>JACCIA010000022.1:1200000-1800000 GCA_018906985.1 Apocrypta bakeri
GCTCCAAGAACCAAGTAAGGCTGTAGATACACCGCGCGAGGAGAAAAATGCCCACACGCGTATGACGACGGTTGACGAGCCGACTATGTAGACAGCCGTGGTCGATCGTTATAAATCACGCGCGGCCATTTTAATCTGAATAAATGCGCTTCGCTGCTTTTGTTGTTGGAGCCTAGTGCGACTATCCATGCTACATTTCTCCTTTTTTTTACTTTACGAGAACGCGTTGTTATTTTATTTTATTTGCTTTGCCGATTTATTCTCGTTATAAGTACGCGGTGAATAGAAAATCGATTCCGAGATCCGCGCCAGGTACAGTACACGCTTTTGTGCATACCCAGGAAATCTGTCGCGAACAAATAGGACATTTATATACGCGTAGATAAAGGATTCAGCACGCATAACGGCGATAACTTTCCGATCCAACTGGTTATTCGATTTTCGCCAGGTATATATTTCAGCACTTTAAAAAATCTGTCCTGCTGATGCACTGGTGCACTGGTGCACATACTGCATTAAGATCAACTCATCTTGGTGTAATCGAAAAGCAGGTCTGCGAAAAAATGCAATTGCTAGTGAGGAAACTCCGCTTCAATTTGGCGAAAGCCAGCTACCACAATTTCCCTCTTGATACCTATACACAGGAGCGAAAACAAAAAGCCTTCTGCAGTATACACATACATATACACTCTAGATACGAAAGCTGCTGCTCATCCTCGTCGTCGCATCCATTATTCCATTACGCGCATTCTCCCCAGCAGCAGAAGCAGCGCTGCATAGACCGATTGAATAAGTAATCGAAAGTGCACTTTTACAATCGTCTCCCTCCGAAAGGAGAAAAGCTCGTCGTCGTTGTCTTATTCGTTAGGCGCATGCGCCTTAAGTCCCTATATATGCCAGTTGGCTGGCGCGGCCTCGTGCGATCGCTAAAGATACAACAAAAGCGTCACTATAGCTTCGAGAAAAATGCTGGTGCGCGGCGCGACCCTCTGCTATCCTTAACTTATTTATACGTATTACGGATGCATTATGCAGTCTCGGCTGCTGTTACTGGGTACACGAAGGCTTCTGCAGGAGAAACGCGCGATGCATCTCGGCGCATGGATCTCGGCGCGCCCCGTGTCTATATGTATCTGGTGCATTTTTTAAGGACACACGCAGGCGCATCGATGGCTCCTTTTATGAGGATCGTGTGCGACGCCAGTTGAAGGACGGCTTTGAATTTAGCACTGCATTCGAAACGGGGGGACAGCTTCCATGAACGTTACGTTCCTTTACAATTTTTTATACTCGCGAATTCGTGCAATAACTTGCGTAAATGCAGCCTCGAGGATGCAATAGAGAATAAATTATAATAAATACACTGCATGATAGCGTATCGTGTGGACGGACGTATATACAAATGGATTGTAACAATAAATATCGATAGGACACATCGACAGAGGAATCGTTTCAATACGAAACGCAATTAAGTTGGTTTCGGTTTTTATATAGAGCTTGGTTCTCTTACCTGTATTAATAACTATACAAATCCGCGTGCGCACAAGAAATCTTGTATAAACATTCGTAAGACGAATTGAAGTCTACATTGAATTTCGGTTAAAATTTCTTGAAAATGTGCCTTCACATCAATATTATTAATATTGACCGTTGGCTTGTCAACAAATTTCAAAGTATATTGCTAATATATATGTGAATTTAGTATATTATATACTGTGTGCATACGATACTATTTATACACACACACATATATATGGTATATATATATGTATGTATATATATATATGTGATCAAATATTGGTCAACAGCCATAGAGAGCACTGGTATAACGTTGCCGCTGTCAATTATATAGGAATTGGGTAGTATTTTGCCGTAGAAGCTGTAGAAACTCTCACTACGTATATTATTAAATCCCCTTTTAGAGGCACCGCTAGCTATGGATCTACTCAAAAGCTGAGTTTCTATCTTCACCGCGAGATAACTCCGCCACCAATGGCCCACATCATCTGTTCGCTTATTCGTTCTTCTATACATCATGGCCAAACTCGTATTCATATACGTTACTCTCTAGTGCGATTCTATATACTTGAATGGCAAAGGAAGGAGATGCTCATCACTGATTGTCGATTGGATTATACAAACGCAACGAATCGACAGGCGCCGTCGTGCATCTTTCTCATCCTCTCTATCCCAAGATTAATTTGTAAAGATAACATTTCTCATCATTATCGGCTAATTACCCAATGTATACTCGCGTATACATAGTCTTGTAATAAACATTTTAACGACGGTAGCCAGGATTGCGTTCGCAAATTTGCCACCGCTTCCGTTAATTACGGAATCACGTGCGTTACAAAGCGAAAATGAGCTTCTACTCGCTCTTTCTCTGTGGATCTTTGTTTTCGCAAATTTCTTCGGCATTCACTAAAACCCGTAAAAAGTATTTTTATTCATTTTTTATTCTTCTACAAGATACCGGCCATCTCGATTTCACACCGGTAATGGCAAATACTGCGCTAAAAATACAGATTCTTCAATCGCGTGATTTTTCACTTGGATGTGATTCAGTAATATCGTGCTCAAAGTTCTATTGCACAACCACTTGGTTATGTTGATCAAATGACACAAGTTCGTAAGGCACCTCAATATCGAGTGTCGATTAATCCGAAACGAAGACTAAGAAGTGCAAAGCGTCTTTGCTGTAGGAAATGTAATTAAATCCATATAGCCAAGACTTTTGACCGACTCTGCGGCGTTAATGAGCGAGATAATTAGGACCGCCACAGGAAAATCAACATCCGTCGTTCCGCCTCGTCTATCGCCGTACGAAAGGACCGCGCTATCAAAGGGCTTCTTTGTGCAGAGCTGCTTGATATTTTCCTTGACTTCTCTCTGGCTTTAGCTTCTAGCAGGTTCTTCGGTGCTCACGGAACAGCTGAGGGATATTTATTGTTGCTCGATCGACTTTGCATAGTCCTGGGTAATTCGAAGATAATTGTCCGGTGAAACGTGATTTCAAGCGCAATATACAGGATATATATTCGTGAAAGCTATTACGCAAAATGCCTAACGGGACTAATTAGCTGGCGAGTTGCGGTATGAGTAGGGCCATATTTCAAAATTTTTAGATATATACTCACTGCTCAGTTGTATGTACTCCTCTCCACCCGCGTGCATTGTCGCGTTTACGAGGTTTTAATTGCCACACACAGTACACTGCGCACGCAATTCTCTCATTAGCGACAGGGCAAGGTTATATATCATTTTTCATAGCCTGCATCGTTTTATTAACTGCAATGCAATTAAAGGAAAGAGCGTGTTACGCGTCACTTTTGCACCGCACACCCTATGATATGGTAAGCAATTTTTCTACCCTTGCTATATTCAATCAATTGGCCTCGAGAAATCGAAAAGACAAGCATGGGCTTGTAGTGGAGAAAACCACAGACATACCAATGCAGAGACGTGCACAATCATGCGGAATCCGAGTGCCAAAGTATACAAAAGAAAGTCGGAAAAATCGCGCGAGTTTCCTTTACGGTAACGAACGAGCAACTTGTCTCTTTCCGCTAAAACTGCCCAGCAGCTAGTGTAGCAGTCAACCAGTAGGCTACTACTACAGTAGCTAAGAAAGAGAAAAGTGCCAGCACTGTTCGACTGCCTGTTTTTCTTTCGCTTCGTCTTCTCTTTCTTTTAGCCCAACCCCTTTCCGAGGCTCGTCTTTTTTCGAGTCACCACCGGCTCCTACTCCTACAAGTCGCGAGTTACTCTTAACTTTCCTGGACGAGCGAGTTGTTCTTATGCCGTATAAGAGCATCTCGGCTATACTTCACATCGCGAGCAGACGACGAGCGCGGGGAAGAGTAGGAAGAGTACGAAGAGTAGGAGGAGTAGGAAGGAGAGCAAGTAATCCCGTCTTCAAAACGTCGACTTTTAGTCGGTGTGCTTTTCGGGCTTCTCTCGCATGAGCAAAACGTCCCGACGATGTTATTCTTTGCGGAAAGAAGAAAAGTATACACGCATCAGAGATTTCCTTCGTCTCGACAGAGAAAAACGAGGAAACAACGATTAGCGAAATTGCCATTGACCGAGTACCTCCATGATTACCACTTTCAGCGATCGCTAGTGTGTATTTTCCGAAGTTAACACTTCTTTAATGAATCTCAAGAATAATGAATCAGTAACGCGTAGCATAATAGAAAATTCAGTTTGCTGTAAAGAGTTCTCGACTGCAGTCTCGCTTCACGATATGCATTTACCGTCTAGTTTCTCGCGCCATTTACTCGTAGGAGAGCAGCAACCGTGTAGCATCTCGTTCTCCCTTTGCAGTTAAATTATTAATTCCTCGGCTCTTGGTATTTCTTGTATATAAGGGTGCAAAGTGCGGCGATTTCCTCTCTCTCTCTCTCTACTCGTCATTTTTCTCCTTTTCGAGTAAAAAAAAACAGGCAGCAGGAGAATAGCGCCAGCTCCACTTACTGCACACTCGCACTTTCTGCCATTTTTTTCTATACATAAAACATCCGCGACGACGGGGCAAGCAAGGAAATGCATCGGAATTGGAAGTAACGTCACAGTCACATAAATTCTCGAGAGAGAAAGAGAGAGAGAGAGTGTTGGGGCAAAAAAGCGGAAAAAGACCGACGTAGAGACAACGGCGACGTCAATCCTCGAATCCCCGTCGTTTTCCGGCCAAATTTGAAATGCAGATTCGAAAAACTTGGCGCGGTCGCGTCTAAAATCTTTGGTGCATGTGCGCATGCGTGAGTCCAGAGTGCCCAGAGTCGGTGCAAAAAATACAGTCGAAGGAACTCATCATTCAAATTTCCCAATGTCCATTTTCACAGAAAACTACGCTTGAATCATTAAACATTTTACCTTTAATCGCTGTGTTTTCATTTCTTATTTTGCATATGATCAATTAGTGTTTTCGACTTAACAATTTAAAGAAATTCTGAGAAATATCAAAAATATTCATTCTAGGAAAATAAAACTTTCATCTCGCCTGTCCGAAGTTCAAAACACAAAAACACTCCGATGAAATATTGAAACAATCCGTGATCATATCAGCGCATTCTGCAAAGTCAAGCCTCTGTGCAAAGCGCCCAGCGTTCGGAGTGTGCCTGGTAAAATTGAAATTTAAAAAAGTCCTGTCTCTCCATCCGTATATTGATCCGACGTGATGCCAAAAAAGCGGCACGAAACGAAAAAAGCTATGCCGTGCGTGGCTCTCTTATAAACGCACAGTGCAATTCAAAGACAAATGAAATAATTTTTCCTTAACTTTCGCAGGCGGAATTTCCCACTCGTATCATCCATAACGCGTAGGGGCGCTTAAATAACGAGACGTCCCAGGAGACGACTTTCGAGCTAGAGGTACAAAAACTTGCCACTACGTCGTACGCGCGAGAGGCCAAGTGCATCCCTGATGGGACGACGATCGTGCGACGAGTTTTTCGCCGAGTTACTGGACGCGTGTATATATATATATATATATATATATATATATATATATACATCATATATACATAAACGCGTTTCTGCTCCGCATCTTTTATTTTCGGGATTCGCTGTAATATTTATCAAGCCATAGTCTTGGCGCGTAAACTTTGCCTCTGCGAGTCTCGCGCTTTCTTACGCGTTTTGCGCTCTCGAGGAAACTTATGACGAGCGTATATAATCTGCTACAGTTGCGGGCGGTAGGGTTCTTGTGAAAATAATTTTTGATAAATAATCCGTTTGCATTTCTTATACGATGCTGCGCTCGTTTTATATATCTCCGTGTGCCTTGTGTGCGCATGTATGTGTACGGTTGCGAGTTTTATACCGCCGGTCTACTGTCGGAATTTATGCGAGTGAGATCCTTTTTTCGAATTCAGCGGAAAAACGCGCTTTGGATAAGTTCTATTATTCTTGGAGGACAGCATTTTATCACTTTTGTTATTACGCTTTAATGTGCACTTTTATTATAACGGCTGTTCAATGAGGTTATTTGATTTTTTTTATTTAACTTGTTGTACAACATAATAAGCCTTTCTTTTCGTGTTTTATCACACAATTATAAAGACAAAAGATGGCGTTCAAATTATGTTATAATGCATATGAATTTAATATAATCTATGCATAATACATTATATCTTTCATGCTAAGATTTTATCGATTTACCGAGACCAATTGATTAATATAAAGAATTTCAATGCTTATGAATTTATTGTACACTAAATTAAGTTTAAAGCTGCCTCTCATACTATATTTTTTATTCTTTACTTATTTCATTGTCAGATGATGAATCCGTAATTCATAACCATAATAATTCATTCCCTCAGTTAAGATCTACCGGTCGAATATAAAATAGGGGTTATTTTAACGATAATGAACATCTTGTGCCATTGCAACTACAATCGCGCTTGTTATTTGTAATTTGCGAATACTAAAAGTTGCTGCTATAACAAATGCATACCTTGTCGAATTAGCGTTGCACACAAGAATATAATCCCGAACGGAAAACCGATCTTCACATCTCGCGCAGAAAAAATACTTCCTTGCAGTAATAGTTGCAGCAATGCAATCAGGTGGTTGGTTTCAGTGAAGCGCAAGCTGTACCTATGCGCACACACACGTCGCTCGCAATCCGCTAAGTAGTCATTAGCAAGTGCCACGAGTACAGTACCGGGTCTTAATTGCGCCCTTATGCACTGCTTCGCTTATTCTCTCTCTTTCGCCCCCACCACTCTAGTGAACTCGGGTATACGTACATACATAATTATTTCTTGTAACGACCTTCAGCGCTTTCCATTAGCGACTTCCGAGCGTTGCTCAAGTACCCGTCGCTTTCAATCATCTTTGTTCACAACCAACTCTCTCTCTCTCTCTCTCTCTCTCTCTCTCTCTCTCTCTCTCTCTCTCTCTTCTTTTTCTCTGTGTGTCGACGCGCGGATGCACGAAAAACTCGCGCGGAAAACGAAAAGATAGAGTTGATGTGCACTGGTGCCAGCAGCAGTACTTCAACCCGTGGCGACGCGCAGAGCAGCCGGTAAGAGTCAAAGGAAATTCGTGCATCGCGGGTGTGAGGCTTTTTTGCCGCTACCGTACCGTGTACATCTTGTTAGTCTTTTTATTTTTCGAGCTGTTACAAGCGACTGAATTGTTTTATTGGACCATTAGGGCTTTTCTTTCGCCTTGACTGGCTTTTGATGTTGCGAAGATGAGAGAGATCTCGCCGATTCGGTTTCGAGATGAAAGTGCGGCTTTGCAAAGATACAACTTGCACTCAAAACAAAAATACTCTCTGCTTAGTAATTAATTACATGAATTAGCAGGGGTTGTTAAATGGTTTTAAAAAAGCTCATGTTTTATTATGGAAATGGTTCATTGAACTTTATGGATATAGACAAATTATAAAAGTTTCGAGAATGAATGAACAGATTTGGCGTATTTGTACTTTCTGCACAGCAATATAGAGCGCGAGGCATTCGATTTACAGAGAGCACTTCTCGGCCTTTGGACGTCTACAAGACCAACCGCTATAGTTATCAAGTTGCAGCTCGCGCAAGTTTCTGCATTGGAAATGTTGGTAGCTCGATTCCAGCGCGTCAAACCTTTAATTAAGTCTGATCATTGTAGAGCGAACGAGTCTCAAGGATTTGGTACTGCAGAGCCGCGATGTAAACACTTGACGCAGACGAACGAACACAAGTATGATTAACTGAGATTTAGAACTAAACATTACAATTCACGCCACTCCCGATCAAGTAACATCTTTTACGCCCGACGTGTATACATACAGGTATATTGCCGTGCAGCGCGGAGAAAATCTCTCGCTAACCACATAGCGATTTGAAATTGGAAAAGTATACAGTACCACGAGAAAACTGAAAGAAATATCCGACACGGCTGTGTCCGGTAAACGTGTCGAATCATCCTGGCGCAGCACGTATGCGCCGCTAATAGTAGCAAGTCAGCGGCTCGGTGTAGAGCTGATGCAGAGCCCGCGGATCGAAAACTTGCGTCCAGCACGGAAAATCAAAGAGAGATTCCCTGAGATATGACCGAGTCAGCAAGCTGTCTCCCTGGTTGACTCTCTTTTACCCGTGTGTCTTGTCGCGTTTTCGCGTTGCGAGACGTTAATTGGCGATTTCGTTGAAGAGAGCGAACTGTCTCTTTCGCCAGAGAGCGGGTTAACGGATAGGAAAGGCCGATCAGCGTCAAGCTTAGCGTCGATATTAGTTCGTTAAGCCGACGGCTTTCGTCTTTTTATATTATACTATACATATTTGAACTGGTTCCTAATTGACGTCGGAGACGAGGTCCTACATCGCCTTTGCGCGGCATGCGCTCTATTCTCATCTGAAATTTCTTTTTACGTTTTTACCTTCGCTAACAAATCTATATCCGCATCATACGTCACATGTCATATTTTAACGACGCCAGACCGGAATCTCAGCGGCTGTCGTTGAAGCTAATTGTTAACCTCCTCTGCGTGCGCATCCGGCGATTTCGACGTGTGTGCAGCAGGAAGGATGATTGCTCCTCGAAGTACGTGAGTCGAAGGAAATTGTCGATTTTAATTGGCGTCGCGTAGAGTTTCTCAGTAACTGTAACCAATAACGTGATGTCAACCACGATATTTGCCCACTTCCTCTGAAAAATTTTAACGATGTTAAAAATTTAATCGTCTCACTGTGCATCAAGCGTTGCATAATACCGTAAAGAAAAGTAAAATAGTGAAACCGCAAGACATAGCGAGATGTGTCCAGGTAACTTACTGGTGAGATCCATTTCAGCCGCGAATTTTATTTGTGGTCTGCAGCACGTTCGATGCTAGCGGCCTCCGGCTGCGCATGATCGTAAAATTTGTTGGGGTTCGCTTAACGGCTGACGATGCACAAGACAGTATTTTTCTTGGTTGCGGAATTTTCGCGGGTAATTTTGTAATAGAGAAGATTTGTTTGGCGTTTAAGGGACGATTTATGTGTGGCTTAAACACCAAGCGGTATAAAAACTGGGAGTACAGTGTGGCCTTTTTCATTTTTTGCATCACAATCGTTGCTCTGAACGCGCGCGCAGATTAATTTACAACTCCAGGGGTTGTATTTTTAAGCGAGTGATATATTAGGTTATAAATATCGTTTTTTATATTACCTCAGACATGCAAGCTACTTACGATTAGCCTCAAGTTACATTGTCCGCGGTTAGGCGTTTAGAGCGAGAGTCGAAGTAGGCTTCGGAGAAAATTCGTGCCACGCACCCGTTGCACAGTCGAATAGAAGCGAGTCTTGGACGCGTAACAATATTTTTTCCAGTTATTCGCAGATTAATAGCATTGGCGACTTCGCGCACTGCCACTTAATTATGGTGTTCTCGAGAAAATACCATTCGAAAAATTAACGTCTGTCCAGGAGCGTCTTTATACGCGTGTAAACTTGCCTAATGGCAAATTAAATGATACGTGAAAACGTACGCCAAGAACAGCGGTCGGTATTTTTCTGTAAATTGACTAATGAAGAGGACTATTAAGCGTCACTCAGGATGCGCGCACGTAAATCCGAAGAAAACCTGCTCTTCTTCATTGTCAAAGTTGCTCTCGCAGAGCGGAAAAATCTCATTCGCTCAAAACGACTGCAAGCCGCCTGCGATCAGTCTGAGTAAATACAGCTGCTCCAGATCCACTTTATAAAACAAGTCCCGCGTGAAAAACGATGGCGCGCGTGCTAAATGCGTCTTCGAAAAGTGCAATAATTTTCCTCGATGCATTTTTCCTCGCGATAGTCCAATGCTCTTCCTCAACTACTCCCACGCACTCGGTACTCCGCGCGGTATACCGCCCCCGCACACAATACGTCTCAGTCAAAGTTATACTGCAAACAATCCGCAGTAACAATATCCAACAGGGTATGTACCGTGGATTTTCTCGCGGGTATATGTATCCGAGTGAAGAATAGAGAGGAAGAGGAGTAAGAAGAAGAAAGAAGAAAGTTTCCCGCGAGAGAAGAGTAGCCTCGCGGCGCGTTCTGTGTATAGAATTCGCGTTCTGCACATACACATACACAAACACATGTATGTACAATATACATATAGCGATAGAGCCGGCGCAGTAGCTGATGCCGCTGCACCGGCTGCACATGTCCGCCGAAAGCAATTCGAGAGCAATCGACTGAACAACACGCCGCAAATCAAACCAGCAGCGAGTGGAGCACTGCCGACGCGCCAAAATTCCCTCTCGACTCTCTCAGTCTCTAGCACGCACTGCCACCGTCGTTCTGCACTCCATCGACATTCCCCTTTCTACTCGCGTACTACTACCATGTGTGTGACTCTGTATTGACAGTGTATATCCTACGCTATATATCTATCTTTTTCTATCACTCGCTCGGGTTTTCACTCGTTTCGAAGCGTTTCATCGCGTTTCGCCGCGTTTTTCTTGCTGAATTTCATTTAGATACCGACATCCTTGAGATCACTAGTTGTTCTACATATTTTGTTCTATGGACAAAGATTTAGGTCGCAATTTTTAAATACTGTATGTCAATCCCAATATTTTCCAATCATATTTTCAAACAACTTTTTTTAAATCAAAGTTTTTCAATTAATAACACAGTTTTCTATCGAGTCCTATAACAATAAGAGAACAATATAGTTTCAAATGTTTTTGCAGTTAATCTCAGCACCGATTTCGAGATATTCTAACCGTGATTTAGAGTATCATACTTTATCGATGAATATTTTAAAAGTTCTTGTGAATCATCAATAATTCCAAGCACTCACATTTTAACTATCTTAAGATTCTCAATATTCTTTTTATTACCAATTTGAAGTTCGTCAATACTTTTATGTAATAAAAAGAATATGCATTTTTGTATGTTTGGTATTTAATATTGCGTTATAAAAATAGTATATTAATCGAGCTAGATGCGCACATTGTGCATTGCACAACGATGTTTTTATTTAGAACGTAATTTTTTATATTGTTGTTTGTACATTGGTACAAATTTTTTGATTATTTTCATCATCACGAGTATTTGTTTATCGTAAATCTATATAATCGTTAATTTACCTGTAAAATTTGCCGGGCCTCGACTATCGCCACAATGATCTATACAAAAAGTCAGTTAAAAGGCTTGCTTTGTCTTTCCAAATCTATGAAAACTTGGGTAAATTAAATTTTTCTCAGTCACGTAGATGCTGACACAAAAATACTATATATCGCACGGATTATCAGCAGGCATGTTGACGATTTAATTCAATTTCAAATCTGAGCACTCAAAGTAGTGCACATCCAATCTGTGTACATTACTAATCCAAGATAAAGTAGTAATTACACCTAATTCATGCACTGAATAATCATTGAATAATATTTAGAGTCAAAGTAATCCGATTGAACTTGGATTCATAGGAAGCCAAGGTCTAGAAATCCATCAATTAACGTCATTAAGATCATCACACCACGAGAACGAGAAAAAAGTGTGAAACCGCACTGGTAAAGAATCCGAAAGAATAGCAGATCGATTTAAAAGCTTCTCCATCTACGTCACAGCTCTTCGTCTGGCGTCGTTGCATTCCAACTTGATCTTCACCGCTAGCGGCACAGTCGGTGCTCTAATGCTGTAGAGAGAAAAGCCTCGTCGGCTGGCGTTTTACTCAGCGCAGCGATCCTCTCATCCGCGATGTGTGCGGCCGGTATCTCGCGCGTCTTTCTCTCTCTCTCTCTCTCTCTCTCTCTCTCCCTTTGGTGCAGGGGTGACGCGCGACAGCTGCTGATGCATCGCGAGCCCCTGCGCATCACAAACGCGTATGCACGCACACACACAGGCGCGCGCGCATTTACGGGCGCTACTGGTAATTGAATCGATCGGGGGAACGCGCAGCCAAGCAGCCACTCGACGTATGGACGATTCAGCATCGGTGAAACGCGCACCACAGCGAACGGATATACGTCGCGGATGTTGAACTCGATGTTGCCGCAGACATGTGAGGATCGTGCGTGCAAGTGTGCGTAGGTACGAGACTTCCGTGTTTGTGGGCTTTTCAACTGCTGCAAGGGGGGAATAGGGACTGAGGTGATTTTTGTAACTGAGGGGGCCGACGAGCGATTTCAGTGACATGGAATTAACAACGCGTAGATATAGGTGTATTTTGTACTACGTTCGTGTATATCAGGATTAATGGTAGACATATATTGCATGACGTTGATGTTCGAAGGGTCCAACTGAAGGAATTTTAGCCCGCGAAATCGATCGATCGATATTTAAATCAATCGTACGTAATTAATGCAATTGCATTGCTTTGAACACATTCTGTTTGTCATTCAATTAGATTTTACTAACTTGCCAAAATAATGAAGTTCGATCTGGTTACAAGTGATGCAAGAAGTATTTATTAAATCTCTTAGTAAAATTAGTGAAAGCAAAAATTCTCGCTTCGATATGACTATAGTCATTTCATATATTTATACTTGTGTGAGGAATTCGAATGGCCACTTCACCGGTTCACACCTCGATAGGCCGTCTAATTCCAAAAAATCTCCTCGGAAATTACCGATTCCAATGCTAAGAAGCAAAACAAAGAAATCCGAAGAAACCTTCCCTGCATCCTCAGCGGAAGATATTATAAAAATAAAAAAGAACCGGTTCCATATACGCATCTCTGAAGAATGAACGGGCGACCGTATGCCAAGAGAGCCGAAATTTATGAGCGGCCGAGGGGTCCATGGGACCGAGTTTGGAGTTACGAACGATCTTTCCGCGAGAGGCCGCCACCTTCTAGCTCTTTCTTTTCTATGTTCTGTAAGGGGGGCTTAGATCGCCAGGGCTACTTGGCTCTCTCACGACTCATGTATAAAGCAGACTGAAGACGAGACTTGTTTCATCCGCATCGCTGGGATATTTTTCGATTGAATCTTGTTTTCTACGCAGCGGACGGAGATAATCTGGTTTCGAGATGATTTTTCTTTTTTATAGATTTTTTTCAACTCCGACGACGTTCAACGAACTAAAGAGTCCCTTGACTTAAAGTGAATCTTATCGGAACTTTGACAAGATATGCGGAGAACACGTATACGAGACATAAGAACGAGATTGCCCTGTCACAGCAAACTTGCAGCTGTTTTGATTAGTTCTATGAATTTTCTGAGCGATGATTTGTTTTACGATCTCTGAAAGGTGTGGGCCACACCGTGTGCTAATCAGCACGCCTCGATACCTTTCTGTGGAGACTCGGTTAGAGCCTAAGCAATGCTTTACTTCACTCTGTCGGAATATAAATGTAGAGCCAGCAGGATCAAACTAATTTGCCTAATTACAATACTACAGTAAGATAATAAGTTATAGTCAGGTATTCCCGTCGATTCAGTAAGTGCGCAAATTATGCATATTCGCCACTTTCTGAAAAATAGTTTCCACTTTGCAAAAACGGTCCATGCCTCGAAACTTTCATTTCGTAAAAATGAAAAAAGTAGAAGTAGCAGCATCAGAGGAAAGAAAAAGTCGAAGAATTCATCTTCACACTCTCGAGAACAGTGTCTCTATCTCCACTCGGTTCTCTCGAGCAGTCTCCCAGCTAAGTCTCTGTGTTTCTCTCTCTCTCTCTCTCTTTCTTCCTGCATCAGGCTCCGAGAAGAGAATAACAGTCCGACGTCTCGTGCCGCCGCGACCGCCGCCGTCGCCGCCGCTGTCGCCGCCGCCGCCGCTCTCGTCCTCGTGGAGGGGCATGCGCGCGCAGCGCTCGACAGCATGTAGGTACTAGGTACCCCCGGCGGCCGCAGCGAGTTCAGTTTAGTGCCATCCTCCCGGACAGACGGTGGTACGAGCACTGTTTTTAACTTCGCGGCGCGCGCTCGATCGGCCGCGCGCTTAAAGTCTCTTTGCACGACGAGCATTGCGAACGGACTCTTTTTATCAAGTATCTAAAGTCGTTTGTCGCTTGTCGTCATGCGCTCGGTTGTTCGGCAGTGTTATTAAGCCGTTTGTGCGGTGATTTTTTTATATGTGGTTTTCGTTTGAACTTGTTCAGGTTCACGACGACAAATTTCAACCCCATCAGTGACTTGGAGCATAGTTTCGTTCCGTGTGTTTCTTCTTCTGTTCGTCAAACGAACGAAGAGAACTGTGCTTATAAAAAAGGTTAGCAGTGCCGTCGGAAAAAAGTGATTTTAGAATGTGATGTCTGCTGTTGAGTTTTACAAATGTGTTGATTTGCTCGCTGTTGTGATAGTCCAAGTTAGGATTTAGATTAGGTTTTTCTAATTATCCCCGTTCAATCTATCATTGCGAAATCGTCAGTATTGGCGTTAAAAGATTTCTTCAATATTCTACCCGTGATGCAAAGTATATTTCTCACTAGTCGCTATAAAATTGAAAATTTTTCATAAGCCTGGCTGCTTTTGATTAGAGTACGATGATGCACGCTAAGCTTGTTAACCGGAAATGGACTTCTTAACTTTATTTGAGGATAGCACTCTACTCGAGACTAAAATAAACTCGTGATTCAAGGGACCCTAGCATGAAAATTCAAATGTAATACACCGCGTTCTCGTATAATCACCAGAAGAAGTAATTATTAACGGAAGTGCAAAATATTTAGTAAAATTTCTATGTACAATTTGTTAGTGCAGCACATGCGTGTACCTAATGGAATGAATTCTGCAAATGTAAAAAAATTTGTCATGCGCATACAGCTTCATTCGTAAAAAAGCAGCGAATGGTAGTCCACATAATAATCTGACCACTTCGTTTAAATTAAAAGATTAAATAAAGTTAAAAGTTACATTGTAAACACTGCATACAATATAACTTTTTTTCTGAAAAATATGATTTATATTCATATTTTAGTATCAGTCTCTTGTTTTAAACCGTTTTGAATACTTGTCATATTTTATATTGATCAAATTGATTTTCCAAATTTTGTTATTGCATCGTGATCGCAAGTTAATACGACGATAACAAAAACTATAAAATTGTAATCTTGCTATTTTTGCAGTAATTAGTTTTCAATGGTCTTTTCAGAGGTAGCATATAAATATATATTCACACATTGATACAAATTTGATTGAAAGGATGATATACAGAAAATACTAATTAAAACGAACGAATTCAGCTTTAAGTAAAATTGATATTCTATCTCACCTGCAAACTGAATCTAATGCTCGAAATGCATATATACAATAGTGTATATTTTTATCCAAAAGCGAAATAATAAACGCGTGGAAATGTTTCGTTTTTACTTACAAACAAAGTTTTTTGTTGAAATTACATGTATCATGAACACAAACTATACAGATAGGTTAATTGAGTAGTCAGGTCTTCTATGCATATTGACAAATTACTATTTTTTATTTGTATAAAACAATATTACGTTCGCATAGGTTACTATAAACTAAGAAAGTATACGATGAAATAGCCAAATGAATTGAATGTGACGAATAACTGATCATAACAGCAAGAACAAACAGTACGATGCGCTCACCAAAACGACACACAAAACAGAAATCTAAGGCAAGCAACTGAAGCCTAATAATTTTTCCTTGCAGATGCTGTGAGTTGAGCAACTTCCGACTCAAACTGCTCATACTGTCGAAATCTTTCTCGAAAATCCGCTTTCAAAGAGCAGTACGTCAGTGACAGAGTGTGGTCACTCGCAAGTCTTGCATCAGAGGAAGTTCGAAACTCATCGTCGAGATGCAGGTACTCGCGGCGTGCCTCGGTCTGGCTCTGCTCCTCAGCATCCAGAGCTGTCACGGCATCGAGTGGAAGCACAGCGCCATCCTCGACAACAACTTCTTGGTGCTGTGGACACCTGGCGAGAACGAAGTAACGTTCGAGTTGCAGGTCATGACACCGGGTTACGTCGGCTTCGGTTTCATGCGCGACGATGGACGCGAGGGCGTCGACATGGTTATCGGCTGGGTGGACAACAAGGGCCAAGTTCATCTTCAGGTAAGCGCACGCTCGTACTATACTCCTTCTCTCTTTATTCGACCTTCACCTTTATTTTCTTTCCTTGGGATCGCGCGCGCGCGCATTCCTTTCACGTTAGCTCGCCGACCGACGCTTTTCCTGCCGAGATTTCCTCTTTGAGAAGATTGTGTCGTGCAGTAGCAGAGAGTCGACCGATTCGTTGCGGCTCTTTTGCCAAACCGCATGTTGTCCCACTGCTTGCGTAAACTTTGGAATTTATGGGTCTGCAGGCGGTCACTTCTTCTGTGCGTAATGTCCCCGAGTTTTCAAGACGACAGGCTTCACACTGCGCGACTACGACGTTTTTGGGTAATTTAGAACGGTTTTCGGGATCCGTACGGCTGGTATTATAGTAGTTTTTTCCTCGAGGAGAGGCTATGGGAAAGTGTTCCTCGTGTTTTTGTGTCTACAGATCTTTGCGCGACGGAATAGCTTCGAGATTTATGAGGTGGAGAAGTGAATCGTATGAATTTCTTGGACGAAATCGCGGCCCGATGGTTGTAAAAAAAATGACCTAAACATTTTACCGCGAGTTGTGCAGAAACAATAAATCTCGACGTTTCGATTAAATAATTCAGGATCAGGTTCGAAAGAGCACGTAAAAGAAAAAAAAAGATCGCTAAAGGCTCCTCCACCGCTTGTATACGAGCAGAAGATCGCCGAGTCTTAGAAGAAAGTCGAGGAGCGAGTTCGGTTATATAGAAGATCGCCTCGGAAAGAAAATTATTATATGGGTCAGCCACTTGAAAACACATATAGGCCGCCACTGCTCGTCAGCAGCGCGAACGCCGTCGCAGCAATAGTGGAGGAGGTCGCGCGCCGTCGCATAAATCACGCGATGCCCGTGTATGTGTACGTCAGTGTGAGTGTGTAAATATGTACGTGTAGATACCGAATATACACAGAGTGGAGCGCGCTATAATTTTGAGATCGATGCGCTTGCGGCGCCGGGATCTCGGCTCCTTTTTTCGATTGGCTAACTAGTGGCTTCGAAGTTGGCTTTTTTTGGGTAGATAATCGAGACAGGAGTTTTAATTAATTGCTGTGAATCGAACGCTATTTGGGCGAAACATAGAATTTTGAGGGATAAAACACGCAGGTATCAGTTATTGTATATTTATTTAAAAATTGCTTTCGGGTTAATTTTAAATTGATTTTCTCGAAGCGAATCAATTTATAGCGTCCGCTTTTTCTTATCTCGCTCGGCTACTGCAATTCGCAGTACTATAGGTATATAGGTATACAGCATCCAGGATGTTTCTCTCCGCTTAAAGCTGAAGCGTGGATTTGCACGCGGCGACGGCAGACGTCAAGCGAGAGCAGAGAGAGAGAGAGAGAGAGAGAGAGAGACAAGGAGGTGGAACGCTAATGATAGTCGTTGGGCGGCCCGATAAGTAACGGGTGTCCCGTTTCGATCGGCCCATCCGATAGTTATCAATCCCGGTCGGCACAGCGCTCAGCCATTACTGCGCCCCCGCCCTCGAACTCACTTCTCGGTCTGTCTATATTTTTCTCGCGTTCCCTCTTACTCTCTTTCTCTTGAGGGACACATTTCGCTAGACCGATCTCTGCTTTTGCCCTCGCACTGCTCTACCCTCTGTCTCGTTGCTCTTCTTTTTTTCAAAGCAATGATTTTTCACTTCTCTCTTTTTGCCTCGTGTGTTCGTACCTCCCTAGGCAATTTTTCTGAGCGACAGTGAGCGGAGCAGTGAGCCGCCAGCGTCGCGTTGTAGAGCGCTCAACGGGCTTTTGAAAAAGGCGCGAAGAATCTGCTAGAGAAGTTTATTAGGCTCTTGTTGAGGTGGCTTGTTCTATTCATTTTGCGCTGAGATTTGTATTATTCTATCGCTCGAACAGACGTATAATATTATTCGCAGCATATTCTGGGTTAAAATTTTTATTAGAATTACAACTGCAAGCGGCAACTAATAACGCGAGATTATCAATTCGTTCATTCCTAATTAATTGTTATACTCTGGCGTATGATTTTTTTCTCAGAGTTATGATTATGCATATATGCATGCACTTCTGTTTGCCGTTACCAGCGCATCGCGCGGCACTGCTTTGCTGTAATAAATTCTCATATAAATCAAGCATACGGACATTAATTAAAAGAGAATATGATAATGATTGAAGCGAGTGTAGGGCATAAAAATATCTCGAAATTAATGGCGACTTGCATAACATTTTAGCCTATCAATATATCCAACATAGAGCGTTCCAGTATAACCCACAGTGTGTTTTACGAGCATAACGCGCCAAGCGCGTATCTCTCGACCAGACGATTTAATTACACTCTTATAATTTCATATAATTACACGTTCCGCTCAACAGTGTCCATAATACTCGCGCCTAGAAAAACATACCTGCGCCATATCGCTTGCGCACAGTTAGTGCCCTCTGGGGAAGCCGGAAAACATTGGATTATAAAAGTTACCTCGACGTTCTTCAGAATTCAACGCATTACATTGCAGATCAAGCCCTTGTAGTATTACATATATATACATATATACTTCTTTGCAAAGTACACACGCATTTTGCTCAGTCAACAAAGTCCTTAACCCAAGCGACGTCGAGTCAGAGCAGGACAACGTCGACGATCTCGCGCCCCTTGCATTTAATTACGCGCGACCACCTAATAATCCCCTCCGCAATTACGCGCTGTTCTCCCCATCTGCAATAATAACAATAATAATCGCCGCGTGGCTCGTAAAAAAGCCGCGAGAGGCAAAGGCTCGACGAAGGGAAAAAAATAATATACGTAAACGGCGTATCGCCGGTACGTACCCGAGGCACTACTGTATGTACCTGTTCACAATGCAGGTACAGAACGCGAGAGAGAGAGAAAGAGAGACCGACTGAAGTCTTGGGAAAGTCGTCGTCGTCGAGTGTCTAGTGCCCGAGGCTCACGGGAATAATCATAAGGATATGATGACTGTCGGTGCGAGCGCAGGTATATATATATGTGTGTACGCGAGAGGAAAGACGATGAGGCGAGACGAAAAGGACGCGCGTATATAGGCACGCACGAGCAAACAGAATCCGCGAGTAAAAGAGAGAGAGAGAGAGAGAGAGAGAGCGAGAGAGAGAGCCACGACGGTAGGCAAGAAAAGTGCTGCGCCCGCGGCCGCTCGGCTCTCGTTTTGCGGGAGCGCGCGAGATTGCGATCGTCGTATGTAACGACGAGAGTAGATGGGCGAGAAAAAAATCTAGTGGATAACGCACCGTATATTGCTCTCACGTAGTTCTTGGTATGTAGAAGATTTTTTCGAATATATTTCGATTTCATTCGATTGTCGAGAATTATACGGACGAAGTCTTAATACTGATCCTTTATGTTTATTACTCCTGAGACCGCCATAAGCAGTCGCGAAGATTATTATATGCCGCTTGGAGAAGAGAGAGCCGCGGTTAAATTATATTTATTATTAGCCATGACACAGCGAATTTTACTGCATAGCTAACGTCGCTCACCGAACTCGTTCATTAATTAGTCCTGCAGTAATTCGCGTGGTAGCAGGACCGATTATTTGCTTTTTTGCAGTAATCGCAGTATCTACGTCGAGAACTGAGAAAGTGGGAAATTTTTCTTTCAAAGTATAATAAGCGGAATAACTAATAGAATTATCGGGATTGAGAACGAATAATCGCATTTTTACTCGACTGCTACTTGCAATACACGAGGATCAGGGGAAGCCGTGGCACAACAACAACGTTGTCCATTAGAACAAATTCGCCGAAGAATTAAATCGTCAGTACGAAGCTTTAGAAGTCTTTCCCCTGTGTAATCCACTTAGCTCTTGCACTCGACTGCTAAAATGTGCGTACATCTGAAATCGCTTCAGCTTGCACGCATACACCTATGCGCCCTCGACACTGAACGGTATGTTTCATTAAGAAAATTTCCCTTAAAAGCTGTTGTTTAATACATTTGCCGTTCTTGCGGCATTTACATCCGCAAGCTGTTATTCCTCTGTATATGTCCAGCGTCCGCTGCATCGCGCGGCATTCGATTACCGTGAGAGGAAAAATCAAATACACTTTAGTAATGTAAACTCGGATGTAAGGCTGCTGTTATTTTGAACTGGCGCGCATTTTTCCGCTGACCGCGTCGAGGACGGAATATAGGTAGCCGCGTTTCGGATTCCGCATACGAGGGGCTTCTCTCGTTTAAGCGACTGAAATTCCGAAGAGGCCAGAGGAATAGGGAATTTCTCCTCTCTTTCTCTCTTGCACATGCTCCTCGTCAATAGCTACAGGCATATACCTTTTGCGGTATACTCAAACGCGCGACACTTGACGTTTTGATCCGAACGGGGTTTGACCGTTAATTATGCGCATATTGAAGGAAATTACACCGACCTTTTACTATGGCT
The DNA here is from genome assembly GCA_018906985.1 of Apocrypta bakeri. Lineage (NCBI taxonomy): Eukaryota > Metazoa > Arthropoda > Insecta > Hymenoptera > Pteromalidae > Apocrypta > Apocrypta bakeri. The sequence continues at coordinate 1,220,327 of JACCIA010000022.1, forward strand.
CTTGAAATATTTATAAACCGTATGTAATCATTTATTTTGTTTGTAAAAATGTTCGCTGTTTGCCTTTTCGCGTTGTATGTTGCGTGTATGCAACCGCTGAACGCACTGTCAATTTGTCGAAATAACAGAAATACAAAAAACAGCCCTCACACGCGAAATTAAAACGTTGGTGAAATCCCACGAGCAAAAAAAACCTCGCAGTTTCGTAGCACAATCAACGTATTTTTATACGACGTTTAAAAAAGCGGTCGCCAGACTGGATTTTAAAAAAGATCACCGGTCGATTTCCGCGCGCTTCTGCCTCGCGGACTTTCACGCGTTAATCCTTTTCGATGCCGCTCGACCGTTGAGTTAACACCTGTGTTCTTTTTTCTGCGCAACGCAGAATCAAACTGCCGTCGCGACGCAGCAGCTTGCGAAAAACGAGAGAGCGAGAGAGACAGAAAGCGAAAAAAATCGCTGCATTGCCTGCCAACGCCGCCAATTTACTCGGTAAACAGTTAAGCCACGCGGCACCCGCCGGGGCGAGGATTTGAAGGGGATTTTTTCGCAGCTCCACTCGCACGTTTCCTCTTCCTCGCTCGTCTACCGATAAAATAAATAATAGCAGTAGCAAAAGCTCTCGCGTAGTCTCGTTAAGGCGCGGATATAAAAAACCGCGTGAAAATGCGCCGAATTCGCATTTTTATGCGCACACGCACCCTAGTGGTTCGATGCTGTTTACTTAAGAACTTTTCCGCTACGAGAGAAAAAGCAAAGGGGCAATCAATTAAGGATAATGCGAATTCCTCTTGACTCGTGCTCAACGGAGACAATAAGGGCAAAGCGAAGAGAGCCCAGAGGGACATACCGGTTTTATTCGCCTATACACATCCGTAGTGCTCGCGCGAGCACACAATTCTTTTATCGCCATTGTACTGGCCCGACGACGTCGAACAAAATGCGAAATGGGAATTTTATTCCGTAGCAAGCAAAGTGCGCGCGCCGAGCACTTTACTGCGCGTACACTTTAATGTGTAAAGCTTGCGTCGTAGGGTCCGATTTTAGTATCAACTGATGTACCGAGTTATTTTCAATTCTTACTTCTACTGTTTTTCATGGAAAACACGCTGGAATCGAGCAAAATTAAAGATTACATTGACGCAATCGCGTTTTACATTTCCGCGATTAGCGCTACGTTGCAGAACCAACGACTTAACGAACTTGGTCGCAGTTTTAGTACTACTCGAGGCTATCGTCCTCTCGCTTTTATCTCAAGAGCTAGTTTTAACGGCATGGAATTAACTTTATTCCACGCGACTTATTACCGCGAGCATTTATTATTGCGACAATCCCACGACGCCTGCTAAATCTTCCTCTTTCAACTTAATTTTTTCGCACCATAACATTTACTGTTAACGCGCTTCAGTCGCATCGTTCTAATTCTTGTATTTTCTTTTTTTTACAGGTGAGTCTCAACATATAGCTATCCAATGCCATTGGGGCGAGTACTTACTACGACGTGAGTTTTGCATACGTGTAAGTTTTTTTTTCATCGATCGCTCAGCAGCGTCGAAACAGAGATCAATGGCGTGAAATTTGTCAACAACTCTTTATTAATCATAAATTGAAATAACTCGCATACTCATCGGCGCCCGTGCTTAATCTCCGCAAATTGACAGATACATCCACGCGCAAAAAGTTTACGACTAATGACCCGTCGGAGAGAAAGATAGGGCTCTTTGAAAAATTGAAGGACAAACAAGAGCGAAGAAAGACTCACATCTACACCCACGCGTACCGCAAAGTCAGAGAGCATTTCGTTCTCTGTCTCTCTCTCTCTCTCTCTCTCTCTCTCTCTCTCCCTCTATCTATCTCTCGCTTTCTCGTTAGGTCCGCGTTATATGTTAATGCAAGAGCGCGCGGCCCTTCATATACGTGTACATAACATAACGCATAAATGCGTGGCCCGTGTCGTTACAACTCTCCAGCAACGCTCGTGAGCGTGTATCGCTAAAGAGCAAGCGTGTCCCTGGAGGCTGACTTATGCGCTGTAGAATGTTGCGAGACGGAAAACTCGACTGCTTAAATGTGTACATATATGTATAGATTGTTAAAGGAGAAACAATTTTTGGGACCATGTCAGTTACGGCCCAAGCGCACGTGTCTATGGTAATTGTATACGCGTTCGGACAAGCTCGAGTTTAATGCCTTTTCTATGTTAATTGACCGCGTGGATATGTATGTCTGTTCGTCGTGAGATAGAGATCTGTCGAGTAGATTTCAAAGCGATCGCATTACTTATGGGATTTTTCTTGATTTTCGTAAATGTATCTCGTAGTTGCTTGATGGACTAATTGAAACGAGGCTACCAGACCTGTTCACGGTTGTCGAAGGATTGAGAAATTTCTCCGCTTAATAGGACATTAAATGTTCAGCATGAAAGCGTAGGTCTAATTTATGAGTATGTAGGTACCAGGTTGTTGAGCATAGTCAACAGAACTTTATTTGAAAACGCAGTGAATATTTTATTTTAGAGCAGGAGCTCGTTTGCGATTTCCGTTGCAGTGCGAGTAGCTCTTCCCGTCGTAAGCTCCAAAAGAAGGAAATTAAGAATTATCTTGAGCGCTGCACTGATGCGTTCCGCGTAAGAAAAGTCGCGCGAGCCTTTTTCGAGACGATACGAATCCCTGGTGCGTGTGTGTCTTTAAAAATGCAGCTGCACAGTGAGGGCTTGATCATTATTATTAGCAGCTGGGATGCTTATTACAGTACATTTCGCTGAACAATAATTGGCCAGGAGAGAATTATCAGCTCGGCTCGTTATGCATCGCGAGAGTTCAACGATCCATTGTGCAACGGCATCGATCATCGTTCGACTGATACTTCGTGGAAATTATTATCGACTGTCACCGCAAAAACTAGAGCTCAATCCCACGAGTGCGTTATTACACCTGAGTCAATTATCGCGTCGGCACGGACTAATTAGTTCGGTGGCGCGAGTGCAAAAAAATCGAGTACCGCCACGATTGAATCCAGCCGCACAAAGACAGTGCAGTGAATGTATATGGGAAAAAATCGATGAACCTACGACTCACTATCCGGCGGCGTGACGCGACATAGATTAAAATCGCTCTGTTGAGTTGTCATCCGACGACGCGCGTCACGGATGATTCGGCGAGGGAGTCCTGGAAGTCGTTATTCGTCTCGCTCGAGAAAGCGCAAGAAGTTTCGTCAGCGCGCGAGGGAGTGAAAATCCGCGGCAGATGGAGTATCATTTTCGTTTTTATATCGGAATACGACGCTTTTGCCCGTGTACCACGAAGAAAACCGTAATTTCGCCAAGCAAAAACAAACAGGCTGGAGCAAGATTGAAAGGGACGGCCGGAATGTCTCTTCCAAGATCGAGGGTCTGCTTTCGTTTTTTTTATTGGTCTTGTGGATTGCAACTCTCGAAAGAAACGGGATTTTATGGGTTTAACTGTGAAGATTAAGGGATATTCTTTGCTAATGGATATCGAAGGTATTCCCCTCTATACAAGGCTAAAAACGTGTATACGCAACAAAAATGACGGATATCTAGAAAACAATATCTCTCGTTTCGCGGTTATGTTCTATCTGTATTGCATGGCACTGCTCTGGTTTAATAAATTCAATGGATCAGCACAGCAATGGACTTTTCGTTCAACGAACACAATCCAATTTATTATTAATATTCCGAGGAAAAACAACACCGAAGACACTGCGATATATTAAAGTCACATATCGAAATCAATTTTTGCGATCGATCGAACGTAGCTCATCCATCGCGGCCAATATATATATATATACCTATATGGAGTAGGTGAACTACAGCCACGACAAAAGGCGTCAATCTTTGGAAAAAAAAACAGCCTAGCGAGATCGGAGAAGGAGTTGAAACTTCGCAGCAGCAGCAGCAGCAGCAGCAGCAGCAGGCGTCAAAGGAAAAGTCGAGGCGCGATCGTTCCCGCGGAGTTGATGGATCGCGCGCGTGTGCACGCCCGCATATGTGCGCATGGGTCCCAGATGCGGCGGCAGCGATAGTGTCAAAACTCGGCCTGGCAGGGCGTGAACGACTGCTCTGTTGGGACGGATACACCGCTGTCGGACGGACTTCTGCTCTGGGGGGTTTGTTACCGTGAAAAAAATAAAGATATATTTAACGATCTCGAATGCGCGCAGTCGAGATGGTTTATTGAAGAGCTTCGATTCCATCGTAAATAGCGTAGCGTGCGTGATGTCCTAATTGAGTTTCCAAACTTACAGATGTACATATAAAGTTGAAATTTGATAGCATAGCAGTTCGTATTCGAAGTGTATTATATATAGGTATCTATATAATACATTATATACACACACCTGAGACAGAGCTCGCGCGTAGATGGGCGCGGCACTGGCTTTTTCTCCTTTTCTCCTTTTCTCCGACAAAAAAGTGCATATGGTTACAGCGGTAGACTGTAAAAAAATATCCACGATCTCACATCTCGTGCAGTCAATCTCGTGTGCTTGAATTTTTTTACGTCGCCGCGGCGCGACCGCAAGACGGACGAGGGCCCGCATGCGGTGCCTCTCTACATATATATGCATGTACCGGCATCGGACACTTTTCGCAGTGGCTCTTTATTATCTTTCGGGCGTTGCAGCTCCGTCCAGGAAGATTTTCGCTTGAGATGTAACACAGCGGGCGAGAGAGAGAGAGAGACAGAGCGAGAGTTTTCGATTTATGTCGCGCGTGGCTGTTGTCGGATTTTTTTCGCACCCGCAACATCGTGCACACGGCAGAAATTAATGCGAACTGCCAAGCTGCTCGTCTTGGTATTATCGCGGATCTTCTCGGGCAAAGTGTGACCCTCTACTTTGCATGCTATTTTTTTTAGTTCGGTCTGAAAGCCACAAGTGGTGAACATTCATAATTTTGATCGGTATCAGCAGATGTTTATAACCGATCCTGAGCACTGCGTGGTAAGCTACTAACTGTATTTGAGGATATGGTTGTCCGAAAAGCATACTTGGGCGTCTTGTCGATAGATGGCAGCACTTCCTTACTGTGCCACTAGTTAAGGCATATTCGTACGTATACCGTATACACGTTATGCTACTGCATCGAACGGACCGACAGTATAGTCTGGGACAATATTGATATTTCTATATAGTCGGAGAAAAAATCCCAATAATAGGTGCAACGTTTAACCGTAGCTAAAGAGTCGTGGAACGATAGCGTTGCAATCAATTTCCACCACAAGTCGACCACGCAATCGCTCGAATTGCATATAGGTACTAGAGACCCGCTCTAGCCAGCGGGGCGGTGCGATAATGGAACGGTCTCTCTCGACGCCTCTTAATTCGCGGCTGCGCTCAATTATGGGGCATATACGCTCCGACGGTGTAACAATTTACGTGTGAAATAACGACAAGTAACGACAAAGATTAACGCTGGGTATTAAAAGACGTTACCGTGACCCGAATTTCATCGAAAGCTCGTATTAAATACATAGAACTATCTATGCATCTAATACGAGCTCTGCATAATTATGCAAAATCACTTAATTGCGCTTTATGCGTAATTTCGGAAACGATAAAGTACCAGCGGGCCGCGCGCGATCGTCGCGTAATCGTTAAATCAAAGGATATAGTGATGAGAAAAACGGGAGGTCGACAGTTCGTAAGGTAATAAATAAGCCTGGAAAGAGAACGCGCGCGTGTAAGGTGTACGTGCACACGCGAGACAAAGTTGCGCGTGACGGCTCTCCATCCTCGCAGCAACGGCGCGGCGCATGCATCGCTCCGTGTCGCGAGCGAGCGCGAATTTGTAGGCAACAAGTCTCGCGTACGGAAAGACTCCAATAAACAATCTGTACCGACGTCGCTCCGAAGGTTTCCTCTCTCGTTCTTTCTTTCTCTTTGGTTCTACGCTTGCGTACAACCATGTGAGCGACATGCGGGCGCACTTATGGCTTCCCGGCTCTCGGTATTTAAAGTGTCTCTTCGCGGTTGAGCCTTTTTTCGCACTGGCAAAGCATATTTTGCGTTTTGTGCATACACTATGTCTACCTTGCACGCAGGTAAATAATATAATACACGCGGTGACGAGCTGCTCGCGGTTACAAGGATATTGCCGGAATTGTTTATTTTAGAGTGTCGTCGAAGGTCATAATCTTACTGCAGGACGAATTCAAATATTTCATTAATGCTTTTCCAAGTCGCAAGGTCGATTTAATAAATTTCGTGTCTTGTTATAACACCTTTAGTGGATCTTTTATCAAAAGCATCAAATTGTATTTCGAAATACTTAGGAGCATTCAGACACAAATTGCATTTTCAGAGAATAAAAAATGATTGGCGCATATAAATAGAAAGGTTCACGCTCTAAATCGATTTCGATTTCAAAGCCGAGTATCATCGTACGCGTCAGCAGCCTCCGTATGTCGATATTAAAGGTAAAGGAAGCTTTGAAATTCCTTGCAAGTATTGGCCTGATTTTCCCATATAATATTAACGTTATTATGAGTTTCTCATAGCTACACAAACACTTGCCAAAAGCCCACAGTATAACCACAGAGGGTATATAGCAGCGACAGAGGGGAGGAGAGTGAGAGAGCTGCCTTTACAGTGAAACCCTTTCTTCCCATCCCCTGGACTGGACAGGACAGGAAATCTCACGGGCACGCCGCGCACACGCATATTCTCTCACGAGTGTCTCGGAGAGCGAGTTCCCTTGTCGCTTGTCCGCTGACACGCTGTCTCTCTCTCTCTCTCTCTCTCTCTCTCTCTCTCTCCCCCCCTTTCTCTCTCATATGGTAATTTCATATTTTCGTACGCGTAATGCTCATCCGTGTCGATCATTTTTTTCTCACTGCGGCTTTTCGACTCGGACGGCGTGTAATTAAAGGAGGCTGACTATGCTTCGCAGCAGTGTATCGATGCTGCTTTTAAAATTTCGATCCTTGTTCATGTGGCCTCGATGCGCTCGACTTTTTCACATTTCAGTAATTTGAGATACTGGTATAAATACTCGATGAATGTAGAAACGTGGATGATAAATAAGAGTATATTTTCGAATTACAAAACCCGTTTCTCGTAAAAATGTAAAATCTGAGGAAATGGTCTTTGATCCTTAGCATAAATATCAGATTTGACTGCGTTCTTTTGTTGTGTCTGATTGCAGGGAAAATGTTTTTTCGTAGCTTAACCTACGTGAGTGAAATTGACGTGATAAGTAACATGCATAGAGGATATAGATTATGGGTGTATGTAGGGTCGAGGCGAACCTTTGAACAAATTTCCAAAGAAATCCCTTTTCATATCCTTTTGTACGTGCTGCGCTCCTCGTAACCGAATGCCATCTCGTCGTAACAAGCGTCGCACCGGTGCAAAGTTGTCCGCCGAGTCAGCATTACTCAGCTGAATCTCAACTCTGTACCTTTACGTTTTCGCGAGGTCCTAACCTTTACTCCACTTCCTCCATTTGTTCTTAATCGCATTAGCATGATTCTATTATTTCACTTCGTCCCCCTATTAAAGCTTTTCTTTATCAGTCCATCTTTTCATTATTAGGGACTGAATTACTCCTGCAACGATGGTGGCTGCGCTTTTTTACACTCGCTCACGAAGCAAGTTCAATTTTCTCTAGATATTATATGTAGGCTGCTTTGCTCGCTTTCTTAAGAAGCAGCCGCCAACAACTGACTTTTTTGTTTATTTAGTGAAGTTAGTCGAAGATCGCATCATCTTTGTAATGACGATAATTTAGAGTATTTTGTCTTTATTTGAACGAGTCGGTAATCGGTACACGCCGCTATCGATTAAAAAGTCATCTCGAAAATATTGCATCTATACCTTGCGCAAAAACTCTGAACTACGACAAAATGTATGACAAAGTACCTCCTTCCAGTGCAAGCTTATGCCACCGTACGTTCAATATATCTCGCTAACTGAAATCGGCGCAGTAGTCGATGTATTACTCCTGGCAAAAACTCTAATTCTTCGAGCGCTTCGTTGAACAAAAAGTCAACGGCCAGGGGAGCGAGACTATGGAAATTTTGTATTTTTAGCGGTTTTCTGCTCGGAGACACAAAAAGAGCTTCGCCTCTCGCATGCTCTCGCGATTGCCGCAGAGAAAGAGAGACGAAGGGAAGAGCATTACTCGCGAGGATCTCATCGCATCCTTGCTCCGCTGCGGGCTATAAGTGCCGTGTCTTCTTTTGCCGAGCATCTTTTCTTCTTCCTCCTCATTTTCTCCCTTTCTTCGCTGTACTCTGCTTCTCTTCTTGTCGGGTCTTCGGTGGATGTTGACTTTTTCTATGTATATCTCTCACTTTTCGAGCTCCTATATACATAGCCGCACAAATTTGTTTGCTTTTTAGATGTTGCGGGAAAAAGAAGCTAATTTGCTTCTGATTAATTTTCGACGACGCTTCGAGTGATCTTGCTTACCTCCCCATCGACTGTACTACTGTAAAAAAAAGAACAAGAAAGATATTGCAATTCAGTGACGCGGATCGCATGAAAAATACAATATAAAAAAATATACGGAGAGTCGCCTTCATTAATCATCCGAGTCACGCTCGAAAAAATCCGGTAGTCAACTCGCGTCAACTATTAAGTGACACATGTAAGTGACAAACCGTTTCCCCCGTGTGAAAAATGATCCACGCGTTCTTTTCGCAAATCATTGCCTCCTGGCCCCCTCCCCTCCTATCAATCCGCCTGGTTTTCCAATTCCCGTCATCTCCCTCGATTAACATTATATATATACGAGTCAGTGCAGCAATTATTCGGGACCCTGATCAAAAATAAAAGCGAAATCGCATACCTACGTTGTGTAGTCAGTCGACGAGTTGCCGCAGCCGCACATCTGAGGAGACCACCACCGTCGTCGTCATCTTTGTACGGCGAATTCGGACTGTATTATTCTTTTTCTTTCTCTCCGTCGTTCTCCTCCTCCTTCTCCTCCTCTGATCGTGAATGTACTCATTACCGTTTATTATTTCTTTGTCTTGTTTCCTGTACGGAATCATGCTTTATTATCACAATTTATTTTCGATATCCTCGAAGCTTACATTATATGCTTTTTACATCGACCACATACATATTATTACGCGGCCTGTATAATATACGACTCTCGGAATTCCGATCAGAGAAAAAAGACTTGTACAATAATCCTTGTCCTTGCAACTTTCACTCTTCACCTCTTGCAATTCATTCAAACAAATCTCAGGCGTTCATCTCTCTCTCTCTCTCTCTCTCTCTCTCTCTCTCTTTCATCCCCTTGCGCTGGAGCGAGATGCTCTCCCGCGAAACAAACAAATTCCCCGTACTCGCTACCAACTCTCTCGGGACCGCCTCATCAAGATTTGAGGGAGTAGAGACGGAGAAAGAGAACCGGCTACCTTATGCGAGAGCGGCGCGCGCGCCGCTATGCATAAAGCCGAGCGCACGTTTTTGCTTGCGCGTGAAGCGCTACTGCGCGGCACATGCCACTCTCTTAGTCTCCCTCTGCCTTCCTCTTCGTCCCTCTCTTTCTGTCCCTCTCTCCTCATCGTGAGCTCTGCGGCCCTCGCTCTCTTTTTCTCGGGAGGAGGTGCACCGAGTGATTTCGAGTGGCACGAAAACGAGGGCCGCGTGCGGTACACAGGAGACGCGCTTCATTTCGCGAGATTCATGATTGCGATCCCGCCGCTGCCCTTCTTTCTGGCTTCTGCTACTGCTGCTGCTCTTCAAGAGATAATAGACCGCGATATAGTCTGATTTATTGCTTGGAATTCGTACCGAAGACAAATAGCGAGAGCTCCTCTAATGTTTTCGTTGTTGTATTTTTGCTCGTTCATTTTTTTCGATGAAAAAATTTAATTTTCTACTAGAGTATTACGGAGGAAAAAATGGTTTAAATCACAAGGCGATCATCACGGCGCTTTTTCCAGCGCGGAAAAATCCCATTCTCCGAAATGACGCATGGCTCTTAAATCCCACGAATATCCGGCGTACGAATTTAATTAAAGCCGAATGTCCCATTACATACATCACGACTCTAGTCCATATTTCACCGTAGCCAATGCGACCGCTCGACCCAGGCTTCTTTTTCCCTTATTTTTCGGGAGCGCAAAAAGAGCCGGAGAAGGACCGCCGGTTATGGATATATGAAAAAAAGAAGCGCCGCGTCGCCCCTCACAACCCTTCTCTTGCCTCTGGAAGAAGGCAAACGCGAGCGCACGGCCGTCCCCGGTAAGGCCGCGCGACGTATTTCTGTTCCAGCTGTTGCCGCTGCCACCGCCTGCATCTTTTGCTCGCGCGAGTTTTTGCTTTATATGGTAGCGGGAGACACCAAGAGACGCTCATATACTTTTGCCCCTTCCGTTCGTTACATTTTTTCCATCTTTTTTCCATCCTTTATGGAAAGATATAGCCTCATTATTTTCTTTTAACTCGGCGGAAGGTGATTTTTAGTTTTTACGATTAGTAGGTCGAGGGTGCGAAATACTATTTGTTCGACAGGACTGATATAACGATAAAAGCAGATGTCTCATATGAGTGCGCGATGCATTGACTTAGTAATGGATTCCATGATGTAGATAGAAGAGGCACAAGCACGGTTTCTCAGAATACCTTTAAATTATTTCTCCTTCAATTATCTGTCGTCGTCGAGTATAACAGAATAGCGGTCTCAAAACAATAGGCTGCGTATTAGAAATTCCAACATGGTTCATGTCTCGAAACACTGGAACCGAGTAAGAATAGAAATAAAAATAAAATAAATCGAAAATTCAGTCTACCTGTTAGTAACGCCGACACGCAGCTTCCTTTTTATGTAACGTAAACGGGAGTCGAGTATGCCTACACCTAGAATTTACTCTCTCTCTCTCTTCTCTTTGAAGTAAGCACGCGGCACCAAGTAAAAACGGGAGCACGTAGAGTGCGAGCGTGTGTAGCAGACGCGCGCGTACCAAGGAGGTGAAGGAGGAAGACGCAAAAGGAGAAAGAGAGAGACAGAGAGAGAGAGAGAGAGAGAGAGAGAGAGAGAGATGGAAGACCAGGGGCGAGGAACTAGTTATGGTAATGAGGAGATGCAATGATAGCTCCGGCTTTTGCTCCCCTTGACTTCTCCCTCCCGTTCTCCTAAGCAATGATCTTCGTGGCCTCCATTTTCTCTTCTTCTTTTCTCGCGTTTCATTTTTCTTTTCTCTAAAACGATCCTACCTTATTTATCGGAAATTTAGCCTACGATTGAATTTTTTGACTGAGTTTTCGTAGCGAATTGAATTATGCAAAACGATGCGGCTTTTTTGCGTAAATCGTGCAAGGCTGCTCAAGAAAGATAGCAAGACAACTTAATGCATGATAATAACGATATATACGTCATTAGTCGCTTGACAGTGTAAAGATTAATCATCATTCCTGCAGTATCATCCCTTCGATCGAGAAGATAATATACAGCGAAAAGGGGTAAATAAAGCAAATACGGAGTGTCTCGGGTGTATAAGTAAATTGTGCAAGTGCAGCACTTACTCGAATAGCATACATTCGCGTATGTTCTATACATATCTATATTATATATGTACAGTCATTTAAGTGGGAGGGCTGTGGTTCAAGAAATTTTTTGCCGCGTGCATTGTTATACGTGGCATAAATAGTTTATGCGGTGCTGGCTCTACGTTTAAATACGTTATTACGCGGGTTTCTACAAATTACCCCGCGGGCAGTAAAAAAATCCGCAAATTTAACGGCAACCCGAGAAATGATCAATATGCATGAGCTACCGTGCAGGCGATTGTTATTTATTTATTTATACTATGCGGTGTTGCGCTTATTACACTGCCGTTAACGAGTGGTATTGTGCGTTGAAACGCGCGTCTACATACGCATTCTTTCATTTGGTCGAGTCGTTAATTAAGAGACAAAGGGCTTGGAAAAATTAAATTTCCCGTGACTTCCGACACGCCGAGACACTCGTATGTTATAAAGCTCGTATACTTTAAACGCGCAATCGCGCGCTTACAGCTCGTTTAAAGCTCGGACTTTAATTGTGACGCGCGTGCGTGATATAACTCGTTTTTACTAGACGCGTACGTAGCAATCTTGAAAGCTTTTTGCGCAGAGTTCTTGCTCTCGGCGAAACAAAACTCTCTCACGCTTTAGAGGCCGCTGCCTTTGATATTTGGCTAGATTGAATTAATATACCGCCCACCCGCGAATAAAAAGAAACGTAGTTGCTTTCTGCCTCTCTAGAAATTGAAAAAGGCAATCCTTCAGAAATCCGTCTCCTGCAGTTTCGTTCCAGCGTGGCCCAAGCACAAGGGGGAGAAAGATAGTGAGCTTCAAAAGCACATTTGTAAAACGCGCTCCCGACTATTCAGCCTTGCAAATTCAAAGATCCCTCATGCTGCCGCCACGATGGACCGGTGTGCGACGACAGCCTGCAGCGACGACTGTGCGACGCGGCAAAAAATTCTCTTTCTCTCGGCTCTTCTCGCGTGCTACTGCTGCTACTACTGCTGCTACTAGCGCTGTCCCCTTTTACTGGAGTTATGTATAGTTCTGTTCGCGATGCTTTTATATTCTCGCCAGGAAAGAGTCGAGTTATGAAAATATCGTAATTAGTTCATTGTACAGCCCTATTTTTTCTCATTTTTTCAACGAGAAAAGATCATTTTCAAAAGCACCTATGATATAGTTTTGTTATTCTTCTTGTATTTTTAACTTAGCTTGAAGAAACGTTTGATAGAAGCTCGAGCGCTTCGAGGATATTAAATAATTTCCCTTTTTTCTTGAAAGCATGAAAACGTATTATTAAATAATTTCTCTTTACTCAGGATTATAATCCATTATATTATTATATCCTTCTCGTGATCGAAACATCTTTTGCTCCCTGGTTCGGAAGCTCGAAGGAGGAGCGAGATTTGTCGAGCGTATTTATTCCTGATCGTTAAACACAATGCAGCCATATATATTGGAAGTCGGGGCTCTGTGCGTTGCCCTTTCGGCCGGCCGATCGCGTGCGCAAAAAATGAAGAAACGCGCCCGGCAAAAAAACGTCGATATACCAGTAATAAAAAGACGAGTGTAGGCTTGCTTAAGATTCACCCGCGCGCGCGCGCGACCGCTTTAACGGCGGTATTTCAATCAGTCGGCTTTATTGTTTTGACGGCGATAAAATGTTTCACCGTATTCAATGCATGCAGAAAGCGCTCGATCGCGTCCACCCAGATACCATTAATATTATATTGTGTTATTAATTTTTCTTTGTGCGTACGGCTGGCCAGCTTTATTGCTAGGCGTATATTACGTTTTCAACGTTATCTTTTACGATTCTCCGCTCACTTATGTAAATCTATTCATTCGATCGATATCATTTTACATTGCTTAACTACGAAGTCGAATTTTATTTTACTTTTCATTTGACTCGTGTGTTCCGTTCGATTAATCAACAATGCATTGAGATACGCGAGTTCCTTAAATGTAGTTAACCTGTTTGCGAATAGTTTTGATTGATGGAGTTGAGAGTAGAACGAGACGAGCGTCGGGTTTATTTTTCGCGTGCGCGAGCGCACCTTGATGACCCCAAGTTCTAGCGGCAAATGATATTTTAATGGCACTTTACACATCGCTTAACGACCTTCGCAAAGACTAGGGGAACTTACCCTTTATTTACTCGCGATGGTAAAAACTTGCGTCTGATTATTTTCAACGTTCTCTACTTAAACGCAATTTACTGGAAAGTCCATCAAACGACGCTTACGTCACGTGTGCTATACGCATGTTATACATTCTCTTCCTCCACACTTTAAATTCTTCGAACGAAGAACCAATCTCTCCAGTTCCCCAGTAAGATATATCCGAGTCATATATACTCGCTAGTATATACTCGCTACTATAAACAAAGACTCAGTGGACATTATTTGAGCGTATCAGTAGGAGTATTCTGGCCATGTCGGACGTAAGAGACGATATTTCCTATCGACGTCGCGTGAAAGAGCCTCCGTAATTTTAGGACCAACGTGCGATAAGAGCCTCAGTTGTCTCTTTCTAGAAATAGACTCATCGGATTTATGCCGGACGTCATACATGCGTGTATTTAGCAAGTATCAGTCCTGTAGAGCGTCTTATTCTTATCTAGTCTTTACATTAGCGTTGTTTGCACTCAGCTTATCCGTAAGCATTCGTCTTTTGTATTTTATCTTAGTTCTCGTTGGGCGCCACTTTTACGGGCACTGATAGAGTATGGTTCGCTATGTTGCTATAATATACGCTCGTCTTGAACTTCTGACGACTAACACTCGGCTTAAGTTTACTAGAGTGGCTTTTCAGCATTAAACGTATCACATTTTGTAGCTATTATAATAGTCTGGCTTCATCCATCATTCTTTCTTGCAACATCATTATCTCGACTTCAAGTCAACGTTCCTCTTAAACGATGCGTCCGGTTTTTCCACGATGCGAATTATATCAAAGTGCCGCTATCACAAATTTATGTCGTTTCGAGGTTCGTTAACACGCGGAATTCGTCTTAAGGCGTTTTGACTCCATCTGTCCATAGTCCATCTTCCAATAGTTATTTCAATCAATATTCCTTTTCTCTCGCTCTCGTACTCCATTCACTTTGTCTCAAGAGGTTTTTGCTCTTTTTGTGCTTCGAGTGACGCGCGCGTATATAATGCACATCCGACGGATTGACGGATTTATTACGGATAACGACGCGCGATTCTTAGCAACTAGTTCTCCATTACTTTCCTCCTTCGAAGTCATAAATTACGCGCGGCTCTTTGCCGGCGATTCTCGCTGACAAAAACGTAAACCCACCGCTCCATCAAACCCTCATTTACCCAAACAAACGCTACTCCCTCGTCGTCTCTATCCTACTAAAAAACAAACTCCGAGCTTATCGCGAGAGCAGGCTAGATACACTAGTCAGCTCCCCCTTGTTACCGGTGTGGTTGATTTTGCGACAGCTGCGAAGACAATCGAGCAGCCGGCATGGGTGCACGCATCGTACGCTATTCCGGTAATGAGCTTCAATAAAGTACTGCATATATATAACACCGACCGACGCCTATGGCGGGCTCCGAGCAAAAAGTTGGGAATTCGTCTTATGCGCTAATGCTTTCCCCTATAACACCAGCCCATTAGCGGTCGCTATTAATTGAGCTACCGTTAAAGGTACCGTTCTCGTCGTCATCATTAATTGCGTAACGCGTCTGTAACAAATGCTAAAGAAGTGCGAAATGAAACCTTGGGTTTACTTCGGCATCCGGAAGCATAATTTCGATCTATTCGAAAAACTAGCTTATTCTCTTTTTTACGCTTTATTGGGCATCTGTCACGTAGGGTGGAAGAATTTATGGTAATGTATTAAAAATAAGCTACGGATGAAAGTGGCGAGTTTTTATGATAATCGTTTGTTGAAAGCACCATTGCTTAAAAGCGTTTTGCTGTTCATCTCAAAGAATTACGGAAAATATGTATACAGTCGTATTTAGACAACACGTGTTTAACGGGAGGACAGCTGCGCGACCATCGCTTTTTTAACTACAAACAAACAGTTCTATTTCCATAAGCATCGCATAACACATAGGTATACTCCGGCATGCAGCAACAGCAGCAGCAACAGCAGCGGCACTAGCAGCAATGCGAATCCATAAAGATCCAAGTTTCAAGCGCTACTTAAAAATATTTCTCGGCTATAAAATTTCCGAGAGCAAATGATTCTCTGACGCCTTTACGACGACAATAATCTTCCGGTTATTCTCACGCGGCTCGTTCCTTCGTTTCGAAAAGTCTCTCCACGTATATAATACCGTCAAAAGCGGCGAGTCTGAAGCTTGATTCTTATGCATCTCGTGGGCCTTCTATAATACCGGCAGTTGCTTTCAATTAACGTAACTTGTGGGAATCGCTTCCGCGCGAAGACGAGGAAAAGGCAGCTCATCGACAGCGCGCACAGCTCTCTCTTCCTGCCTGCTTTTTTCTGATACGCCGTTTAGCGAGAGCGTCTATCTCCGGAATATTCAAGGCGTCCCGCTGCGTACCTCGTCTTCAATTTGCCGCGATTGTTCCTCTCGGCACGCGCATCACCGTTTATGCTTTCTCCTATGTACCGCCACAGCAGGTGTAATTATATTCGTCCGTTGCTTTCGAAAGGCTGGAAAATAATTCGGAATGTTAAAAAAAAAAAATTACAAGTGAAACGGGAATTTCGACGACGATCAGATATACATTGAAATTTGATCGGGTGTACCCCACACGTATCACAGCATTGTCATCGTTGGAAGAAAAATTACCAGTGTCAAACATTGAACCAGTTGAAACGGACGGCTCTACTCTTATATCTCGTCCGATCTTGAATAGTTTCTTTGGCTTCTAACGAGCGACGCGCGAACGTAATTATTCAAAAGAGTGTACGTATTTTGCTTGGAGATCCTATCAGCCCTCGCTAACGAAGCGTGTATACACACTTTTCACGAAGTACAAAAAAACAGGAAATTTTTTGACGAGCGCGTGTCTCTCACCCCGAAAATGCTAATACGCGATGAAACGCTTATACTTTTACTGCTCTCCCTCTCTCTTTCTCTATATGTATATCTATCTATATATTTACGAACTGCCTAAACGAGTCCGCACGTACAGGCGTTATTTCTCCGTTTTCCCCTCAGGCTCCATTAAAGACAGAGCGAAACACAGCGAAGTCGTGTCCTTATCTTTACGAGTCTTCGCATCCTTTATGTAAAGCGCCATTCATTTCAACGCTCGTCGGCGCGTTGCTCGCTTTTTTCACGGCTGCCTCGACGTCGCGCACTCTTAGGTCCCCGTAACGACACTCTTCGGTTTTTCTCGAAGATACTATCGCATCCTGACGCGGCCGGTCTTTTGTTATGCGTTGAAATTTAAATGTGCATTTTTTGATTTCCTACGTACACGCACACTTGTATATATAGGTATAGGAAAACAAGAGAAGTAAGAGAGAGAGAAAGGCCCTTTTTCTTATCGCCGGAAGCGGCGAGGCGAGGGAAAAATACTCGCGCGAATTAGCATAGACACTTTCGCGTGGTTTTCGCAAGTGGCGCGTACTTTTCTCGCAAAAACTTTGTGAATTTTCGCACTACCGTCGTATGACGCTTGTGGACGAGGAAGCCCCTGCATACTTGCCTACGATTTCCGCGGCCTTTTTATGCCACCGGTAAATTGGAGGCGCGCAAGTGGAATGCGCTGTAAATCATCGTTGTTCCGGCCTTAGATATTCATAGATTTTTTTGCGATTTGAGGAGAACTTTACAAGTTACTCAGTGCCACGTGATGCGGCGACGTTAATTTTATGTTCAACCTGCATTGGGTTGAAAAATAAAGCTAAGAGTATATAGTAAAATGTATCTCATATAGGAAAAGTACGGTTGGGATTTTATGACACGCAGGAGCGAGCTAATTTTATCCGCTCGTTCGCTCGTCGGCCGTTACTACTTATTAACGCCACTCCGCGACAATGAAATCTCTCCCTCGCTTGGACGACAAGCCATAATACCTCGTACCATATATAGGCAACGTCTCTGCACGCGAAATCCGCTTCTCCTTTTCTATCTGACCCTCCGAAAATTCCCGTCGCGCACACACGGCTCTCTGTTTGCACAGAAAACAGCACTCCTTTTTTTTCTTCTCCTATACACTCTCTATCTTCATCGGTGGGATTTGAATTTATAAATTCTCCGGCGGAAATAACACTTTCGGATAGATAGAACGAGAGAGAGAGAGAGAGAGAGAGAGAGAGATCTACTCGAGCGCGGCGCCGCTGAGCAAACAAAGAACCCCACTGATAAGATGCAACTCTCTCTCTTACTAACGTGTATATCTTTCGGACGGAGCCACTTCACGCATAGCCGAGTGAGTTGTTTTCTTTGAGATTCTAATTCCAAGAGAGAAAGAGTGAGAGAAAGAGAGAGAGAGCAAAAGAGAAAGAGTTGTAGGGAGAGGTCATAAAGACACTCTTTTATGGCTATAGACGATCTATGTCTGATTGTTTATTGGATTTCAAAAGCCGCACTCGTATACTACTTTATATGCACACAGCCTCCGGCATCTGGTTGAAATCTCGCATACGATAAATGTCAACAAAGGACGAAATAGAGACATAAATATCCGCGGTGAACGAAGAGTGAAGAATAATTTTCCGAGGCTCTCTGGTATAGAGCCATTCGAGTGTGAACTTCCGTATACCGCTTTGAGCATCGCTCGCGGTTGATCAGAGATTTCATTCCTGCCGCGCGTATGCCAGCTTATCGCTCAGACGCGATAAAAATTCCTGTTGGTTATATCGAGACGTATAATCCATCCATTCCGTGTGAGGAATCCTACACAGCGTGATGCACTCTCTCTCTCTTTCGCTCTCTCTCTCTCTCTCTCTCTCTCTCTCTCTCTCTCTCGGTCAGCGTTTCTATTTGTCTTTCAGTCTTCACGAGTCAAAATCCCCTCGATTTTTTTCATTTAGCTGGATGGACTTTTACAGACACCCTTGTACACTTCGACGACTTTTTATTTGTCTTTCTGCGGCATAGAAGCATTTTTTTTCTTCATCAGACATACTTTTTCTCTCTTTCGTTATTAGCTATCGATCTTGTTTCGAAAGGATAATGCGATCGAAGTTGGATTGCTTTCTGGGTATAAATATTTTGCAGTGCGTACAAGCTAAGATTTGTCAATGCATCATTTTGAATAATATATACTCATTTGTCTAACGGATTTTTTCTTTTTATGTTGCAGGTAAGTCGTATTGGACAGAACTTATTTCCGTGCGAGATCCTATCGAGTCTATTTTCGAGTGATTGTGTAAGTGTCGGTTCACTTTCTAAAAATAAATGACTTATTTACATTGTAATCAATATGCGACCACAGAAATTTCAGCGCTCAATCAGAAATCTGTGAAATTTCCTACTCGATTCTTTTCTCCATAAGTATGCATGCGGCACGATCCAATCGCAATCCGCGAGCTCTCCACGTTATAGCAAGTAATCGCAGCAGCCCTGGAGTTGCGAAGTAGTAAAAAAAGGTTCAACGCACCGACGTATACACCTTACAAAGCGTCAAATCGTAAAATCAAAGGACAAAAAAAATCGTTCGCCAAAGTAGAGAAGAGAGGTATACACGCAGCAAAACACCGACAGCGATATTAGCTCCCGCTTTCGAGCAGAGCGCGTAATTTCGTTCTCGACCTGATCCATCGGCTTTCCATCCACGTGTTATTTTCATTCGGCTACCTCCCTCCTTATTATTCCGCCGGCGGTTCTCCTCTCCCTCTTTCTCTCGCTCCAACGCCAATACATACATACACGCACATTCACTGTGTACCTATATATATGCTACAGATCGACTCAGGGAGTCTGCGCTGTGCAGCAACGGCAGCCGCAGGAGATTGCATTATTTACGTTATTGCACAGGGCGAGACGTCGGAAATACCATTTATTAGCCGTCGAAAATAAAAGTGTCGATTCCTCGACAAGCCGATCGTTAAAGCTCCCGTTGCTGCTGCTGCTGCTGCTGCTGCTGCTACTTCGTTGTATAGCTTTTATGAGCGCGTCAGCGGTATGCACTGCATTTTCGGTTGGCTTCGAAATTGCTTTTCGATAATTGCGGACGGACATGGCGATGCAAGGGCGACCTAATGACGCCTCTGAATATTTTAGACGGAAGCGTAGTTTTATTCTCTATTGACGTTTATAGCGATGAATTGACTGGATGTATACACAATCACATAGGCTTCTCTGCATTATTGAATGTATTTTATTTTGCACGAGTCGTTATTCTTTTTTTCCACCAGCCTCTTATTTCTTGAGATAAAACTTTTTAACGATGGAGTTAGTGCCTTTCGACGTTATATTTCCATCTCCGAGTGTTCATGGAAATGCAACTCGTATACAGCTTGATCGAAATACACACCGGAGTCGTCGTTGAGCCTTTAAAAATACGAGCGAAGCTGTCCCTTTATCAAAGTGACAAGCAATAATTTCACGATTTTATTAGAAAGGACAAGATTCCTATAGGCTGTGCCAGACCGTGCATTGGAAACTGACGTATTTACGCTGATGTGACTCCGCCTACGTGTCACTTTCCAGTGGCGGCTTAAACATTTTTTCCCTCCTCACTATCGGTACGAGAGTTCTGTTTTGCAACCGACAACAAGTACAGAAAATTATTCTTCCCCCGCCTCCGACTTCATTTTCAATTAACATAATGAAAGTTACGTTAAAGCGTCTGTCAAAATAATTCATCAACCGACATCCCTTTGCGATGAGAGTAGATGTCCATGACACACTGGTTCTTCGAAAACCTTTTGTGTTGAAACAAAGATGTGAGAATCTCGGTTTTCTCGGTATATCCACTGCTATACCGTGCAACTCCGCTTCATTTCCGTGCGCGAGCTCGCGTGGGTGTCTATATAGTATGGCAGTGCAGCGCAGCAGCAACGCTGGAAATATGTCGTGAGTGCTTGTAAATTTGTCGCATTTAATGGAGGATCCGCTTGTATCTTGCTCGCAGCCGAGTCGCTCTTTTAAAATAACCGAGCGAGCAAGCGAGCTTTTCTCGTCGTCGTAGTCTCTGCTGTGGCGGCGGCGACTGCTACTGCTTCTGCTGCTGCTACTGCTGCTGCGCTGCGCTGTGCCTTTTAAAGATGGCTCTTTCATATGAAACAGAATTTTGTAGGGAAGTATTATACGAGCCGTGCCGCCAGTGTACCACTACCGCACTGAGTAATGGGCAGATTTATGACTTTCTATTTTAAAAAATATTTCTTGGCTAGTGACTTTTTTCTTTTGTCGCTTCATTCCTTTTTTTCTACGTCTTCGGGGATCTTGAATATTTACGATTGTTATTGCCACGAGGTATTCCTTTGAACTTGCTATGAGAGCAAAAGATAGAAACTCGAGTTAAAATTGACCTCCCTCGGGTATTGCAAAATGTAGAGAAAAAAGCGTAATTTCTACAACTGTCCGTTTGTCTATTCTTAAATACTCGGTAGAGCACAGTATATCAGCTATCCAGCCAAGATAAACACGCTGACAGTAAAAGGTATCTAAAGCGCCGCAGCCGTTCTCTCGCTGACAGAGGAAAAATCGTCGACTTTCTCTCGAATAACGAATACCTTGTTTCTCAATTTCCCTGCGAGAATCGCTGTCAAAAGTCGTTTGTCATCGCGTAGGTGGCAAACCATCGGCCCCAAATCAATATAGCATTGCGCCTCTCCACTTTTCATTTATCAGGAGAGAGAAAGGCGCGCTGCAGCTATACGTAGCGAAGCGAGAAAAGATAAACAAGAGAGAAGCGAGCGTCGACTCGACAATCTCCTGCAACATCGCAAATTGATTTTTCTTTCTCGTTCGTTTCATAGACACGACGCGAACTACGGTAATCGTTTATTTACCACGTTTTAGTTCAAACGCTCTTTGTCGCCCTTCGACTAATTAGATATCGCGAACACGTCGGTTCACGTAGGTGCATTGCGAAAGGTGGTCCGGCCTAATTAACTTGGCCGCACGCGCGCGATCTCGGAGGTATTGTAATATATTAATAAAGTGAAATCTCGTACGAGACAGCGGTAGCCCACGGGAACAGTCTCCTACTCTTGCGCTGCAGGGCTCGTTAGCGTATCGTCGCCGTGTTAGGGGGATCGACCAAGACGCGCGCACGCGCGAGCAGCCCCTGCCGGTTGATTATTATTTCGGAGCTGTTATATACGCGTCGCTATGCGCTATTGTTGTCTGCACGGGACTTTAGCGTCTGGGCTCTTGTCTGCGCGACTCTTCGCTTAATTCAGTGCAGTTCCACTGTTTCCGACGTCGTTCCCGCTTTTGTCGCAGTAGCGAGTCCAAAAGATAGAGAGCAATATTCAGGATAAAAGCTACACTGATAACGCTCTACGATAACGCGTTGCTGTTGCTGGTACAGTGTGGATAAAACTCTAGCCGTTTAAGAATCTAGCAGCTCCATAAATTTAGTCTACAACAGTTCGGGTTCGGCATTGATTGATATACGCGCTCCGGCGTATATATCTCGCGCTCAAGCTGGATATATAAGTATACGAGCAATTTGACTAGCAGCTATATGCAAAAGGGGCCGAGAGAAAGATGGAGAGCGAGAAAGTGTAGGCTGAAACATTGATGTATGTATTTACTATTGATAAAGCGAGTGCAGCGAAGAGAGAGATAGAGAAAGAGAAAGGGAAAGAGAAAGAGAAAGAAAAAGAGAAAGAGCAAGCGATGATCTGGTTTAACGTTCTCTCTCTCTCTCTCTCTCTCACTTGGGAATTTTTGCGAGATTGCAGAATGTCAATGTTTGATAAAGCGCCGGCTGCTGGGCTGCTGGGCTGCTGGGCTGCAGTTTCCTTTAGCAGGAGAGATAGCGTGAATAATTGGGCATGAATATTGCGCAGCTTTTAACCTACTTAGCGGGCTTAATCTCTCGGTGCATTACATAATTCATCGTAAGCTCGGAAATCTACGTTCCTTCTTAGCGTTAAGAATATAGAGGATTATAGAGAATCACACCGTTATAACGTGATTCACCTGCCACAACAGCCTACGCGCGCGGCAGAATCATTAGGCGTTTTTTCGCGGATGAAACGGAGAACAAAATCGCTAGAACCAAATCGAATCGTATGAACAATGATTTATCGATTACGAAGAGTCGGCGTAGCGTGTACGAAACGCGTTATTTCTCTAATTCAAGTGTTGTAGCTTTTTTGTGCGCCTCCGCGCGTGAAATCTCGACAGAGAGAGGGTTACCTCGAATCCTAGCAGTGTAGATAGTCGTACAGAGATGAGAGAAGATGCATCGTTGCTCATATATAGAACTGCATGAAGCTCTTACTTTTACTCTTCTTACTTCCTCGCCTTCATAAGTCAGATCAGCTCCTGCACGCACTGCTGCAACCTGCGGCTACTAATGTTTACATCGAAGATGACAGTGCAGGTAGCGTATACTTCTCCTCTTATATTGCCGGGTATATCCTTGGAGTCTCGCTGGCCTGTTCTTGTACTCGAGCGCGCAACACGCTCTTTGCGATATTTCCTTTACTGCTACAGCTACGTACTTAGCCGCGAGTTGTATCTGCCCTTTTTCCAAGCTCACGGCCTGTAATATACGCCGGAGGAAAATTTATAATTGCTTCGAGCAAACGCAAACGACGCTGGAATTTTAGATGACGTATTTTCAGTATTAATAAATTGCTCCATATATCATAGTAGCGATTGATCGTTTCATCTTGAAAGTCGACGTTATTGAAGAACAATTCTTTATGTCGTATACCGCGCAGTGTCCCTCTACACCTCATTTCCGCTCCGCTGCTATTTTCGTGGGCTGACTTTTTGCCAACTGGTCGCCAGGAGATTGCATTTGTTACATATACATATATCTACCCCATGTGCGAGGGTTTTTACGCGTGTTAGTGGATTCCAGCGTGGTGCACAAGAGAGAGACGTACGAGCAGTTTTCCGTCCGCGCTGTGTCGCGCGTGGGCTTACAGAAAATCCGCTCGCGCTGGATTTACGAGCGAATCCCGCTGAAATTCGCTCCGTTTCCATTTGCGCGCATCGCGCACACGTGGGTTCGCGAGCTGTTGTGCGGCTTTTTGCAAGAGCAAGAAGGGAAATTGCAACGCCGCGCGCTCTTTGTTCGCGCGCTGTAACGCGCAGGCTTTTTCTTCGGCAGCTCGGCAACTCGCGATTGGAAAATCGCGTGCGATCGGTTTTTGCACGCCCGTGAGCGCTTGCGATGTGCATAGCTTGGCATTGGAATGTTATTACGTAATCGTGCTGAAAGGGCGAGAATCTCGATTGATAGTACAGCGTGAAACGTTCGTTAATGAAAGCTGTATATGCGGTCAATCGCCAGTAAATAACCCGATGATTCTCAATGGATTTCGAACAATCATTACATTCATTGCTTCATTTTCAATGCTTTTACAATCAACCTTGGATAGAAATTTAGCTTATTTTTCATTCCTTTTCTCGGTAAAATGTGGTTAAAAATCACGGACAGAAATATAGCTAATGCATACAAATCATTTGGATATCTGCAAGTAGTAAATCAGTTTACTGAATACCGATATTAACAATGCAATAATTTATGATTTATAATATTTTTCTCGTCAAAAATTAGATGACGAGTGAATCGTCGATTAGTTTTATTTTCAAAATATGTCGGTTTTACTCAGTTAACCATTGAAACTAAAGTTTATGCAGAGTCGAGACTTTTTTCATCCAGTTCTGAGATTTCAAACCTATCCGGAATATGTCAAATTTATCTACGAGTAAGGATCCCCATCTAAAAGTTGTATAATTAAAATAGTTGCCAAGCAAGGAAGAGTCTTCAGCCTACTTCGGATGTAACGAAGTCGAAAGAAGTAACTTCAGAAGATTCTCAAGTCAAGCAGCAAGTATTATGTGTTCGCGATCGAAGCTTCATACGTAAA
Source organism: Apocrypta bakeri (assembly GCA_018906985.1). NCBI lineage: Eukaryota > Metazoa > Arthropoda > Insecta > Hymenoptera > Pteromalidae > Apocrypta > Apocrypta bakeri. Next base: position 1,244,769 of record JACCIA010000022.1, read on the forward strand.
CAAACGTAAAGTATAATAAAGTACACGAAAGCAGTTCGTTAACAAAGACCATATAATACCTCGCATCTTCATTAATTTAACGAGCGCGCACTCCGACAGTATATGATTCTTTCACACGCGGAGCTTGTGTTAGTGTGTGAAGCGCACTCGTATCTCCGCCACGAAATCTCTCCTCCGAAAAGTGAGTTGTTCCCGGGTAAAACAGCGCATGTAAAGGGAATCGACTTTGATCGCCGCGCGGCTATCTCCCTCGTGCATACGTACGTCGCTGTATCTTGGCCGTGATCTCACATCTCTCAGGATAGAAGAGCCAACCATCGGCGAGCACCGTTAATCCGCAGGCCACGACGCGACTCTCCGATTCCTACCTTTTCCTCTTTGCTCTCGTGAATGCAACAGCACTCTCTCTCTTTCTCTCTCTCTCTCTCTTTTGACACCCGCGGTGCAGCGGTACACGTCCAAAGTCACGACGATTATTATACGAGAACTGGCTCTTTCTTTGGACTGCATTATAACCGGCACTATCCCTGTTGTGTTCTTTCAAAGAGTCGTTTTTCTTCTTTTTTTTATCGAGGACCCTACCAACGCAAGCACCGAGATATCATTCGAGGTGCCGAGAAAATTAATGCTTTTTAGCTGGATTCCTTTAAGAAAGATTCCTTGCTACTAAGTGTTGATAGCTTGTAAAGTTAACTTTTCTCGAAGGTGGCTCTTTGTATTTAAACAATGCGAAGAAAAAATGTTGGAGACAGCTTCGTTAATCTTAAACGTTTTCTTATAAATATAGTAATATATTATATATATATAATAATATAGGTAAACCTCGGTATTATTTACTCAATGCTTGTATTAATGACACATAACTATTATGAATTAGAGAAATTGATAAAGTTGAGAAGGCAAACTGTTTTATTCTTCGAAAGAAAAAGAATCGATATTCGTGCAAAAGCTATTTACAGATCATCGATATTCAAACTACTTTTTTCGCGCTATCTATACGACGACAGAGGCAGCGCTTGGCGGCGCACATATGCCATTGATCATATCTCGCGAGGGGTGCACGTTTACGCAAAAAATTAAAAAGCGTGAAGAAGGAAAAGGAGTAAAACGAGCAGTATCTATTCGCCGACAGGTCCACGATACGATCGAGAACGGCCATTCGTTCGACTAAATTCCCAACGTTTCACGCGGACTGGAGGCGCGAGCAAGACGAGGTAGCTTCTGAAAAATAAAGCCACACATTCAAAATTGCCATTTGGTCGAGAGCGAAGAACAACGACGCAGCTATATATGTATCAAAATAAAAGATAAAAAACGAGTGTAATCAAGTCGATCGGTTGAACACCCGGGTTTGAATTAATCGTCCGGAAAGCAGGTCAGAGATCTCGATCGTTTGGTAATTAAGCGACACGAGCTATACTATTTGTCTTATTTTGCCGTGCCTCGTATAATACGTTCGCTTTTAAACAAGCCCGAAGGCGTAAAACGACGATTGACTTTATCTAGAGTCCAGACAATTTTTCATCCACATTCCTCACTCACTTGGAAATCCAATTATACGACCCCCGTGGGGTCATCAACTCTCCTTAACCGCATACGCTTAGATGTAGAGGCGCCGGTTGTGGGATGAAGCCCTTGAAGCTGCGAAGCTCATCGCCATCGTCGTCGTCGTATCCACCTTCTTGAACTTCGAGCCATCAGACTCTCGTTAAACCGATACGATCGAGTTATTCCGGCAGAGCCGATTAACGTCCGGAGACGTTTCGCAAGCGCGCTAGCGGAGGCGCGTTTATTTGGACAATTTGAACGCGACCAGTCGAAGACGCTCCTCTATCATTGCCGCCGCTGCCGTCGAGACAACAATCGAGAGTCGGGATCGGATCTCGCGCGTTCAGCGAGCCTCGAACAAAGCCCTGGGAGATATGCACCTCTGTGAATGAGAGTAGCTAGAGAGAATGAGAGAAAAGGATAAATAAGATGAAGATAGAGAGGAAGAGAGAGAGAGAGAGAGTGAGAGAGAGAGAAGAGCGAGAGGAGAGTGGGTAGCACTCGTTATGGAGATGAGAGAATCGCGGTGGGCCACCGGACACAATGGCATCCTGCCCTCGGTCGTCTTTTTTTCCAAGCCTGATGCTATTGCTGCTGCGGCTCTTCTCTTTTGTCATCTTCGTCTTATTTTACCGACTGAATCCATATGTACTAGCCGCACAATGATCCAAATATGCTTTTCTGCAGCCTACAACAAAACGTTCTTATAAATGTTTATCATCAATTTGAATATTATCTGATGCGCTGCCGTTATGTATTCGTTCGACGCCTACTACCGGGCGTCCTCTTTCTCCTCTTGACTCCGCGGCGGTAGAGATGAGTGATTACGCTCACCGAGACCGAGTGATTTTCGTGCTCGCCTTTTTTCCCGACTGTATCTCGATTTCTATTTTTAATTTCCGAGTTGTGAGAGCTGTTGCCGTTGATGCTCTCTGTCGATGTGTACGTTCGATGATTGCGCTGTGTCGTCGGCGCTTCCATTGTACACAAAGAAAGCGAACGAGTCATTGGTCGCTGACGAAAGTCATCGAGTTCGTATCACGTGCTTCAAAAATATTCCGGTCCATTAAACTTACAGTTTTTTCATTATAAAGTCTCAGTTTTTAAAAAAACTTATACGTCGCTCACTCACCGATTAGAAGATAATTGAGGGCCACTGCAATTAAAGCTGTGTTCGCGCGATGTAGCGGCTGACAGTTTTATATAGTGGATATGAAAAATAATGGAAGTGTCAAAAGTCCGTCGCTGTTCTTGACAGTTTTGATTGGTGGTTACACTGAAAAGTCATACAGTACGAATGACGCGATATGTTTGAATACGGGCTAGATTTACGATTTTACATATTTATTTTTTTTCGATATTTGAATATACGTAACTAATCCTCGTTTCTTTTTTTTGTTGCAGGTGAGATACACTGCCGAGAGAGCTCGATTTAGGCTATTCCATTTCTATGAAAGTATATTATAGCCCACGAGATACGAACGTTGAAGGTATCTTTAGCGCCTAACGAATTACCCAAGTCAACATAGAGTGAAGCAGCAGCGTCACGTAGGGCGAAAGTTCAAGCTCGCTCTCTCTTTTTTCTCTTTCTTCGTGAAGCGAGAACAACAAGTCGACGGGTGGCTTCCGGCGCGAGTTGCCGGCACGAACAGCCGGGCACGTCGCGCCGGCGTCAGTGATAAGGAGTCGCTACAGCGACGCACAGAAATGCAGCCATGATTTACACCCTCGCGTTCGCGTCGTAAAAAATTCAGCAAACCGGGAAGAGAAAGAGAGAAAGAGAGAAAGAGAGAGAGTTTTGTTGTGTACCTGTCGCTCAAATGGGTAAACAAGTTATATATACCTATATATAACCTAACCATCAAAACGTACATATATACATAGAATATTTTACTCACAGAATATGACATTTTGGAATTTCGATTTTGATGCGTAAAAATACGTTATATATAATATAGATTTTGAGGAAATGTTTCCACCAGAGGATATACAGTAGTATATTACAGAACGTATAGGATAGTCGAGATCAGCGGTACGGAAAATGCAATGTTTATACTAGGAGATGTCAAACCGCGTAGCTCACGAAGGCACGTATAAAATAAAAATTACGCAGCAACGGAATACGCGACGTGTATCTTGGTTTTCTGCCAAGATCCTTTTGGAAAGTACGGTAGAAGCCATTCTCACATTTTGCATATATTTATTTAAAATTTCATTCTGAATTATTTCAGCGTAAAATAACGACCCATTCCGCATTTATTTTTCATCTCGTGTACGTGGACAGGAGTTCGATTTGAAAAAAAGAATCGCGGAGAACGTCTCGCCGCAACGAATTCAAGTTTAAGTTTAAAAGCGATATGCGACGTGTAGAACGGAATCGCGCATCGCTGCTACTGTTTTTCTCTGTCTCGTATCGTGCGGTTAGCTCGTTCGCGTGATCGATCTTCGGCTGTATCCGCCGGATTAGCCAGAATTTTTCATGCAGCGATGCATCTCTTTTCGAGTATATATTTGCTTAGCACTCGCAGACTCGAAATCTATGTATAACTTTTTATATCGTCTTATAGCCAGTGCTTTGCACTCCGGGCTTTTTCGTGAAAATAGCTCGTCCGCATCCTCTCGCAAGTACACGCGTCCGTAAGTCAAGGAATGATGCATTGTAGCGGCGCATACCAAAACTCGAGCTATAACTTTCTTATACTCAGCTATACTCTCGCTTTTCTGCGCTCTATGTGTAAGAACGTGCCGTTCACGCTTCATAAACCGGCGGGCGCAATTGTTTTTCCTTCACCTCTATATACGTATATACGTATACACGTATACATATGATGCATGTGCTGTGCATCCCTCGCGCGATTGATATAGCGCCGCGGAAGGCATATTGCGCCTCGTATGTGTAATTATACGTGCCGCGCGCTTGCACCCGTTATTCACGAGAGAATCGAGAGAGGTTTTATGCGCTTTTGTGGGAAAAATTGTTATGATTTTTCTCATGAGCTACATACGTCCCCGAGATGTATTGCGCGATGCGTAATTGTTTGTAACGTCTTTTTGTTTCGTTCAGGAGCTATATATTAGTTTCCTGAGCGTTCCGAACACGGAGATTACTCGGCGAGATATTAACTGCGTTATATATCGTTATCCGATATAGGCGGAGATAGGAGAGCGAGAGAGAGAGAGAGAGAGAGAGAGAAAGAGAGTTTATTAATACAATAGACGACAACAAAACAATGTGGGAGAATGCTCTCCGCTGGATCAAAAGCGCATCCGCAGCCACTCGTATGATATCGCAGAAAAAAACACAGACCATCGCGCGCTAAATCAATAATGAACCTGAATTACCCTTTGCTGACGGAAATGTAACGCAAAACAAAGCGTCGTTCCACACGCGACAACGCCCGATATAGAAGAGAGACGCCTGGGTGCAAAAAAAAATAATACGCGACACGCTACGCGTAGAACGGGTTATGAAAGCACACGCTGGCGGAAAGTGTTGGAGTAACCGCTCTCCTGAATAAACACGCACATTCAGGGGGATAGAGAGAGAGAGAGAGAGCGTGAGAGAGAGAGAGCGTGAGAGAGAGCGTGAGAGAGAGCGTGAGAGAGAGGAGATATGCGACATACGCATCGGACATTTCGGAATCCGGTTACTCGGAGCGCAAATGCGCTAAAGCGCATTCTCTGCCGCACGCGTGCGTTCCACCGAACGGATTCATCGTCGATCGATCCGTTCACTAGCTAGCCTGTTCTCCTTTTGATCTGCTTTGAGTAATCATCAGATGTAGCGAGATGTGGCTAATTATGGCCATCGTCTGACATACTTGCAATGACAGCTTGTACGCAATTTGTAGGACAAGAAAACACTTTATCAGCAAACGATATGTACTGCCTCGATCGAATTAATTCGAAGCTCGAGCAATAATAATGAGATCGGAATAATGAGAGGAGGAGTTGAGTGGAAAAGATTGATTGTTTCTTTGCTCCGCGTGAAGGATTGATTGATTGACGAGCTTATCATGGTGCCTAAACCATTTACCGAGGCTATTTTATTCACCTCTGACTCTGTGTATTTTTAAAAATCGAATAATTAATTGATGTTATATGGGTATAATTTTAGGGATAAGAACGATATCTTCGTGCCATTCAATATAACTCGCGTTGGCTATTAAAGTAATTCGTTTTAATCACTCAATCAAGTTTAATGTATTGAATCTAGCATTGTTGCGCCAGTTTCATTCATAACAGTCAACTTTCCGTGCTAAGCGATCAACATACCAAAACAGAAGCTCGATTTCCTGCAGAGGCTGCAGCATACGAAAAAAACAAGGAATTCGCGCTTGTTCTGGATATATATATATATATATATATAGAAAAGGAGCAATGAGAAAAGAGCGATCTCCCGGCGCCTGTTATCGGCCTCCTTCTCTCTTCAATGGATATCCGTAATTAATACAAACGAGCCGCCGTTTCTGCACTGCGATACAGTTAGGCTCTCTGCTCCCTACTCGTGAGCGGCGATCGACCGGAAAACGCGAGCGGGGAAAGCGAAAGCTCTCTCGTTCTCTTCTCTGTATTAATTGCGTCTAATTTTGCGTCAATTTGTTGCGACTAATAGCGCGAGTGCTTGTGTTCATGTGCATGAGTGTGTACGTGTGCGAGTGTATGAGTTAAATTGATCGCTCGGTAATTCGAGATGGTTTTTATCGAAATACAGCGCAGCTTAATTGTATACGTGAGAGAAGAGATTCGTGAGACGCATCGATGTGTGTTCGATCTTTTTGACGTGTATACGAGCACGCGCGCAGTAACGAGTTAGCGAGTATGCATTGCGTCATCGGTTTACCCTCGCAAAAAGTCACGCGTCGAGATCGTCCTTATTACAATTTCGCCGAGCTGTACCTTTCAAATAATTATAATTATATGCGAAGCGAGCATCCTGTTCAGCGTAACTCGATTTGCAACGTTCTACTCTCTCATAACCGCATATACGCTATACTGATTTTCCGCAAGAGCGGTTGTGCACAGCCGCTGCCTCTGCATCAATTTTTCCTTTCGTTGCTAAACGTGTACGCTGCTTATAATGTGCTGCGTATAATGAGCTTTTCAACTATTCCATGATATAAATGTGACAAACCTGTAAATTACTTATTACATTAACAACTAAATGAAACATTCGCGAGAGTCATACCTGCGCAAATATTCATAGAATTTGGTCGTTTCTTTTGAAGAAAACGCCTGATAGTTAGGCGTTAATATTCATAAATAATTAGAATGTCAGTAGCTCGTGCGATTAGCAATTTCAATGACTGGTTCGCGTCTATATCAGGCTGTGCGCTGCAGCATGTGCTGCAGTAAAAGAGACCTCGAGGGCATCCACTATACGACGTATACATGTTTGTACATACTATCGGATTTACGGCATCTCTCGCTCTCTCGTCCTCCATTTATTTTTTCGCGACTCTTTTTTGCACTTCTTATTATTTACATACGTAATGCGATCGTATAGGTCTCTCATCCCGTGCACACAGCGCTTGCATATATATATATATATATTGCATGAATGTAAGGCACGCTCTTATATATACATACCGGCGAGCCACTTAAATTAATTGACTGCTCGAATACCTTGTACAGTCCTGTACGTGCATATGCGCAATACATATCCAAGGTATTTTACATACATATTGAAGGTTGCGTTATGGGTCTGTAAAACTTTTTTTCGCCCCTCGCCACGAAAGTTACGCATAAGTTCGTTGCGTATGTTGATTTTCTATATGTTCTGTCTGCGAATCCTCTTTGACACGTGTAGTACGTAGAGACGATGTAATATTTAGCCTCTCGGTTGTAGAACTGCACGGCGTACGCGGGTCGTACGATGAACTTATCACCTCTCTCATTGGATACGAGCTCTCAATGGAGCATTGTTTGCGCACCGTCGGAAGAATTCTCGAAACGATTCTCGAAACAAGCCGAGTCTATCGCACGCAGGTGCACACGTTGCGATATATAATAATCGAGACAACTGCGGCTAACGGCGACATCAATCCGCATCGGCGTAGGCATATCGAATCGCATCGCGTAATATATTATTCAAGCCGAAGCCAGGATATATTTCATCGGTCAAAAGTCTAGCTGCTGTATACACTGCACGCAACCGTGCCGCGTAATGAAGGTGCATTATCCACGACGCGGTGCGCGTAAATCGGTGGGTCGCTTGTGCACAAACGAGAGAGGGAGTGAATTATACTCCCGTTTTACGAGAGACGCGGCCCGTTATCTTTTCTGGCGTCCGATGATTCAGTCTCGGTGGATCGCGTGTCGCACACTCGCACCGACAGCCTTATCAATTTTCCCGATTATTCCTTCGGCGATGTGTGTGCGTGTTAGCGTAAACGTACGTAGCGTAACCGTACGTGTACGTGTGGGAGAAGCGGATTGAATTTTAATCGCACCTAAAATTCAACGACAGCTGCTGCAATCGTTCGTCTAATTTAATTAAGCCGAGTACTGTATGGTATTAGCAGTGGAAGCGCGAAAGTTTAGATAAACGTTTGCCAGCTGATCGGTTAATCACGATCGGTAAAGTATTTTAATACACACGCCTAAAGAGGTAAATGCGTATAGATGCATAGGTTTGCATAGGTATATACACGTACACGACTGACAAGTCGAATTCTTTGTTACAATTTCTGCAGAATATACTCTAATGTCTACATGAACACACGTAGAATTTTAATGAATTTTTAGTCGCTCAACAGTGTCGAGTCCAATTAAAAGTTTGATTTGTTGTTTTAAACTTTAACTGACGCTCATCCTTAAGCCGCCGCATACCACGCTATATATGGAATAAAAACAGAAAGTTCAAGCTGCAATATGTGCCCTGAATACAGTATATCTAAAATGTTTATTTATTTCTCGGATGCTTTTAAATTTTTACGGCTCTCGAACAATAACGAAGAAAGTTAATCTCAATATAACTCGCGCATACGAGCCGGGGACAAAAAGGCAAAAAGCCGAGTGAAAAACTCCAGCAGGGAGATAAGAAGTGAAGTGGGGAGAGAGAAGAGAATGAAATGCAGTTTGCAAGTTGCGTATAATGCAGGTATACACGCGCGTGCGGAGAACCGGTTTTACGAATGCGCATTAATTATGAATTGTTCGTTTCGTTCAATTTTTCCCGGTCTTTTCTTTGCGGAGCGCGCGGCTTCCCCTCCTTTTTTACCCTCTGTCTCGCTTATACTCAATTAATAGCTGAAAAACTCCGAGTCATTATGAATACACGACTGCACAAGCCGACGTTGCCGCGCGTAATCAAGACGCGTAATGCTGATTGTGCACACACATAGTCTCGCAATTAAATTTTCCAATCACCTTGGCGTTTTACCGCATAAGTAGCATGACGGATAAATAAACACGCGAATTCGCCGCTCATTCTGTTTTGGTATACGATACTTGAAGAATTTTTACATATGCATGGGAGTGAGTGAGAGAAACCAGTTTACCGAACGATTGATTCCGAATGAAATTTCATACCGGACTCTAACGGCTTCTCGTTACTCTCAGCGTCTATATCGTGGACATTATTTTTCGAGGAATATTTAATTTATTGACTGCATCTGCATACGGCCGACCATTACTCGCGGTACATCCGCTCTTTCGAAATATAGAAACATCGCCGCCGTCGAAGCAGCGGCACTCGATCATTAGCCGAGTGCGCGATCCTACTATATAGACACAGTCTACCGTGAGCGGCGCATCGGTGCAAAAAATCATTGTTGTTGCGTCGGCAGCAACGACTCCGAGAGTCATCAATAGCCAACAGCGCGAAACAACGGGCGCGCAAAAAAGCACACGCCCCCTGCACAGTAGTAGCAGAACGTCTCCGCTCGAGTTCCCCTCAATCGGAGTGAGCGAGATCGAGAGCTGTGCAGGGTAATTAGCGGCAAAGAATTGCAATGCAGAGAAAAGAGTGGCTGCACTCAGCCACCTGTATTCGGAAAATTGCGAATCGACGTCTCGCAGTATAGCGTTTCCGGCCGGCAGCGCGTCTAAAAGCCAATTAGGCTGGCTCTCTTTGCATTCGTGTGTATGCCTGTGAGTGTGTGTCGCGCAGCCAACGCGTTCCCCGACATTTGCGGGCCGATGTGTGTCGCTGCTGCACTCGGCGCGTCAATCGGGATGACGTAATTGGCGTAATTGCTTCTGCATGTAGCGCTCTTCTCTCTCTCTCTCTCTCGGCCCGTCACAGGAGTCATCGCTCACTCCCCCTCACTGCGCATTCAGTATATGCCCCGCGAGCGGTCCCACGCTATGCTCCTGCGCTGAATCTTCCTGACGAGTCGATTTCCATTGACGGATTTAGCGCCTCTCTCTCTCTCTCTCTCTCTCTCTCTCTCTGTCTCTGTGCCGCTGCGGCATAGAGTCTATCTCTGCTGCTCGGGGAATTATCGGGAAAACCGCGGATTCGTGGCGCACGCGATCTTGTAATACCGTTTGCCTGCGGCTTTTACCTGGAAATCAAATTTTCATACGATGTGCTGCCCATTTGGGTATTTGCCCTTCAACGACGATGAACGTATACCATTTTGTGCCCGAAAGCGTGATTTTGGTAAAAATTACTATTCTCTCGCTTTCGATCTCATGTCTCATCTGCAAGGTGTATATCTTTCACTAAGAATCGTCTTCCTTCTCTCCCACATTGGGACTGTTGTTCCGTGAAGCAAGACCGTCGCTCGGAGCGTCATCAATTTCGCACACGCGAGCCCGATTTTCATGGAACTCTACTCCCAAGCAAAGGAGCTTTTTTTTCTTAGTCGCTTTGCGTGTACAACATATAGCAATGCTATATATATATATGATATGGAAAGAATTTCTAAGTTAATCAGCACTTAGAGTAATAAACTTAAATAAACGCTGTGTTCTAATTTTTCTGAATATGTTTTTTTCTTAAAAAATGAGTTATAATTTGAAATAATAGACGAATAAAGTATGGTAATTTACTAGTTAAAAATGAGTAATCAGCGATTCCACGACATATGTAATTCTTAAAAGATACTGCTTTCCCTGTATTTTGATTAAAAAATGAACGAAGAGATGCAAGACGAAAGTTTTTTAAGCACTTTAAGTGCACATTAAATTGGGATTTCTTCATACGTACACAAAGTGGTATTCGCAGCACGCATTTTAAGTTTCGCGGTTCGCCCACTGCTTAATTACCCTCTGCGCTGCCGCGTGTATACAGTTGCTATCCGGTAGCCTTTTTTCGTCGTCCACCGTCTGCTCGTTAACGAGAGGAAAGGGAGAGAAAATGAAATCAAGCCCGTTCATAAAAACGAAACGAGGACTAGATTACGGCGCAGGATTTCACTGATTCCGGTCGGGGAATCAGGAGCAGCTTCTTTTGGGGAAAATAACTTGACTAAATTGTTTCGAATGGGATTTGCTGCTGCCGGAGTGACTTTTTTCAGTCTCTTCGTGTGTTTTGTTCGACCGCGTTGTCGAATTGAATTCTCAACCAATGGGCTGTGATATTTTGTCGAAAAATTTTAAGTAAATAGGAGGAGTTCAGGGTTGGATAAATAGGTAGCTAGAGGAAAATGCGTGTATAGAGAAAATTCGAGAACAAAGCTGCGCTTCGTACGCCATCGAGGAAAAATTCACAGCGATCGGGCAAAGTGCAGTCGGGCACGTAGTGCTACTTGGAAAGAAAACGCCCGAGACTAGCCGCCCACAGCCACGCAGAGACGAAGTGGAAAAAGAATCCCGACGCGGTAGGGTGAGCGAAAAAATACGTTCGCCACTTCCGACTAGCTTGCGCTGGCTGCAGACGTCCGGAAATTGAAGAAGCGCCGGTACGCGCCCGAGCGAAATTATTTATTACTTTATCCCGCTCCGCTTATACATCAACGCAATCTTGACGCGGTGGACCTATAGGTGTTCTAAAGCATATCAGGGAGAGAAATTTCATTCGCGCGAGACTGCGCACTTCGGTTGCGATAATTTTTCGGCGATGTTGTGCGCGCTCTTTCTTCGTCTATAGACACCGGGGGCATGTATGAGTTATGGAGGACTTTAATGGTCGAGATAAAAATCGAAGTGCTTATGTTGGCGGAGCGCCGGCAGTCGTTATGAAAACGTATATCGCTCGCGCAGTGTGCGTCACACAAGAGCGAGCCCTCTTTCTTTTTCGCGGATGATTGGTGAGCTTTGTTCGCGTGCAGCGCCCTCTATCTTCGCTACAAAAATTATTACCTTCGTAATTCACCGCTACGTAAATTAGTCGTAATAAAAACCTGCCGCCATAACTGTATATTATATATATATATATATATATATGTGTGTGGTGTGTGCAACACAGACACAGGATATCCCCGAAAATCAGATGGAAATCTCGAGAAAAATGCGGTAATTCGAGAATAGAGCTGCGGTCGAGCAAGGGAGGAATTTTCCCGACGACAAGACGACTACTTTTCGTCGGCGAACATCCTCCTCGTGGGTAAGCCAATATTGGTTAGGTCAGAGTTCAAAGCATAGGGAGTATGAGCTGAGAGTCTCTCTCGGACCCTATACGTGCCTTTTTCTACACCGCGAGCTCAAAAGGCACAAAGGCGCGCCTCTAGCCGCGTCTCTGTCTCTAATTTCCTTTTCCTCTATCTCTCTTGCCCCTCTGACTCTTGGTTTACTATAAGTTCGGCGATCCGTTCATTTTTATCCGCTTTCCAGGATAATAAAAAGTTGCGCTTTACATAATTTTCGCCAACAAAGTTTCGTCCTTTACTAATTACTCGAACAATATTGAACTTTCAAACAAACGGTATTACGTTAGAAAACTGTAGTAAGGCTGATTAATATTGCGTGTGGCACACGCGACCTTTATCTTTGAATCTTTTATTTTTTTCCCTCTGTCGCTATCTCTGTTTCTATACCGGCATCCTTCTTCGGCTTCTTCTCCGGCAGAGAGTTGCTCTTTATTATTCTCTCACTGAATTTCTCTCTCTTCTCGTCTTTTTCCGTTCGCTTTCTCGCACGGCGACCCAATCTACGTCGGCACGCTGCTTGAAAAATTATGACCGGTGGGAAGGAGCACCAAAGATTAGTCCCAGAAGAATGGCCCCGGATAAATTAGATGCGCGCGCGCGCGCTCTCTCGCGTTGAGGAGAAGAAAAAAGAGAAGAAAGACGAGAGCTCGTCGGGTAGCACAGGTATATTCGGCGAGGTTATTAAAATTTTACCGACTCGTTTATTTCGTGCCCCAGAGTTGGATTAGTTTAGGGTTGACGCTTAAGTTTTCAGAAGTTCTCTGCCCCCGAACCTACCTCCTCCTGTGTCCATTTCTTCCCCACGGCCTTTATAACTTTTTAATTCCTTGATATGCGACGACGTAATTCCGTCGTTATATCTGAAAAATCCCGGCAGCGACGGCGATTTTCACTTTTATATGTATCTTGTTAAATTTACGATTCTAGTTATATTACGGTTATTCCCATGTGTTTGATATTAGTACGACGCTGGATTTCCTCACAGAAATTCAAATAAAGTTACCAGACTGGACTTGCACATTAATCAATTTTTACGCACGATATGCGAGGCTATTGTGGAAGAATAGAAAACGATATTTGGTTATGAGCGAGCACCAATTAGTTTTCCTTTGATTATCGACCACCGTTTACAAAAAGATCGGAAGTAAAGAGAGCAAAACGAAAAATAAGTTAAACGCCCGCTCGAGCAGTTTTTTTATTCTGTTTAAAGGCTCATTTGGCGATATATTTCTCAAGGCGAAGAAAGAAAAAGAGCAGCGAGAAAAAGTTTCGGCGGCGCGCGACCGCTGCATGTCACGGCGAAATCGAGCAAAAAAAGTCACTGCGCGAAGGTACAAAAGAGTCGCAGCACGCTAAATACAAAATGCGCGTGACTCGCCGACACCCGACTCTCGAGCTCGAAATTAAATTTTAATAAAAGCGCCTCGACACCGACAAGAAAATACTCACACACGCACGCATACACACAAAAAGTCGACAATGGTATGCATCCAGATAATTATATCGAGTCGATCGACCTGGAATCTTCTCCTCCTCTTCCTTCTTTGGCGAGAGCAAAAACTTGTCCTCGAAAAATGTGGATTAACTAACTAAAGGGACCCGACCAAACCCTTTCGTGGCTTCCCGGCCTTCGACGTTCGCTCTCAAGGTGATATTCCGCGCTGCTGCACCAGAAACCAACGCCGTTCGTGTTTTTTTTCCCTCACTTTTTCGGGATGTGTGCACGCTGTGTTGTTACCTCGATGGACACAGTCAGTGCTTTGTCGGGGTGTTGGTTTTCGTGTCGCTAAGTGTCAATGAATGCGCCGGACGTTGATTTGTATAAAAACACTCTTACTCTTTATATCTTACTATTCGTTCCTCGAAATTTGACATTAGACAACGTTAACGTAATGACAATAAAACTAGCTCTTAATAACTACGGAGATTTGTGAGAATAGCTACAAAGCAGAGGCTTATACAAAGAGCTTAATTATTCCACGAAATCACATTCTCTTTCTCTATCGTTCCCTATCCATACAATGCTGCTAGACGCCGTTCGCGGCACCTCTTCTCGATTTTCTTCTTTTTCTCTCTCGCTCTCCCCGAGGACCGTCGGTCCAAAAATAAGTAAAAAAGAGGTGAGCGAAAGAAAGATCGGCAACTCGATGGACTTTGCCACCTTATAGCCCGTCGACGGCGTCGTCCAGCCCGGCGTGATCAGCTTGTCGCAGGTGTGATCGTAAAAGACTATTTTTCTCTTTCTCTCCATTCTGGCTCGATTTTTTTCCTCTCCCTCTCTCTCTTGTTAACTCTAACTACTTTTCTATTTATATCCCCTGTTCTGCTGCTGCTTCTACTATTTTCCTCTTTATCATTCTCGTATTAGCGGAATTTTTTTTTTCTTTACTTTTTTCTACCAAAAGCATGCTCGTGTATAATGAATATTTTCGTTATCCGTTCCATTTTTAGCTTATCGTTCGTGGAGTGTATTCATTATCGATCGTTCTTCGGTATATACAAAATCCTTCGATTTTTATTTATTTGTTTGCCTATATCGTTAGCTTACTTTCCGTGCCGTCGGTGCAATTAAGATAATACGGCGAAGTTGAGAGAGAAAGAATAACGTCGATATTCCACGGCTTTCTCGCTGTCACTTTCTCTTGAATATATATATATGTATAAATCCAGGCGACAGAAGCAGAGGACAGTCGGATTTTTTGCCGCGTGGGGTGGTCGAACGTCTTTTTGCCACCTTTTTCCTCTTGTATCGCTGCTATGGCCTTGTCGCGACTATGCTCCGTTTTCTCGTTCGCCACACGTCGGCGAACAATGGCGAGAGCGCGCGCGCGCGACTTATAGCTATAGCACACTTGTATGTCTGTGTACGGCGAATGAAAGGGTGGGAGATGCGGCCAGTGTACCTGTGCTACGTGCATACTACCAAAGAGGAGTCGAGAGTTCGCAGAGTCGAAGGCGCGCTGATTGGCTTGTTTATTGGCTCCCAAAAAGGGGGAGCAATTCTTCTCTCCCCCCCCCCCCCCTTCCCCTCTCGTTCTCTTTTGCAACATACTGCTCTCTTCTTTTTATTTTCTATATGAAGTTTATGCGCATGTACGGTCACGAGACTATTGAATTATGGAAAGAGATCGGAATTTTCGCGCTTAAATCACTTTAATTACGCTGGGACTGTGTGCTTGTCGAGTGCGTTATTGATGTATCATTGTGCGTACAGAGAGCACACTTTTAACTTGCTAGAGAACTCCCGGGCGCATGCTTAAACCAATCTGTTACCGCTTCATTAATGCGAGCCTGGAACTTAAATCTCCTCTCGTAACAAAGATACAAGTGCGTTTAATGCGCTTTCGCAATTCGACGCGGTCCATGTGTGCGAGAGAGCGCGCAAGTGTGGCTTATGCGAAGGATCCCGTCGCGGTGCGTTTATTATTTTTAATTAAGTTCCGATGTACGTCGTGCTTAATGAAGCCAGATCGGGTTAATTTAATATTGCTGTTATTCGCGCGCTCATATTTTATATGCTGGACACTCCGTGGGATAAGCGATGTTTTTATATAAGCGCGTCATTCGAACCCATGGAGAAACATCAATCCGAAGCTTGTTAATAATTTCTTGGCGCGTCAGCAAATAAAATAAGTACCGGCATGAATCAACGCTGCTGTACATCGAGATCCGATTGAATACATTCGTCGAAGTAAAAAGCGAAGGCTAATACTTCCAAATCGCAATTAAGCAAAATTTATAGCTTATAAATGACCAGGAGATCGGATATAATACGGATCGAGAGCCTCTGCTCTCCCTCTCTCTTTCTCTCTCTTTCACTTTCGTGCAGCGCTGCTCTTGAAGGTACATGTATATTTACCGGGTACAAACATTGGCCGAGCAAACGAATGACACCCGATACTGCACCTCGACAACGCGTATATACACATGCGCTGCACCAGCATATCCATCCCTTCGATAATAACATCTCAACGCGAGCGTTTCCCGCGCTGCTGTTTTGATTAACAGCTCTCCGTGCTGCTGCAACTACACTTGTCGGTTTGCAAGACGAGCATTTGCATTTCCAGTTCGTGTACCTATTCGTGTACCTATTCGTGTACCTATTCGTGTATCTCTTTCTCACTGTTGGCTTGTGAATGGAATTACTCTTCATTGAGTTCTCTCGTTCGATATCAAAGCTGTTATACCCAGCAATGCATATTAGGCCAAGTTGTATTCGCGCGCGCGCGCGCGCATCGAGAGTCAACAGGCTCCGAACTCGAATGTATATATAATTCGCTGGTAAACATATGGGGTCGAGCGTACGTCGCTTCGAGACGAGACAGTTACAATATTCGTCGGCGGTTAGAATGGAGCGACCGCGTAATTGAGTAAATATTGCAAGTCGAGCTAGAATATGACGTGCGACGTTGTGTTGCAGCTGCTGCTTCCTCCCTTCAATTTCTGACGAATTCATAGAACGTTGCTAAACAGAGAAACTTAATAGATTAGTTGTATATATACTTGAAATAGTGTAAATATCATTTCTCAAGCAGATATACAATGCTTTCATTATATATGTATGGAAGGATATATATTTATTATAATTCATCTCATGTTACAAAAATGTTCACACACTATGCTTCGACGGTTTTGTACGATTGACGTTTACGGAGAGAACTATGAATTCAGCACCTAGTCGATGAGTTGCCGCTTGATAATTAATTACCAATTCAAAGTGTGTTATTGTAATGAAAGACTCCAAGCAGCGCTTTGTATTTACAAACTATACATTTAGTATAGAAATTCAATTCAATTAGAATACGAGGTACATCTTTCGTAACAATCATTCCTTCCAAGGTGAACCATCATTTAATCAGCGTGTTTCTCACTTAATGAGCAAATGCATAAAATGTTTCAATGTTACCTAAGGCACTTATAAATAATATGTGTATACCGCTTAAGTGTCGTTTCGCCAGAAAGTCATATTAATGAGACGTGTTATTTTTTGCAGGATCGACATGTAAAAGGTGTCAACCGTGAGCCGCAGATGGACTCAAGCCAGGATTACCATTTGCAGTCCGGTTACGAGAACAAGACACACACCGTTCTACGGTTCAATCGTCGCTACGACACCTGCGATCCTCGAGATCTCAAAATTACGGTGAGTCACCTTGACGATTAACGAGGTCCTGAGCATAAACACGGCGGTCCCTTGAAAACTTAATTAAATTTCGATCGAGTGAAAGTGCGTTACATATAAAGCCAACAGTGCAATGGATCAACGTCGCTTTCGTCATCATAATTATATTTCGTGTACAAAAAGCACGATACAGATATGTTTATTCTTTTTACGCTACCCACGTATGTACGAACTCTCTCCTTTTCTCGTTTATGTCGGGCCTGAATTTGTCAACAAAAATATCGTTGAATCTTATCGGAAACGTAATTGATTTTATCTGATAAATATTCAATAGAACTGTACAAAAATAAAAGCTGACGGAGAGCGAGTTAACAAGTTGGCGAACAACTGAGCTAATAGACGCCACGAAAAAAGCAAGAAGAACAAAAAGTACAATCGCATAATCGTAGACTCGATAATTGTGTGTTTCTCGAGTCATTGGCATAGGGGAAATCTTAAGAATTTCCGTTCTGCAACTCCTTACTGTCGCATCTCAATGATACCTCCTACTTGCTGCTTCTGTTTCTCCTCCTCTTCTTCATATCTTCTCTCCCTCTCGCTAACAGGACGTCGTTCCTCTTATGCTACCGGCTACCGTTCGTTATCTCGTTATTCTTGGAGCAAATACGCTTCTTCTCTTTCTCTCTGCTTCTTCTTGTTCTTGTTGCTTCGGGACTGTGGTTACCCGACGACCGGTTTGGACTCTCGAGAGTACGCTCGCTGATGTCGGCCGGTATTACGCGTCAATAAAAATCAGCGAAGCGTCGAGCCGGCATGTACATGACGCTTCGCCTCTTATACTTTCTAAGTATCTTCTTATTTTTTTTTCTGAAATCTCGAGCTCTCCCAGGTTTCTTTTTTCTCTTAGTCTCGCTCCACATGCATTTCCTTGCGGTCCTCTCTCTCCCCTCTCTCTCTCTTTCTCTCTCAACGCTTCTTTTTTCTTTACATTCGAGCAGATCTTTCACACTTGACTGGCCTCGGGTGCTTCTCGGGCAGATTTCTTTTCTTCCTTTTCGCTCATACCCCTGGTTCTTTTTCTCTTCACCGCATCTCTTTTTTCCGCACAGAGAGTATGTAAGTTATACTCCAATGTGTCTCGAGTACGCTATACCTTACCTTCTTCTTTTCTCTAGTATATAATACTAAATAAATCTATCCCTTGACGCGGACATAGCAGCAGCAGTAGCAGCGCAGCCGTAACAGCTCAGCAGTGCAGATTACAGAATTTTATAGTTTGTTTAAAATGTTACGAGCCGCTCATCTTGCGCCATTAAAGTCTCGTAAAAAAAGTCGCGCGTGGGAGTCTCTTGTTGTAGCTTAGCACCTCGAGTCGCGATTTTTCGTGGCTCGTATTTGCCTTTTCCGAAGTAATAACATTTCCTTCGCAGAACTGGAGAGTCTATAGAAGCCGCAAGCATACATCCTCGTTGTAATTTTTCAAACAACTCTGCTTTCTACCCAATAACATATATATAAATATACGTAGCTATTCCTTTCGAGCTCCCAATGCTTCGCCGCTCTCATACATTTATGAGCGCACCTGTAAGCGCTTCACTTTCATTTGGCAAAGTAAATCTAATGCTTATTACCACGAGGCGTTCTAGTCATCACCACGCGGTCCGTAAAGTGCAGAACTCTTTGAATGGCAGTTGAGCGAGTGCGAGAGAAGCGAAGATCGTCAGAGGCGAGAAAATGCTATAGTTCTCGGAGAATAGGGATAGCTCGCTTGATGTGATTCGCTTTTTTGCTCGTAAACTAAGACTCTATTTCACAGGATAGGATTTAGATAGGTTTTCGAAATCGGCTTGGCTGGAAAAAGCGAAATTCGCAACTCGTCTAACCGTCGAAAACAAATGACTCGTCCCTCCCTCCGACAAGCCCTAAACTGGGCGTCCCTCCCTCTCGTCTACTAGTAGGACTTTAAATTTGCTGCGGCCCTCTGTCGTACCTCCCCATTGGTCGAGCTGCTGCCCTCCTCCTCGTCGATTGCGATCGGATCGCGTGTGAGGTATATCGCGCCTCTTCTCCTGGCGCGTTACGAGGACTATCAGCCCCGACGCATCTGCGCGAGGCGCTTCCGCGAGAGATCCGCACCATACGTATGCACATACACACGTATATTCCTATATAGCCATATTCACGCCCTGATGCATACCAGCGAGATAGGATCGTCGCTCGAGGTGGTGGTAGGGCGGTGCGATAGGTAGCTGCTGCTTTTCCCGCGCGAAAACTCGCGTGAGGCGCTGACGCGAGTTTGCCCAAGTTTGATCGAGTGTACTTAGGGCTATTGTGGAGATGCAAATCTAGTGGAATGAAGGAGATCCCGACAAAACGAGCTCGTGAGGAAATATTAATGAAAGTGAAATCGAATGTATTTCAATTCACAGATAGAGATAGAGGAAGAGTGGCAATACAACAAAGTACATATCGTAAAACTTATTGAAAATATCTCTTTTATATATACGAGAGGCGTTGCGATTGACGCGCGTGTAAAAACAAACAGCTATCTCGTAACAAAACCAATATCTCCAGAGCAATCAGTCTAAATCATCGATCCATGCTGTTGTTGGCCCCTAAAAAAACTCGAGACTATATTCCGCACGGCCGATAAATAAAATCCTGGCCGTATAACCCACACCCGTAGCAATTTTCCTGATTGCGCTCTCGAGAGAGCCGCCGCACACTCGTGTACGCACACGTATACGTATTCACTCGCATACAAGGCGTCGATAAACGAAAGACAGAAGGCCAATGTAAAAAGAGCCGGTATACCCGCAGTGGACAAAAAAAATTCCGAGCGCGAATCAGGCGAAGGAGTATAACGTATGTGCGGCGGACGTGAGTCGACGACTGCATACTGGAGGGCAGTAGAGGGGAGAAAGAGACGTTCGGTGCGCATCGTTGGTTCCTTTTTTCGTTGTAACAGCGAGCTTGTACACCGCGAACGGATATCGCTTAATTACAGGCGCATGCAAAATCGAGGAGTAATAGATCGATCGAACGCCGAGAAAAGGGGGAAGAACTGGATGTGACGCCAAGCGAGTTAGGGCGGATGGAGCAGTTTAATGGGATATAAAAGAACCACAAGCGCAAATCGCTAGATTATTAATTTTTTTTTACCGGGACTGTCCCGCTGAAATGAAACTGGATCACGGCTTAAACGCTGCTCTCTTGACGGTAATCGATGAGAGTTGGTGTACACGCAGTAGCAGAAAAACTTAAACTCTATAGATTATAAACCAATACGTCAAAGAGTAAACGTCAAAAGGAGTGATTCTGCCGAAGAAGGTGTCACATCGTATGAAGGTAGCGTCGCCAAGGTGATCGCTTAAATCCACGCGCTAACGCCTTCATCCGTAAGCGTGCTTTGAAAATTTCGCGCTCATCCGGCAGTTCAGACAGCTCTCGTTCGGTTACCTTTCTCTCTTATTCTTCGAAGTAGCTCTCGAAGTAGGCAATTGCCGCTGCATCAGCTCAGAGACAGCCGTCAGTTACGCGTCAAATAGACGGAAGGAGACCGCGTCAATGGAGAGAATCTCGTTTCTGTCGCAGCTTTTTTCAGTCTCCGACGCCTTTTTCGGCGACTATATTCACTCAGCCGTTATTATCCCAAGAGAGATCCCAAGATCCTCAGTCGATTTAGACCGAAAATATTTTGAGAAAGGGTTCGGAGACGCGCTCTTCAGTCGCTTTTACGCTTCGCCTAATCATCTTGATTATCTTGAAATATATTAAATTATGGAGCAGCTTCTTCTTAGCCAGCGAATAAGGAGAAAATTCCCAGAAATGTCATCCCTTTGGAAAAGTGTGAAAAGCGCGTATATATGTCATATATATTGTACATCGCCGTGATAGAACAAGCTTACAAGTCGCATTGTTATTAGAGCCGAACACTACGGTGAATTAATCGAATGAACGTCAAATTAAGCGCGGCTTCTATTCGTCCTATAACCCCTTTACGAGCTGACGCGCACCTCGATCGGACTTTAATATTGCGTGACTATACAGCGAGCGTCGTTCTATTAATATGCAGATGGCCACGAATGATAAAGTAGGCATTAGTAGCGACGTATATATATATATATTATATATAAGGTGCTGCGTTGCAGATTTTTTAAAACGGCTCTCCGCTAACTTTCGTTTTATACCAACAGTAGCGGAGAAATTTTTTCCGACGACTCATTCGCCTGTTTCACTACTGGCACAAAAGTATAGATAAAAGCGTAGGCTTACACGAGATTTTCCGCCGTTAAAGGGGCTAAAATCTTGCTTCTGACGGTAAAACGTTATTTGATTTACGAGAAGTGCAGTCACAGCCGAGGCCGCCGACGTTTTGTATCCACTCTAGCTTGGGCTACAGTCAAAGTGCAGAGACGCTTGTCGGCCCGATAAAAATGTCGTTGGAAACAAAAGAATCTTCTCTTTTTTTTCTACATCTCTCGGCGATACGAAAGAGAGAGTCCTTGTGGTGATTCGAGTGTGAGCAAAACTAGTTTTTCGCTCTTTCTCTTTCGTTGAGGCACAAGATTTGCGGGTATTTCAAGACACGCGATACAAAGTAAAAGCACCTCCTTGAATGGGTCTGCAAAAGGAATCGAAGGAAAGATTCCATTTTGTAGGACTTTATACGCGAGCCCGTGTGTGTGTAAGCGCGTCGGAAGTGCTTCCTTCTTTTCGCATCCCCCAGTGGATACTGCCGGTGCTACCATTGCCCAAACGAAAGCGAGCGAGCGAAAGAGAGAGAGAGAGAGAGAGAGAGAGAGAACGTTGCAAAACAAGAAAGAAGCCGGTGAAATAGTGCGGGTACTCTGTAGCAGCAGCAGTAGCAACAGTGGTTCTTCTCTCGGCGTATAAGGAGAAAAGGCCGCTTGCTACCGCGTATATACTTTTTTCGTTTAACGTTCAACTGAGATATTCGCTTAAATGTGGCCTTCACCAGCAGGTGCACCCACACCGTACGCAATTAATCCATTTAGGGGTTACATTGATTTTACTGTCGCGCGTGGAAGGAAAATAGCTAAAATTCCTGAGTATAGCATACTACCTTCTTCTAATCGACTTAGAAAGTTGGGAAATAAATAGAAAAAGGATCAGCAAAGAAAAAGCTTCGATTCCCTAAGCTCTCATTTAGTTGTAGGTACGAAACACACGCTGCGAACACCTCCGCGCAATGGGCGTCTCGACGAAAAGCCCATTTCGCCTTCGAGCTGGCGCAACTCCCGGAACGAACTGCCGAAATAGCGAAGAAAGGAGACGAAAGCAAAAGAAAAGACTTCTCTGAAAGCTCTCGCCTAGGACGAACGACGAGCTTTCTGCACGCGCGTGCGGCTGGCAACGATTGGCTGCTTGACCTGGTTCCACACCTTCGTCCTCTGTAAATCGGAAGAAACTGCACCATTCGGACGTAAAGGGAAAATCGAATTTGAACCGTTATATCTCGTATATAAGAGAGAGAAAGAAAGAGAGAAAGAGAACTTATTGGCGTCGATGCGCGTGCGATTGAGGAATTCGAATTTCAAATCGCGCTTTCGGATGCGAAGCTATGAGGGTATAGAGAGAGAGAGAGAGAGAGAGAGAGAGAGAGAGACAGAGACTGCCATTCTATTATACGAGATGATGAAGAGGCTGAATGGCCTGTTGAAGTGCGAATTCGTTCAATTGAATTCGGTGCAGCTGTTTACGTAAGCAGTACATTGAAACATGCGAGTTCCAACGCGAACTTCTATGTTATGTATTCTACTTTAACTGGCTATTAGATCCGCATAAGAGCTTTATTTAGTTACACACAATTAAGATCGCATGACTTGCACAGAAGCGCTAATAAACTGCAAGCGACTCTCAGGAGGAAATGAAAGCTAGTCGTATATCCGGGAGGCTTTAACGCGGGGCCGCAGTTCTTGGCCGAGTCTTTACGACAGTGTCAAATACGAAAATCAGCTGTATAATTAAGGCGAGACTTCTTTACGACGAGATCTGCCTATATAGCGTCCAGTAGTTCCGAAAACGACAGGTCCAGCTATACACGAGCTGGTTTTACCGAGATTTTCGTATTGTAGTCAACGCCAGCCGCGATCGTAACGATAAAGTCGGCGCGCGCAGCTTGCAGACTCCTCGTAAAAAGCACGAAGATTTAATCAAAGTTCACTGGACGGACGAGACACAATATCGCGAGTCTGGTTAACTGTCCACCTTAAATCCAGTGCAGTAGATAGTACTAGTGTTACTGCTTCGTCGAGCCATATATAGCAACCTTTTTTTATAGATATACTATAGTGTGCCTCCTTTACTTCAATCTAAGTATAGGTACAAGCGTTGATCGTTTAGTATTGAGTGTGTCAGCTTTTCGTTAGTTATTTCATCACTTGGAGCGTTCAGCTTTCATATACTGACCATCGGTAGTGGCAACAGTGACGGTAGCGATGGCGATAATTATTTCCAATTTTCTTCTCCAGCCTACTCCGGCGTAACAATTAAACGCGACACGCGCACGTAAGCTATGCGTGCGTGCTGAAAGCTCTTAAGGATCTTGACACCGTGAACGACTTCTCGCCCGCCCCTTGCAATCGATTAGCCCTTTCTCGCTCTACTTAACCGCTTGGTTCGAAATCCAGCAGGCTCGCGAAATTGGGATACACTGCGCAAGCGCGCTTTCATCCCTTGCCGAGTATGGCACATGAGTGTGTGTGTATGTGTGTCAGACATGCAAATCGCCAGGTCCGCCGCATACAAAATACAAAGCTAATGCAAAGCGGAAGCTATCGTATTTAGCGCTCGGGGAAAACGAGGGCGCGACGAAACCCTTGGAAGAGTAGTAGGTGGGCGAGACGCGAAAAGGGCTGCGTTGCATGCGATCCAGTAGCTATTTTTCACGTGAGAAGCGCGCCTCTGGAGTTTACGACCAGTTTGGACGGCACCGGTTATTTACAATTTTCAGCTCCAGTTCTCTCAGTCTAGGTGTTTAGAGAAAGTACTTTTTTATATTTACACGCGATAACGCGCTGAGACTAAGCAGGTCTCGTGCTGACTAACGATTTATAAAGTCCGTAAATCAGTAGGCGCCAGTCGCAATCGAATAATTAATTCTTTGTGGTTATTATTAGAAAGTATAATTATCAGCAGAATCCCTTTGTATTAGCAACCCCGCTTCACTCCCCATCGAATTCTGCTATTTAAGAGTTATCTGTATATAAGCGCACAAACCAAGTGCAAGGATTTTTAATTAAACGTCCAAGGGGCTTGTTTACCTTTTTATCGTTCGTCTTATGGACTGTATAGATGAAGCGGCAGCAGCAGCAGCAGCAGCAGCAGCAACAGCAGCCCATTTCACCGATTGAAATCTTAATATTTATTATCCGATTAGCCAGAGCAGTTTCACGCGCTGAGTATAGGGCCCAGTGAGTATAGACCGTAATGCGACTCGACTCCAGTGCACTTCAAAGCGGTATATCTTTCTCTCCCGACGGTGGAGGCGGGATCCTTGATAATTAACTCGTTAATTAATCATTAGAACCCTTCGGGAACTGCGTAAGTGAGCTTCGTGTATAAAATATGTGCATGCACGAAGTTAACGTCGGCGCGGATTAAAATATTTCTAAATTTAGTAACTACGAGTTATTTGTCCTGTGTATTATATAACTTGCAGAACTCTCAATAATTTCTTTTCTTTATTTTTGTTACAGGTAAGCATCCAAACTCCTTTCGATTCGAGCCAAGACTTTCATTACAGAGTAAGATGAGAAAAAACCTTCACAGAGAGTTTAATTTACGATTTCATCTTGACTCTTATTGCGCTGTTGAAGACACGTCCGCGCGTGTCAATATCTCGGGCTAAAATGTTAATTAAACTCCCCCATGGAGAAAGTGTTTACATCGACTGAAGAATAATATAGAAAAAAGCGAATTAAAAATGTTTAATTAACAGAAACACGTTGGTCTATAAAACAAATTTCGCATAAAAATATAAAGCATCGTCGGCGCAACGCGCAAGTTATCGATACAAAGGGGAGCCGCCGCGCTCACACACACGTGCTTGGCACTCCTCTCTATAAATAATCCCGACTCCGGGCGCATCGGGCCCGGCGCGAGATAATTTGTTCCGCAACACCGAGAGATGACTGGTGTTGGCGCGCGCGCGCGCGCGTACATGAAGAGTGCAGATGTTGAGCCGCAAACTTTTTGCGCACGGGACTGTCTTGTTTTTCTTCTGTGGACGACCGCGCCACGGACCACCCAGTTTTCGCGAGACTAATTCGCGAACGAGCGAAAACGACGCGTGGGTTGTAACGAAAGAATAGGAAATAATACAAACGAGCTAAAAACTTATCTTTTTATACTTCTTTCTTTTCTTATTTACGTCTCGCTGAAAAGGCTTGTCTTGCTCTGATAAAGTACTTCGTGAATAATATAGATGTATCGTATCTATTTTTGATTGTCACCTTTGCTTCCTTCTCTTGTCTCTCTCTCTCTCTCTCTCTCTCTCTCTCTCTCTCTCTCTTTCACTCTCGTTGTGGCATTTATCGTAAAAAACGGTTAGGAGCTACTTTCGCTCAACTGAGTGGAGGCAGAGTTAGCTCTTTGACGTGTGTAATTGTAACATCGTTAACGTCTGGGAGAGCTCGTAATGCGTCTATTATGTCTACGCGGCTATCCTTCCTCGGAATCAGCGGGTCTCTTTGTGCTCTCGTTGAACGTCGAGTGAGCAGTCGAGAATGTCTTTTGTCGAGGAAATCGTTGCTTGATTGAAACTTTCTACCGATTCGCGCAGAAATTACGCTCGTCCAGTGCGAGTCGTTTATTATTCAAGGATTATAGTTGTTTTTCTCTCTCGTTCGTTGTAGCATCCGAGTGGGATTTTTTCTCTGCGTAATCTGCATGCCATAAACCTTACAGAAATTGCGACGTAACGCGGCTTTAATAACCCTCAAACTCGGATTTGAAGCTGAAATGCTGTATGCTGGTAAGAGAAGTATAAGCCTGGGGAAATCGAAAAATTTGAATTTTGAATCAGTTAATTTCACTTTGACAGCTCCGTGCGGCTGTACATTGTTATTATTCATGAAGCGCGTAAGAAAATCACGTTACGACTTTCCGATGGACAACGCTGGTAGTCAGCGACGTGAGCCACTGGTTTTTGCCATGTAAAATGTATGCTAATAAGTTCGAGAATAGTTATAGCAGCGACGCGCTTGGTACGTATTAATGCAGTTAGAACTTGCCGCGACTCCTCCTCGTTTGTCCTCCCGCAAGAGGCTTAGGGTATAAATTGACTCGCAAAATTGTTCGACAGAACGCGTACATCTGTGTGTGTGTGTGTGTGTGTCTGCATGCATTATATGCAGTATAGTATATGCAGTAGTATATGCAGTAGAATATACGTGTGGCAAACGTCGACTATACATATACTTACGTTGGCGTGCAAACTTTTGCCAAAACGAGCTCGTTTTGTTTTCACCGCATCGAAGCTTAATTTCCGTGCTTATACCGAGTGAAAGAGAAAGAAAGAGAGAAGAGAAAGACAAGCCTCTCATTGTTTTAGTTGGAAGCAAGTGGCGTGTACAGCATTGCCCCGCTTGGAAGTTTTCGATATAGAGATAAATAGAGACTACTCAATCGCAACTTCGATAAAAGCAGAAAGCGCTTTATTGCCGTTTTTATCACTCCGCTCGCGCAAGCACGAGTATTCTTAATTTTAGCGTAAAAAAACATTTTGTTGCAAAGAGGTAAATCACGCGCTGTTCCTCGAGTGAGGGGTCGGGAAAGGGGGGAGTCCCCGACAACGTAAAAACGCTTGGTTATAAAGAAAAAGGATCGCAGTAGCGTCGGTAAGTTAGTTAAACTGTCGACGATTCCGGGGGATATTTGCTCGGAATTACGGCTTCTTTTAACTTTTCTGTCTTTCTCGCTCGCTCGTGGAAACACGCCCCCGAAACTCGCCAAGGACAGCGGCTCTGTCGTCGTGATTGCCGTAGACTCGGAAAATCGAGAAACTTGGCTGCTGCCGCCGCCGCCCCCGCCGCGAGAAGTTGCAACAAGGGAGTAGGAGTAGGAGAGGACGGCCACCGACCGAGCATCGATACGATAGAAGCTCGAGTGAATTCCGAGCTCCGAGACGACGGAACTGATCTCCGAGCCTTCATTTCTCTTGCTCTCTACCTCCGACTACTTGCTACTGACTTTTCTTCTTATACTACTGCTACTACTGCTACTTCTTCGTCGAAGTTGCTCGCACTCTCTCCCACTCTCTATCTCTTTCCACCCTTCCACCGGAACGAGTCCTTTGCTTCTGACAGTTTCTTATAGTCACTTGGGGAATGACTTTTTTGTCGTTGTAGAACTTGCAAGAGTGAGTACTGGAGTTTCTTATTAAAATGATATATACCGCGAGCCTATCAATACTCTATACGATGTTCGGCCAATTTCTTTCGTTCGTCATGGAATATTGTTTTCCTACCATCCGAATGATTTATTTATAGTTATCCTTACTTTTTAACGTCTTCGATCGGGTTGCGCTTTTCTTAGTTTACTTCTACGTCGATTGCGCCGGAGGCATACTTCGAGAGCTGTGAACTTGTTAATGTATTTATGACTCGGCTATGAATACCAAGTGATTGCTGCAGCTCCATTTACGACTCTCGAGGTGTTGTATATAAGTATATATTCCTATGCAAAAACAAACGTACGCAAACTTATATGTATGAACTATAGCGCTATGATTTTTTTCTATTTGCAACTACGCAATATTCTCGTAAATATAGACTTGCGATATGTTATACCGGAAATCGCTGAGTGAATATATCTATAAGACACTTCGAATTCTACTTTAATCGACTAGCACGGTAGTCGTAAACAGCTCGATGCAACTTGGTAAATTAAGAATGCTTCGTTGATGTTTGCAATCTTACAACGTAAAGGCACGCGAGCAACTTTCCCATAATCATTTAAATATGAACTCGCATACGCGTCTGTAAAAATACGCATTCTCAGTTCGAGTCATGAATATTTATCCGCCTTAAAAAAACTCGCACCTCTTCGTCGCAGACATACATAAAGAGTACACGAACTGCGAACATCGGTCGATCGAATCGAGGCCAAAGTACTGCGCGTGTATATCATAAACGAGTCTACCTGGCTCCGTAGATCGAAATCACAAAAATTCATGATTAATCGCATAATTGACCGGATTTATTGCTCATAAATCTATCGGACCGTTTGTCCTTTGTTTATATTTGAAATGGAATAAAGCCGTAGTAAAAAAAATATCTGTATATATGTGGCTGAAAAAGACAATAAGCGTGTGATGTTCGTTTTAAGCTGAGACCGCAACGACTCGCTCGACTCCTCCATTCAGAAGAATGAAAAAGTCTCTCGAAATCGCGGCGACTGTACGAGAGAGGCGAATATCGCCACTCAACTTATGCGCATCCTTTATCTATAAGTATTCGAGAGCTACTGCGGATACCGACGCAGCAAAAAGCTGCTTGGCCGGCGAAAAGGGTCGAGGCGAAAGTGAGTAGTGTGCCCGTGTTCTTGTCGTCGTTTTGCTGAAAATTCAACGGCTACCGCGCGGCATGAAATGCGTATACCCGCAAGATCATTGTTCCATTGTATTCGGCGATCGAGCTGCATATACATATACGGCACACACCGCGCTTATAACCGGGCGCGCACGCGTGTACGTTGCTTATTTTTCGGAAGGGAATAAAGGCCGCCGCAACTTTTTTTTCTATAAATTAGACTTTGAAATACCTCCGCGAGACAATAAATTTATTAACGACGAGGGTAGAGAGATGAATCGCGATTTTCATCGTTTTATATCGTCGCCTCTACGAGAGAACCACTTGATCGCGTAATCAGCTGGAATATTCTATTGTTCAATTTTTTTGCCAATATTTAGGAAATTAATATATAAATTTATTCCCGTTACGAGTGAGCGTCGACAGCGCAATATTGAAATGTATCCGTTAATTTCATTACTGTTATAGCAGTTCGATCTCCGATGCGGATTCTTACGCCATGCGTTTCACTTTGGAAGCTTCGAACTGGAACGAAATACCTTACGAGGGAAAAACAATACCGCGCCGTACAAACAAAATTTAATTACATTCTCGGATACGCATGAAATACAAGAACCCCTCTGTATTAATATGAACGATTCCGATATTAATTAGAAAAAAGAGACCTTACAAAAAACACGTGAGCGTGGCTAAGTCAGAGTTTCGCAACGCACCGAGAGATCACGTAAAAAAGCGCATTCCGAAAAGAAGATCTGAAAACGCAACTAGTCTGCTCCGTACAAGAGCAGCAGGATATCCGTTACGTCGATCGCCGACATTCTCACGTACAAGGCACACAAATCGAGATGCGAGCAAAAGCGCCGGCGCATCGGGGAAAAGACGCGGGAAAATGGGACACCGATTGCCATCGAGCTTCTCTCGCGGAGCAGAAGCCAACTTGCATATTGCATTCTCGGCTCGCTATCGGCCTCCTTCGATCTCGCTTTCGAGCTTCAGTATACTCCTTTTCAGATGACATCTCATTTTGCGCGCTCCTCTTTTTACCCTACACGTGCGTGCAGCTAGCGAAAAAATTTAGTCGATATGCATGCGGAGAGACGCCACTGAATTCAAAACTTTTCGAGGGGATATGGGGATTTCTGTTCTGGGATCGTAACGAGAGATGAGAGAAATTCGATTATGCGATAAATGGCCAAAGGCGAACTATATTATACACTGCCTTCGAATTCGTAAATATCAAAAGCTAGCTTCTGCGGAGGAAAATACAAGTTTAATAGAAAATTCCACCATTTTTCACGCCTCTATGCACGAGAGGTTGCATAAAGAAATACACACATGCATATGTGTAAATTGTATATGTATACCGTATCAAATCCTCAGTGGCACAAACTCAATTCAATAGATTCCCGGAGTGTGTTTTGAAAAATGAAGGTGAAAAATGGAAAGCGCGTTTTACTCAGCCATCAAATTGCACACCTTCGCTAAATGATAATCATAGCTTTGCGTAACTGCACACATACTTACAATCGTCGAACTTCTATTCATTATAAACGTGCTCTTGCGTTTATTTCTCTGGCTATAGTCTCGTCTCTATTAAGAAAGGTCGCAGGCGTGTCTCGATAAAAACGTCGCCTACGTGTGCGGGAAAAATGTAGTTATACCGCTGCAATCCTGAAGAGAAAGGAAAACACAGAGCCAACTTCGCCCACGTCCAAGCGGTCGGAGAACGAATTAATACATCGGCGCGATTATTGCCGCAGAATTTTCGATCTCTAGAACGTGCATGTGCCTGCTACATATTGCAACTCTCGAGCTGATTGCGAAAAGTGCAGTGAGATATAAAGTGCATATATAGAAGCAGTCTAGTGACGTAACTCTTTCGATCAGATTGGGAGGATATATAACGAATTTCATCACACTTCCAATGACCTATTCGTCAGCGTCGCGCCATTAATAGAGTCATCGCTGCACCCACAGCCTCACTCGACCGCTACTGTAGCCTAGAAAGACTTGGCCATGGATAAGAATCGCGCGATAAATCCCAATTCTCGCACTTAAATATAAGAGTAGTCCAGGGTTAATAATAACTGTGCGCGCGTCTTAGCCGAGTTCAAGGAAATTCGCATCGAGCTGCGTCTCTAAATGAAAAAAAAAAAACATAGTTCACTGGAAGGAACAAAAGTTAGAGAATGAGGATAACGCAAAGCGGTACCAACTGCTATCTATGTGTATGGAAGATACCCGAGTGAGTAATTCCAGACAATTTATCGGGCCAATTTGTCGGAGATCGGTATCACAGGCGCACGAAAGTCGCGCATACACGGACCATACCAATTCATCAGGACAATATAAGCGTCATTTAGATAGCTCTAATATGGAGGCGGATAAACCAACGAAGAAGCCTCTCTCTCGTTACTATCGACCGCGCACATTTCGTTTTATACACTAACTCCCCCTGTTTTCGGGAGAATAAGGATTGAGCGTCGCACTATGACCGGCTTATCCGAGGACTAGATCGTCGCGACGATTCACTGCATCTCGGCGGGCTGTATGCGATGAGTTTGTTCAATATCCGTGAGCTTTATCGGGATAGCAATTTTCCAGAAAGTTTTCAATTTCCAGGAAAAAGGAAATTAATTTACACGACTTGGGGGATGATTAAAGCTGTACGATTTATTGACCTGTGCATATATACAGCACCGTTTTTTGCGTACATAGCGCAGAGGAAATGTATTGTTAATTTCAAGCAATTAATTCGACGCACGCTACTGCGAATAGCTTGAATTATAATGCTAATTGCTGGATTGTTTAGGTGGGAATGAAATAGGATGCGAAATTAAGTAATCTATTATTGTACCTGCTAAGTACCGTGCTATCGCAATGATTCGTTCAATTGACGTTGACCTATATAAAGTCTATAGTCGTCGTGACTAGTCATGGCCGGGCATTCTCATCGCAGCTTAAATTGGAACGAACGACCTTATAGCTCGGTTCGTGTTAATGTAAGCATGAACCGCAAGCGTAACAAGGTGATAACGGTCGGTTCATTGTTTCGTTCGGCCAATAAGTCGAAGAAAACAAATGTAATTTCGCTCGACAAATCAGCAAGATCGCGTGTTCTCAACTTTCCAATCAAATCAAACATCACAGATTTACGTTCACTCTTTTCAATAAAATAAAAAGGAGAACAAATTAATAGATTCCTCGTCGTCGAATGCGAGATATCGTCGAAGTTATAAAAAATAGTCATATCGTTAAAATTATATCGCGCTCTCATTATATGGGAGGAGAGAATGATTTAAAAGGACAATAACGAGCGTCGGTTGTATGTCGGGAGTATCCCACTAGCTCCCATCGAGGTTCGCGTGAGTACCCACAAGCTTCCAAACCGCAAAGATATACTTGAATAAAACATGCGACAGATGACATGTCCCCGCGTGCAACATTCCACGGGACTCCATGGAGCTAATGTAGAGAACACGAACGTGAAAAAGAAAATGCACATAGACACAACGCTGTTTGTCCTCTCTCTCTCGTTCGCTGCATTCGCTGCATTTGCTGCTTGCGATTGCGGACAAACAGCCAGGCTCACGAACGGCTTATATTAGTAGACAAATATTTAAGCGGTACTCGCGCGCGTGACACCGAAGTCGTCACGAGTCTTATATATCCTGAGCCAGCTCGGTGGCGTGCATGTGTACGATAGGCCGGTGCATCGGGGACTCCGTCGCTAATTTGCAACTAACAGAGCTCCGTTAACCCCGAGACTGCAGTAACTGGGTCGTTTCCACCACTCGAAGCGATGCTACTTCCGTCGTGTTCTCGTCCTTCTTCTCCCAACTCCTCATCGAATCTCGGACCACCTCCGAGAGTCTCTCGCATGTATAATATTATGTGGAAGACGAGACGTTCGATTGTTGCCCGCATTGTAACCTATCCCCCCGAGAAAAGTTTATGCCTCTCTACTGTACGACACGTGCGGGGAAGAAGGAGGATGCGCGGAGGGGGTAGCGACGAGCGAGGAATCGATCGCGCGTACTTACAATGCGTGTGCATCAATCGCACACAGACCGTCGGACAATTACCGGAGGCGGAGGGATGCCGTTCCGTCAACGATATACATACGACGCTAAGATACACGGAAGGAGGAATAATTCAGTAGATTTCCTTATAGGGTGGGCGTTCGGAAAAGCCGCGAATGGACTCTATAGTCATAGAGCGCAAGAGTCATTACGTCAAAACCAGAAGAGGAGAAGCAAGACCGCCTCGAGTCGCGAATAAAGATGGACAAATGAAAAGAACTTGCGGCGCGTACATAAGAAGCACGACAGATAGACATAGAGAAATAATAAGGGGGAGCTAGCGTTGGATTTCAGAGCCTCTACTACTCGATTTCTGGACATTATAGGCGGCTGACTATCATTATGCATCTGCTAAAAATAGACGATATAGGGATGCCCGCAAAGTGTCGTTGCATTCCCTATAGCTCGGCTTTTAAAATCATCTTTGTCCGATCTAGAACCACGTAAGTGCATTTTAAACGACGACTAGGTGAAAGAGACGCTAAACGCAACGGGACTATTAATAGCATACCGTCAGAGAGATAAAGAGAAAGACCTTACGTGGAGTCCACACATGTATACATAGAGCGTCGTACTTATAAATTAATAAGGCGACTTACGTGTAGTCGATTTCTTCGCGTAAAGTCGTCGTCGTAGGACACACAAGTAGCGATGGTGCTTTTCCACGTGCACGTGGGGGCATTAACCGACCCCGCCACCATCGCCGCCGCGAATTACGTTGCGGAGCGCGCGCTGAATTCTGCGCGGCCATCGATCCGTACACAGCCGGACTCTCGCTCTCCCTCTTTCCTCTTTCTCTCCGTTCGTGGCTTTCCTTTTTATTTCGAGACAGCACGCCAGCGCGCGTACCTTTGCGGTGTGTGCCCGGAAGATTGGCAGAGCGAGTCACATACACATTATAGCACTCGCTCTGTGTGTGAGTATCTCTACTATGTACTCTTTTTTTAAACGCAGCGCGAACTGCCTTGTTTTGCCCTCGTTTTTTCGATGCAGATAGTTAGAGCAGTCGATCGGCCGTAGCCATTTTTTCTTTCGAATATATATCTTGAGCAATTTTTTAAAGTTCAATCGAGTTTTCATCGCATCTCGCAAAAAATTCGCTTATCGAGAACAGGTTTCTCCGTTTTCTCAAATAATCAGCGTTGTGCTTTTTTTTTAATAATGTTGTTTTCCAAGGTGTGCTTTAAACGTTCGAAAGAAATGACGCAGCACGCGTGCCGTGCGATTTTTCGATTGAATTTCGACTGCGATATGTCGTTGAAAACTCGTTACCGACACGGTTGAGATATATCTCGTTTCAGGGCTATACCACGTAATCGTCAGCGCGAATGAGATTCAATATTTGATCGAGTTTTATTTCGACCTCGAGTGTAACGCAGCGCTCTCTGGCCCTTTTTTCCACTCGGGGCAACTTCGTATCTATATATGCGAAGGTATATATATTATATATATTACCGTGCTTGCGGTTTTTGCCGAAGTTAACGAGCCGTTTCGACGATTCACAAATTTTTGACGACCCCATTATCGACTATCCGCGTACGATCTGCACCGCAGCATCCACAAAGACAATTACTGCCCTTTTTTATCCAAGTATCTCTTTGTCCCATCGATTGTCCGTTTTATCGCGCTGAAAATTGACCCCGAATAATGTACCTATTGTATTGAGCAATCAGCCCGTCACTGTTTACGTTTAATCGGTTTCGCGCATATTTTCAAAAAGGTATGATTAACTCTCGTTTTCAATTCTTGCCGACACAACGAGAAGGCAGTCTGCGAAAAATGACTGGTCGGCTTTATCTCGCTGTTTGCCAAAGCCTTATACACACTCGCCATCTTGAAATTCGTATAGGAGAGAGAACTACAACTGCAGCAGTTGAGCTCGGTAGCGAGTGCAGTAGCAACGTAGGTGGATCTAGCCGGCGAGTTTACTTTGAGTTTACTTGATAACTAAGTACATACTTGAAGCCAGCTAGGCGTGCACGTGACCAGATGGATACCGAGAGCTGCGCACTGCACTCGACGGTCTCTGGTTGCTGGTGCTGCTGCATCGATGCGCCACGAGCATGTAAGCTCTTCTCTCCAAGTGGGGTATTGAGAACGCGCTCGTTGGCTGAATTGTTCGTTAAATATTAAAAAGTGCAAATGAACAGGAGAAATATAGTCGACGCCACTGACTAATGGACGTATTTTGATAATTGAATTTTTTATGTCTTTCCGATTATTTGCCTCGTGGACTGCCCTTATCATGTCTATGTATCATAGAGAGTTAATTAACTTGTTAGCTCAAATATGCAAGCTTTTAGAACATTACTGTAAATCACGTTAGTATAAAGCCTCGTGAATTATGAATGGGTTTGAATTGTTTATAGACAGCTCTAAACAACTCTCCATAAGACAGACAAGAACTCGGCTTAGATTATTCTTTAAATAAAGAAGAGCGATTTCGAAATGCAAACCAAATAATTACCCTTACAAATTATAAATATAAACTCGTGTATTACAGCCAATCATTGGATATTTTTTCCTATACCTACAGCAGCTATTACTTAATACTTACTCCTCGCGTTGCGATGACTGTTTACTTTTTTTATCAGGAACGCCCTCAAAGTTGTTGAAGCGAATGTAATAATAATTGCGAACGGAAACTCTGCAAATGCACGTTGTGCACGATATTATGCACACAAAGACACACGCGCACTCTATACATATACATAGTGTATAAGGTAAAGAGTAACGGAAAGTTCGTTAAAAAAATGCTTGCATTTAAGCGGTAGAGAGCGCATATAAAACTCTCGGCTTTAAATCACCGTTTCTAAGTCAAATTAAGGGTCATAAAGCACGCGCTTGCATATACGCAAAAGGGTCGGTTGGTAGTTCAAAGAAAAATTGCTAGACTTGCTTCGGGCAAACCATAAGAAAATTATTCTGAGCATCGACGATTCACCTGGAATACCCCTTTTATGTACCTTAACTTGTGTACTTTTATTTACTCTCTTTGCGCGCGCGACGAATGGATTTCTTTCGTACATCGCAAACATATTGGTCGATATGTATATACGCTTGTAGTGTCGTCTGTGCACACACGCTAAAGCCTACCATTAGTATAGTATAGCATTTTTCCTATATTTACGATGTCTTATTCCCACCGGTTATAGATGCAATCACGAATGAGCTTTAAATAAGCAGCAAGAGGTAGCAGAAGCTTAGCTTTTTTACTCTGTGGACTAACGTGATTTATGCATTCTTTGCATTGCACAAAGACCGCTCCGCTTCGCTGGTGCAAATAAACTAATCGTTTATTCCAACTTTTTCGCAGTAGACTATATTATTACGCGTCCTCGCGTTGGTCGCTTCTTTTTCCCGAGCTGAGCATTATTCGCTTAATCAAATGATATAATGCTTAAATATATTTATATCACGACTGAGGATTCGAGAAACAATGCAGCTTATCGCGACAAATCGTTGGTGCGGTGCAATGCGTCGAGCGCGCATGATTTACAACGTCAATATTTACAGCACCTACCGCCGACTAAATTTTTGATAAGTTGCCGTATTGAGAGAGAAAATGTTGCGGCGGTTGGCAACTGTAAGCAGTTTGAAAAATGCAAACTCAATGTGCGTTGCTCACTTTTTTCCTCTATATACACCCTTTCATCCATAGCTTCTTTTTGTTGCCACTCAAATGAGCTCATGCGCGCGATACACAAAAGGTTTGCGCCACGCGTTCATTGCAGTGTAAAGCTCTTAATATTCGCGATGATAACCCGCTGTGTATCTATATTTCGCTGAAAAGCGATCAGTCCGAACGAATCGTACTGCACATTCTTCGTTCATTTGGACAAAAAATATACGCGCGGGATGTTTATCCTATGTGCAACGTACAAGGCAAAAACAGCTGAACGATGTGTCATAGGAAATTAGTACACAGTCAATGTTTCACAAGTTACTGCATAGATACTACTTTATGTATTAAA
Organism: Apocrypta bakeri; assembly: GCA_018906985.1. Lineage (NCBI taxonomy): Eukaryota > Metazoa > Arthropoda > Insecta > Hymenoptera > Pteromalidae > Apocrypta > Apocrypta bakeri. The sequence goes on from JACCIA010000022.1 coordinate 1,281,588, forward strand.
ACCGGAGCTCTCGCAACTTAAAACAAACACATGGTATTGTTAAGGCGGCGTTTAAACCGCCGTCAACTAATTTGCATGAACCGCCTTCGTAATCTCTTGGGGCACACGTTGGAGAATCTCGTGCAAGCAAAAACTCCCCTGAATGTATACGATTTTTCGCGGAGATTGCGCAACTCGAGCGCAAAAAAACCCGGAGGTTTCGCGCGCGCAGCAGCTGATCGAAAGTTTCCTACCGCGAAAGAGAAGGGGAGTATATGTCTACTCGTTACCGCGCGGAAATGCCGCAGCCGTTGCGGTACGCGGCGATAATTATCGATGGGAAGAGAACTAATTAAGTTTTCTGATGACTATTGACGATATCCTATATTTATACAACAGCCAGCTATTTACTCGAAACACGCTGTTTTGTGTACGCGATGACGAAAGTACTACTTTCTTACTTAAAAATAATCTATTTGGTAATTAGTTATCTACGATCGGATTGTATACATATTCTTAAGCTTATGATCGGCTAGCTTAAGAAAAAATGTTTTTAAGCGATCGCTCGAGGTATTGGGCGTAATTGCGACTGATTCGAGGCTGAATCGAATGAAAAAAGGAATTCCCTTGAAGAATCCTTCTGTCATCGATTCGGTCAACAGTGACGTACCACTAGTGCAATCACTTATAAACAATGGCATATCTGATTGACGTAGGGCCGCTGAAGGGGTAAAGAGAAAGAGAAAGAGAAAGAGAAAGAGAGAAGGAGCGAATAGAGAAGGAGCGAATAGAGAACGAAGCTTAGAATCTCTTTCGAAACGGGGCCAGAGGGATGATCGATTCGACAAGTTCGTTCCGATAATAGTGAACTTCCCTCGCAAGCGAGTTCCCTCTTCCTGCAACTGCTCCGGAATCGCCATAATTTGCCGAGCAAGTTCCGAATGTCCTCCTCGTTAGATTCACAATGCCTCCCACTCCCCCTTAACGTCCTTATTGTACAACTTTGCGCCCCTTAACTCTCTATCGTACAGGTACTCCCTCAGTATTTTTTGCAAAATACGTTTGACGGATCGACGTCAATCGGAATCAAGACCGTCTGATAATTCGATAAAGAATCAATGTGGCGTGTGAATGATAGAGAGAGAGAGATAAAGAGAATTAAGCCGGAATAGTTATTCATCATACAAAAGACTATATATATATATATATTCGATACTGTTAAAACGATTCAAAACTTCAAACTCGTTTACATTATTATCATATATCTGATCTCATTTGGGCTAAATCAACAGTTCGAAAATTGAAGCTTTGCGGATCTGAACTCAATTCCAATAACTCGGCGCATTGCAAAGACTCGCGTGCGCTTATGAAACCATTCTTGCTCAGGGAAATTTCTGCTAATCCTCCAATCTCCCTCAAAAATTGCCTCATCGCCCACGAAGATGGAAATCGAACAAGTCCTATCAAGTCAATGCACACACGTGAAGACGCTATATACGTAATGATAACTGAAGAACGCAGTAGAACTATAACGGATAAACTTTTCAATTGTAATTCTTCGCAACTGGCGATAACGAGGCAGTTGACCTTAGACTGGTAAAATTCGATTTTTTCCATCCAGAGGCAGCAACCCTCCTTCGCACTGTAGCAACGGCCGCTACTCTAAAGCGGAGGGTAACTGAAGTACAGTCACGTAGATCCCGTTCCCGGCATATCTCGATAATCGGCCTGGAGGGGCCTCGATCATTGGCGCGCTTACTATTCCCCGATTCAGTTCATTCCATACGGGACAATTGGCTGAGCTGCAGCCGAATTGGATGGTTTAAGGAGCGGCCAGCCTTGAATACGCGATTTCCCCGAAATTCTTCGAACCCTCTTTTACTTGCGGGTTGGAAACCTTTTCCATTTCTATACATATGTATATACACACGCCTAGTATACATATCCGTAGAGATACCTGCTCGCGCACTTACTCGAATATTCTTTTCTTCCTACGCCAACGCTACCCGTGAATGCGATAGCTGGATATCTTCTCGCATTGGGTCAATTCTATCTAAGCGTAGAGGCTCTTTTATCTCCCTCGAAATGCGTCGCGCCTAACGTTCTCGAGTATGAAGGAGAAATTGAAATCGCTTTTGTAGATTCTCATAGCGTATTAAGGCGTCGTTAAAGAATTCTAAGAAGAATTCGTTGATTTTAAAGGGTATTCGATACTTAAAAGGCCGCTGATTGAAATAAAATTTTAATCGAACTCTGAAAGCTGCGATCAATTTTTCAGTGGACTAATCGAAGGAATCGGGTCATCGTGCTATGAAATACCCAATAGAGCCTTAATTTTTCAAAACGCTTCAGAGTTATTAATCGCACAGTCGCGAGAGATTTTTTCTCCAACCCTTCACTCTTCTCTCTCTTTCCCTCGACATACTCCACTTTTCATCTTTACACTCGCACGCATTTACATATACCCCGTGCTCACTTTTTCTCTCCGACGTTTTATAACTTTTTTATTGCGCTTGTGATTTATGCATTAGTGGCTTATGCGCCGGCAGTCGCATATTAATTGGACTCAAAGGCGGCCTAATGTCCACCAACCGCAACCGGCTATACTTGGAAATACGTCGCGCGACTCGCTTTTTCCAGGTTCTTTGTACATACGATATTCATACATGTCTCGGCTGAAGTATCGAGAGAGAATGGGGGGGCCGTGTATATAGATAGATATTAATTTTACATACATGTGCGCTGAAATACGACTAGAGAATAAGCCAATTACTGATGAACAAACTGGGAGCATAAATATAAACGGGCTGTATACATAAATTGCGGTAAAATTAGATGAGAAAAGGTAAAATACAGCAACTACATATAATCCCGTAGAGTTACAAAGGGGCGGTTTTCGCGTACTCCCCTCGCATGAGGAAAACAAGGGCTGCGAGAGGATCGAGAGAAAAAAGAACTCTCGCCTCTCCTGCTCGTATCGTATTCCGGCTCGGAGTTCCTACGTTTCCCAGCTTCCGTAAGAGCTCGCCCACTCTCTCTCTCTCTCTCTCGAGCTTCTCCTCTACAGCCGGAACAATCGAGAGAAGGAGAAGCTCGGAATGGGCCGCGAGGAAAAGAGACTCGCGAGATTTATCGTCACATTAGTCGGTCGTTTGAGAATTCGAGGGCTCTCTCGAAAGGAAGCTAGAGGGCGTAGGAGAGAGGCCGATATAAACTCAGCAAAGCGCGCAGCTTGAAAAAAGTGTAATCGAATTTTACGCATATACATTCTTCTCCTCGGACTCTTTATTTTTTTCCTCCTCGCTTCCTTGGCTGCCTTTTACTCTTGCGAGAGACGTGCGAGCGAGAGAGATAGAGTGGAAGAGGGAGGGAGAGAGGAGAGAGAACGATCCGAGGTGCACTTCAGGAGCCGACTCACTGGGAAATTAAAATTTAACGAGGTGCGATTGACGATTAGAGGAGGATTGCAGAAGCTTGAGAGAACGAGCAAGTGAAGAGGTGACATTCGCGTTTGATTGCTTTTTGAATTTGCGGCAGGCTCGCAGTTCGTCCCACATAGCCACTTCAGAATGTTTAATGTAACCGTACAGTTTATGCGTGTAATATAAGCCAAGTTCGTTGCGACTTAATTGCACGCGAATTAATTAAGGGATTAACTTTTTCCAACTCGAGCGCGCATTTAAATCACCTCGCAATTATTGCGATGAATTCCTGGATCGTACCGACGCACGCCTGTGCTAAGATATTCAGATTTCCAAAATTTCAACTGGCCATTCATTTTGACACACTACACGAATACTTTGTAACCGATAAAAAACAAGGAATTCGCAATTAAGAGACACGCTCAGCGTCTCAATTGCGCAATCCAATTATGAATGCGCGCACGCACACGACGTCGCTCTGGTCACATGCTCGGTATATATCGGGACAATTTAATCTCGCTCGAAAACGACGTTTTCTTGCGAATTCCTCGCGAACCTTGCGCGAATAAAAAGCTTCTTTTTGCTTCTCCGCCACATCTTCTTCTTCTTCACCTTCGTTGGCCGCAAAGGAAAACGGGTTCGATGTGTGTGTGTGTGTGTGTGTGTGTGTGTGTGTACCGTAACACGTATAACATGTCGCACTGCAGTGCTTTTCGATGCTGAGCCAACGCCAGCGCAAACCTCGAGATAGATGCGAAATTAATGATTTTGATTATCCGTTGAGCTTTTTTCTCGTCGAAGAACTCGTTTCGCACCGCGCAACTATTGCTGAGTGAATAATCGTTGCGCAAATTTCCCGCGGTTGGTCGCGGCTATAATCCTCTCTCGGCGCGGGTCATTTGTTAGTTTTACGCGAAATTGAAACATTTTCGCGCGACATCGTATAAGCAAAATTGTGTACGTGCCTGATTCATCGGGGCTTAAGGTGGTCCAAAAATTCACGATCAAATTATTTTTTCTCTCTTGATTCATCCGCCGATTCCAAGAGGTATATTGGCTTACCTCTCTTTTCTAATAAATCAACTCTGCGGAGAGTACTTGGAAGAAATCACGCGACCGAATGGGCGACTTATCGCGCGGAACGCCACTACTTTATAAATCCGCGCGCACACTCATTACTCATCGTCTTATCGAGAGCCGCTACTACACTGACCACACGTATACATATCAAAGACCACGTAGGCATTAATGAATTGAGTTATACCCGATTGCGCTTTAGGTGCAGCGCTATGGAAAATTTCAGTTATTATTATTATTAGTTCTACTCAGAGAAAATGTGTATGTACTTGTGTCACTCTCCCTGGTACATAAATCATCGATTCCGACACGTCAAAATTTCAATTTGTATTATAGCTTAGTTATTTATTGCGTGGATAGAGTAATTTATAGCTTGGCAGTCGACGTATGCTTATCGTATTTGTGTGGAATATATTTCGGTTTCGGTGATTGCCTTTTGTGGAAAAAAAATTTATTGAAAATACACCACGGTGAACTATCGATGCGTTTGCTACGTTGGGTAGCTTCAATTTTCCCCACAGTATGTGTATACCGCGAATGATTTGATTTTATTTGTCTAGTAAGGTACTCTTCGACAGGTCAAAGAATCTGTGGCGTTTTCAAAGGAACCGATGAGAGATATTGCAGTGCGTTTCTGTTACGCACGTAGTCATAACAAATCACGCGGCACTGGATCGCCGCCAGATTGTTTTCTTGCTTTTCTCGCGACGACGTGTATCGAAATAAGATGAAAGGCCACGATCCATCTCTTTCTCTCTCTCCCTCTTTCTACCCAAGTAAGAAGCTACACTTCTATATCAACTGGCGTGACTCGTGAGCCCGTGCGCAGCCGTATTTCCGCGCGTCGCAGGACGGATTGATCCGCGACCGAGATATAGAGAGAACGAGAGAAAGAGAGAAAGAGAGAAAGAGACCAAGAGAGAGATAGAGAGTGAGAAGATCGTACCGAGATGCAAATCCAGAATTGAAATGGTAAACCATGGGGAGAAGGAGTAATATACCGTTCGATATATGACGTACTCCACGCTACAGGAAGAATATCGAGAGGTTTTCCGTTTGAACAAGCGCAACAGATGAGACGACCGTGTATACTGATGTGGAGTCCATGGAACACAGCTAATTGCATCAGTTGATCTACCGATATATATATAGATATATACTCGTATACGAATGCAAAAAAAGGAGTTGGTCGGTATAATGGCATTTACGGTTACTCAAACAAGAGTCTCTATATAAGTGTATGACAATATTCGATCTGGCCATACATCGATAGTCAGATCGGAGGTCTCTCCTTGAGCCTCCATTGTCTCGAGGCTCCTACGAGCGTAGTATAGAAATTTGATTGGAAAATCAGAGAGGTATAGACTCGTATACATGTTCATGACTCGACGACTAGTACCACGTAATTGACTTCTCGCTGTTTATGTACGGGTAAGCATCTCTCGCGGGCTCTATTTTTGAAGGGGCTTCGCTTGCGTCACTGTCTCTTGCGAGAACCTATAGTGTGTGTGTATGTGTGTATGTATATATGTACTTTTCCAGGGCAGCAATCGACTCATCCTAGATTACCGCTAAGTCATTGCAATTTACATTCTCGACGTCGAGGACTATGCGTGAAATCATTGCTCGATAAGCATCGCGAACAAAACACTTTGTGTTCCTCCTTTTTTGATCGACCCTCTCGTAATAACTGCCTTATTTTACGCTCTATATTGGATTGCGACTCGTACTTTTTATCGGGATACTTTATTTGATAAATTAAGCGCCTCTATGTATATGCTGCCGATCGATTGTGCTCGGCGAGTCGCTTTAAATAGCAAAAAGTAATTACTCTGCCTATTCCGAGTTCAAGCGCGGTTCTCATTCATAATGAGAGGGAGGAAAAGTGCGCGTATAAAAATAGCCTATTAAAGACGCGTCTCCCTCCTCTCGAGATGAAGAAAATAGTCGATTGCGACACTGCGAAAAGCTTTTAATTAAAGACGAGCGGCCTAGACGGAGAGGCCGCTTATCATCCGCATTATATCAGGGACTAGAAATCCATCGACCGACTCATTGTGCCAATTGATTCAAAGCCTCGGCTCATCGTCGTCGTCCACGTCGGTTGATGGCACCACTTCTTTAAGACTCGCGAGCTTTTGTCATCGATCCATTCGCCGTGCCGTGTGCTCGGGCGACGAACCCTGCGCGGGAGCCTCTCGCTCTCCCTGCCGAGTCTACGCACGCGAAAACTCGATGCTCTCTCCGATGCTTTCCATTTGACGGTTAGATTATTACGACTTTTGCGAGCAACTCAGGGAATTTGATTAATCTAATGGAACAGAGAGAGAGAGAGAGAGAGAGAGAGAGAGAGAGAGAGAGAGAGAGGGAATGAGAGTACAAAGGTCGATTCTATTTTCGGAGATTTTTACGACTGGCAGTTGCCTCTCTACGTTGAAGAAATAAAAACAAGGAATTATCCTTTCATAGTGAGCAGCGGTTTATTGACTGTGCACGATAGCAGTTGTAAGCCTCGTATACTAGGCTTGAGTCGATTGGATTGGCTACCGCTACTACCGACTGCGCGTCCTCTTCCATATATACGTATTCCTATCTAATTTCAACGTATCGCGCATTTCACGATAAATTCGCTGGCTGTAATATCACAAGAACCGAAAGCGAAAAAAGAAAGGAGTCGTGCACTCGCAAAGAAAGAAATTGCAAAGCTCCATCAGCGCATTGTCCGCCGTGGTGTCTTCATTATACTTTCTTTCTCTCTTGCTCTCTTTCCTTCTGTGGGCCGCGCTTTCCCCTTTATAATTTTATATCAAAAGATTGCAGCTCGGCAAAAGCCTCGTGAAATCGTAATGAATCCTCGATCCTTCGAGAATGTCTGCACGAGCATAATATACCCGGTATTTCTTTATTAAATTTTCATTTTCCAACATCTATATATTACAACCGCTAAATTTTTGCGAATTACTCGTACAAACGATTATACTCGAGCTTCTGGAAAGTTTGCTTGATATTGTTGAAAAATCGAACTTCTTGATCGAAAATTCATCCCTTATTTTATTTAATATTTTGTTCGATAAAAATGATCAATTAAATCCGATGATACATCAACGCATCCGAGAAAATTCAGCTTGAGCATTTATAATTCAGTGAAACCATTATCTTGAAATAAAAATTCACCGTTGAAAAGACGATACTCGGCACGTCTATTTTCATTTACAGTGAAATACATAATGAAAATCACTTCGACTTTGAAAAGAAAAACGATGTCAAATTGTTAAATTAAACGCCTGAATTAAACGTATATCCGTTATATACCAGAGGTAATCGATTTGCTTTTCCGCTGCAACGACTCTAGCTTATGAATCATAACGCAAACTTTCGTTGAGCATTATTCCAGTTTTTTTCTAGACGACCAGCTACGAAAATTGTTGGCCATTCGTCTTCGGACGCCTCCCGAATATTTATAAAAGTACAAAAGTCTGGTTGGCGCTCGGTATTAAGCTTAATCTCGCGTGAATCATGGACGTCAGCGAGAAAGGGAAAGGGAAAGGGAGAGAGAGAGAGAGAGAGAGAGAGAGAGAGAGAGAGAGAAAGGGCGCAAGGGAACGAGAAATAGACTTCATTGCTGCAATTTGCAGGAGATCCACGTTTCCGCGAAAAAGGCGGGTACGACGGCTCCCTTGGCGATTAGCGCACGGCAAGCTGAAAAGTCGCGCGGAATTGCCCATTTTAAACTGCAAGCAGCATATAGCCACGTAATTGTCAACTGGCCTAGACTTTTCATTTTGCCTTATATTCTCGGGCTGGCATATATCCTTCCTCTTTCTTTTGATATCTTTTGTCAGTTGGGAACGAGGCTGAAAATCCGGTTTCGCAATTTCTTTTGCCCTGCAATGTGCCGCTGCTACTCTTGTCCTGACTCTCTTTTTGCTTTGATTGAAAAACGCGCGGCGCTGGTATGGTTATAGATGCAGAAAAAGGGCAAGTCGAGAAAGAATAAAAAAAAGGATAAAGGAAGTGGAAGGAGTGTGGAATAGGGAACAATTTGCAGTTTACGTGTGTACAGCGAGAAATTAGGTCAGAACTTTGCCCGATAACAGTTACCTTATTAAGGCGCTAATTACACGTCTAAATTCGAACGAGAGGTTCGTTATTATTTCTACGAGCAGGTTTGCCCCAGAGGATTTGTCGACGACGACTGCTACTGCCACTCGTTGAACGCGTACAAATATTGACGTTAGAAAAACGAATCGCTTCTATGCGCGTGTTTGTTCTAGTGTATCTGTAGTTAAGCTCTGTACAGGTATTGCTTAATTACAGGACCAGAATTGTGTTACGCCCGTCAACCGTATAATGTTGTGCTCCCATGGGAAAATGTTTTTGATGTTAAAGTGCACTTTAAAATACTGGCTGATGAATTCTAATGGTGAATATTTCAACAAAGAGTGAAATGAGAGCCACGGCGAGCTTGTGCTTGTGCTCGTACTGCGTCAAAACTATAATACAGTTTAATCTACGCTTTTTTTGGCGCACTAGCTGAGTGCTAAATTACTAAATTACAGCTTGGATAAAAGTATTGTGCAGGAGACAATGCCTCGTTGGAAAAAAGAAACATTTATTTTCCAAAACTCGAGCAGAATTCTCTACCCCCTTTAGCTCTCTGACTCTTATACGCAATTAGAAACGTTCGCTCTGTAGGACTCTAAACGATAACAAGTAGACCTAAATAACGTAGCAGCAGAAAAGTCTTATCTAATGGTCTTATGCATCTTTCTTTTTCAGAACGATACGCTGCAGGTGATCTGGCAGTATCACGTGGACGAGCCGGCGTCGGCAGCAGCTTTACTTCCGGCGGAGGGGGCGGTACGCGGCACGCGACCACTCTACCTCGTGCAGCGCGACTTCCAGCAGCGACGCAGCTTCAGCGGACTCGGCCGGAAACTAGAACCCGAACCCGTTCTTCACGAGTGGGAACTGTCCAATGAGCAGGTGAGTTTATTATATTGCTTTCCGATAAACTTTCTTTTATCTCTTTTTTTTTCGTTCAATCTCGTTTATGACTCGTTTGGTTGGTCGAGAAGTGCACTGATAGTTATTATATGAAGGTTTGATTGAAACTCTGATAATTGGTGATCAAAGAAAAATAGAATGAATTAAAGATGAGCTAGCGAGCACCGTGTGGCATAATTAACGAATGCGCGTACTTGATTTTCAGCTCGATCGGACCTCGGTATAATAGTCAAGCGCGTTATACGCTAATGTCCTTCTGACGACGGAGTTAATATTCATCGGTGTCGCGAAGCTTGAGTTTCGCCTCCACCAGCCAGGGAACAAAGACAATTAGGATCTTTTAATTAGTATACCAGAGCTGAGCTTCACCAGCGTCGCCAATTAACGACTATATCGTGCCCGGCCGGCTTTATTATTATTATTATTATTTTCATTGTTCTTGTCTCTCGCTCACGTTACGTGAATTACGTACTACATAGAATTAATCCGATCGTCTCCGTAATCCTTTGCGTAACAAATAGAGCTCATAACTCTGCAATAACAATCCTCGTTATGTTCTCGTTGATCTCTTATTTTTATATGTATTTCATATACGTATTGGTCATTCATTAACTTTCTCATTAATCGCCAAATAAAATACAATACAGCTAACTCGATACCGACTATTCCGACAACGACTCTACGACTTTTTAAACGTACAAATGAACTCGTGAATGTGTATGCGTATACAAAAGTACACGGAAGGTTAACTTCGTTGAATTGGATTCAACAAAATTTACATAGATAATTCCGGATGAGAATCTTGCGGGCAATGACACACACGGATCTCGTCATTTATTTAAACACACACGGATTTGCTTAAATACATCGTTTGGATTTACATCAAGCGTCAACAGTCTCTGAAATTAATTCTACAGTGTCACTTTAATGAAGGAGTCGAAGAAATTCCAATATGATTTGAATCTATCAATCGCTGGCTACGAAATAAAAACTAGTTGAATGTCAAATGTTGCCTTGATGTTTTCTGAACTCGTCGTAAGTTTTACAAAATAGTTAGCGGTCGCTTCCATTGGATCGGTTCCCAATTTTTCTTGTCGAATCTCAATAGAAAGTTCGCGCAATTTGGAGTTGGCTCGGACAAACTCGGGATCAAACTCGTCTGTCTATACGCAGAATTCATCATACGCGCGAAAACACAGGTTTGCAGAGTAAACGTTATCTCTAAGTACCCGCGGCTGCTCTACAACTTCCTGTAACACGGTCCGAATTAGCATCGACCTGCCTTCCGGTCACGGTGTGTTTCCGTTGGCGTACAGCCCCCCTCTCACTAATGAACGAATAGTTTTTGCGGCCCGGGCGACTCTCTCGATTTATAACGTCGTAAATTCGGCGGCACCACGCGCACCCGCCGCCCGTGGGGCCTCGATAAAAATCCACGCCTCGCCAGATAGTGCGCGAGAAAATATGTGCGCGTGCTGCGGTCTTACATATAGATAGTCATTAGATATGTATAGCACACACTCACACATATTTTTGATACACCTTTACTCCTCCGTGTGCGTCTTGTTTACGTGCATAATGTATATATAAATATACGTGTTGGTATGTTCCCGATTAATCCTTTTTGTCCTCTGTACGTAGTTCCGGCGGTGTGTGGATTCGTAAGATAATCTTAAGTAGCTATTCGGATGGTTGATTAATAAATAAAATTATTCATTAACCCGATTACGCGAGGCAGTAGCGCGCATGCGTGTACGACTATTTTTCTATTCGCACGGATTCTCCTTCTCTAATAGACACGGCGTTGGAAATTTCGCAATTTCCAAACGGATATTCTCAGGCTCGATATTGCGCAATCCTTTAATCCGAGAAAAGTCTTCTCCCCCAAAAGCGTCCTGTTTTATAGCTTTAGCTTCGCGCAGAAAAATCCAATCGTGGGAATGAGCTGTGTGTCCCTCGTTCTCTCGCGTCCTTCCGCGAGCGAGAACTTTTCGCGACCGATGGTCACACAACACACACGCTTCCTGAAATCGGTTATAAAATTTACGATGTTTGTCTGGAAGCATTGCCCATCGACGCTAGCACTTTTCGCAAATATCGCAGGGACCGAGAGCCTCACGCGCTTTACGAGCGACGCTTCTATATATCCCGCGGCACCTTCGGTTGAAGAAAGGTCGCGTGGGAACACGGTACTACGCCCACGGCGAGGTTCGATTGCGTTATTGCTCATACTCTTGAAATGCTCTTGTTTTTTGACCAGCACTGTTGTTATCTTAGGGCGAAACGCGTCGGTGGTAGTAATGAGCATAATTGGATTTGGTGCGGTCTCTCGCGCTCTCGGAGAAGACTTTTTGTCGCGGCTCGAACGTTGACGATGAGAATTTTCCGCGAGGAACTTTCACTTGCCGCAGACTTAAATGCGGGTAGACTTAAACACGACTCCGTATTTTTTTACTTCCAATTTGCGAGGTCTGCTATAAAAATTGCGGTTTCTTCAAACTTTTTCCTTTTTCAAATAACCAGTGCAATTCCGTCAGAACTGCTCGCTGAATAATCTTTTTCGAGCACGTAACTAATGTAAGACTTTTTTCCAGGTTCGATTACCAAACGATCAAGATACGCTTCTGCAGTGCAGGGTCTTCAGCTTACCGAAAATCACGCGCAAGCATCACGTCGTCAGGGTAAGTACCGAATCTCAAACTTTATATCTTTCCTGTCACTGCCAAACGTATCCATGTTCTTCAAGTTCTAGTTTGCAACGGTAAGAAACATCGCAATATCCCATGTGTGTACGCGCGCGGGGACTGTCCAGAGCATGAATAAAAAAACGCTTATTTCGCTCACGAGTCGCCGTAGGACAGCCATCGAAATTCTCGACCTAGCTTTTGCTCGTCCGGAGAGCTTGTGCAGCAAGTTCGGAATACATCGTCGCACTGTACGGCCCTTTGCCTTTTGCAAACTCAATAGTACGTGAGCAAACTTACCGATGTCGAGTGGAAGCTCAGTGCAGCGCACGGATTCTGATACGAGAGGCGATTAGCGTTTGGCTTTCGTTACTAACTTTATATATGCACATTATGCCTTTTTGGTTAGCCCACTCGGTGGATTATATTATACATTTCCCTCACCGAGGTTCGATGAAATTTCTGCTTTCAAAACTTACGCGTGTAGACTATAAGATTGAAGTACCTTTCGCTCGTCGTTTACGGATACGAAAAAGATCTAGAATTTCTTAATGATGCCGCGAAACTGCGTTTTAAAGCAGCAAGTGCTCAAACCTCGCAAATCGTTATTATCAGAGAAATTATTCGCGCATTATGCGTAGCTCGTTTCTCGAGGCATCGAGCACTGGTTCAGCAGACACGTAGGCCTAATAAATTATTTATAACCATTCTGATCGGCGCGTATAATCATTCTAATTACGGAGAAAAGTTAGCATTTCCTATACGCTATATATAGTATATATGTTGCACGGCACACGGGTTATTGAAAAGTCGCCGCGCTCGTTTGCGCACGTCCTTTAATACACATATATTTCAATCCCACGGCCTAACGGAGATTAAATTGCAGAGCCAGTCGATTGAATGCGCAAAACTTTTTTTGTCGTACGAAAGCTCTCTCGTGAAATAAATAATGCATGCACTTGAACTTGAAGCAACTCCTCTCCCTCTCTCTTATAAAGACAGACGGTCGGCAACGACTGTCTCATTAGCGTGCCGATCGCTGTATACATTTAAATCGGAGCCGTACATTTCTACGTTTCTGGCCAACAGTATGAGCCCGTTATACAACCCGGAAGCCTGGAGTACCTTCACCACATGACCCTGTACGAGTGTCGAGGCGACGAGGCCAAGCTCAACGAAGCAAAAAGGACCAATGGCACCAGCTGCAAATCCACTGACTGGCTTCATGTGCAGTGCAACACCATCGCTGCGACCTGGAACTTGGGATCGGAGGTCAGTGTTACGATTATACTTGTGTACATGCATACTCTTTTTCTCCCTTTCTCTTGCTAAGTTCATCTTACTGTTACTGTATCATAGACGTCTAATTAGTAATGCATTGAAGCTTCTCTATCATATCAATTTCACCTTACTTGAGATATACTTGAATTTGGCTTATGTTACAAAAGCTTGATTCCCTTTCTATTTTTGTCGAAATTCTTGCCTCAAAGGATTCGTATCATCCGCGGATTCTTTAAGAAAACCTGAACTAGGTCAGATTGAGATTTGCGCTGCATGGTATGAAAAAACCAAGCGTTGAAGTAGAAGTCTAAAAAGAGAAGAAATAAAAACGTTCACTCGAGCAGCGAAAAGAGAACCGGAGGAATCGTGTCGACTTCGATCATCCTTCATTCGCCATTATACCTCCATCGTCGTAGCGTATCAGCCGGTGAATGTTCCAATTTATCTCTCTTTTCTGCTTATTCCCCTCGCACAAGCGCCGTGAACTTTTTTGCTTCAATTTTCTTTTCTCTCTTTCGCACCGTCGAGATACTCTTCGTCGCTTTTTACCGTGTTTGCGTTAGGGCATTTAATTCGGAATAAGCCGTTCACGGCTGTGTGTCACCGCATAATATGGCTCGGTGTCGATAGAATAAGCCGTGAACTAACCTACAGAAATAGCTTGTTAAAGCGCCGGCTAAGTAAAGTAATAAAAGTTTATCAAAACTAGATTGTCGCAGTAGTATAGGCGTGGAATCTTCGGTCCCGTATATCAGCCATAAACCGAGGTTCTTAATACCTCCTCAATGTAGAAAACGTACTTATCTCGCTACTTTCGTCGCAATAAAATTCATTATTTACGATGAAATAAGAATTCTCACGGGCTGGACATTAGCCAGTGTTATCGTTGCTATTGGATTGCTTGAGCAGAGACGCCTTAAAATCTCCGAAAGACAGCTCGACGGCGGGTGTGACTTCAGCGCCTTTGCAAGCGATAATCCTCCTCGCGTTGTAATGCATACCAATGCAGCAGCAGCGATGCTCGACCGCAAACCCGTTCTCTCTCTCTCTCTCTCTCTCTTTCACTCCTGTCTTTAGCTTGCCATCGAAGCGAGAGAGAGAGAGAGAGAGAGAGACTCACGAAACGTGAGCTCCCTGCGAAGGTGCAATCTACACATGCACGCGCGCGCCTCATCTTCCTACGTTACCTCCTACTCTTACTTCTCTTCTCGATCGCTTCGGCTCCTCGTGTTCTTGCGTCTACCCCAGTGCTCTCTTGCTCTTGTTCTGCTTCTTCTTCGTTGTCGCAGTCGCGGTCAGCCGGATCGTTCGCCGAGATTTCTCTATCCTCGCTCTGGGTGATTAAGTTGGTTCGACGACCTTCTCTGCTCTCTGTTTATGGAACGATTTGTTTTAGGAAGTAGCTGGACTTTTTGTCGCGGTACTTGTTGTGAATGGGTTTTTTTCTACCGAAGGCTCGCCCTTACTCCTTGCACAGATAAGAGTTATGCAATCGTCTTTGTATACTTTAGATGACTGGAAATTGTGATGATGGGTTTCGAGTTACAGAACCGTCACACATCTCCTCTATAATATAATAAGCATATTAATTAAGATTGATAGAGTTTGACTAAGTTGTGCTAACGTGCATTTTAAGTATACCGCACGTTTTAGTACAAAAGTATGTAGTTACTCGAGAATGCATAAATCTAAATAATGAGGACCTCACGAGCGGGATGTTGATGACACAATTTCAATAAGCCCTTCTCTTCGAGTCAAGCGAACGATTTGATAGCCAGGTAGACGAGCGAGAGAAGCGGTAATTACCGATCTTGGAGCTCGAGTGAGTAACGTCATGTCGATGCTAATACGAGACTGCGGCTGAGGACTGCTTCCCATTTTTCAAGCACCTCGCGGATGACGATTTATCAAGCGGACTCAATCAGTTGAGCTTGCGCGCATAAAGTCTAAAGTACACACAACCCCAATCAAGCCACAAATCACTCTGCTCCCAGTAACCACAGCGTAGTGTTGGTAATTGGAGCGTCTCGCTTCTTCCTCCCCTCTTCACCCCCCCCCCCCTCTGTCAGTCTGCCTCTCTTTCTCTCTTTCTCATTTTCAATCTCTCTATCTCACTCATTCTCTTTGAGAAAAAAGGACAGGAGACGCGACGAGCCAAAAACTCGTCCTCCCTCTCTGAAAAGACCACCAGAGTCGAGCAACCCAATAAAAGCATCGTTCTCTTCTGTCTCCTCTGCAGGGCTTCAATTATCCGCCGGAGGCTGGCTACGCTCTGGATCCGTACATGGGACCGCATTTCTACATGCTGGAGACTCACTATTCCAATCCCCAGTTGGATAACTTTGTCACGGATAATTCGGGCTTGAAGTTACTGTACACGGACAAGCTGAGAACACACGACGCTGGTGTACTAAGCGTCGGCATCGACCCCAACTGGCGTCACATCATTCCACCAGGACAACCGGAAGTCATCTCCGAGGGTCACTGCATTGCCAGATGTACGGGTGACACTGTACCCGAAAGCGGTGTCAACGTCTTTGCCGTAATCATGCACACTCACCAGCTCGGCAAGAAAGTCAGGTTGAGGCAGATTAGGGACGGTAGAGAATTGCCGCCGATTGCTGCCGATGCCAGTTACGATCCGAGCTATCAGGAATACAGGAAACTTCAGAGACCTGCCAAGGTTTTTCCGGTAAGTTACTTCTCAATATTTTAACTCTTTCATTGTTTAGTTTTCTCGGCAATCATCATAATAATAGCGAAAAGTATCTCGCTTGTAAAAAGTTTCTCTTATTATATTTGCGGCACATTAATCGTAAAAATGAAGTATTTTTTACGGCTTAGTGTAGTTAAAAAATACAATTAAAATGTATACATAATAGTTATTATCAATCGAATAGTTTCAAATCAGATACAACGGCCCATGTTACGTATTATTAGCAAATAAGAAGAAAGAGATAAGAGAACTTTCTACTCGTAAGCATATAAGGTGTGACCGTGTAGTAACATTCGGGGTTTTGCTGCCCATTGTTATATGTTACAGGGTGACCACTTGATAGCGGAATGCACCTACTCGTCCCGGACAAGGCAAACGATCACGCTTGGCGGATTAACGACCAAGGAAGAAACTTGTCTAGTCTCGGCTTTGTACTACCCGAGGATCGATTTGTCGCTCTGCTACTCCCTGCCAGCTCTGCCCACGGTTCTACACAGCCTTGGCATCGATAAACTTGAGTAAGTACAATACTATTTACAGTGCAATTTGCAACTTCTCTTAATTCATTATCCAATTCTCGATTCGATTTACAATACAAAGTAGACCGAACAGGCAAAAAAAAGGAAAAATATTCTAATCGATGAACTTTGCTTTCGTGCACGTTGCAGAGGTCCAAGCCCACTGAAAATCATTTCTCCACCGGAACTCCGAGGCATGACTTTGGAGGAACGACTGGTCACCTACAACTGGCAGACAAACTTCCAGACATTCGCCGACGCTACCCGACAGGGAACGTTCAAACCGTTGTGTTCGAATACCAAGGGTACCATTCTGCCGGAGACCTCGATAGAGTCGCACTACCCGCGAATAATTTGGCCGTATCAGGATCCGAAGGTACCGTGCACGCGCAAACCGCAGCGCAACAAACTGTCCGTACTGCTGTCGGAAGACGGCGATATAGGTGGCACCGAAAGTGACGAGTCCAACGCTGTCGAACGGGGCCAGCTCGTGCGTAACAAAGTTTTGCGTAGCAGCGATGCATCCTCATTGGCCGCTGGATCGGCCACAAGGTGCGCATCCGTGGCACTGGTCTTGGCACTTTTAGCGGCTGCGCTCAGGTGAACCAGCGGGCAACGCAAGCCCGTCCTACTGCAACTGCAGTGGCGCCAATTTTGGGTGAGCGAGTAAATACTGAACTACCGCCCGCGCGGATCAACCACACATGATGAATTTATTATCATTACAATTATCGTGATTATTATTATTAATATTATTATTATTATTATTTGTATAATTTTTTATTATTATTATTATTATTAACTCTTGCGTTGTACATTTTGTTAACTACTGGTTAGGATTCTATGATGTATATTATAAATAATAACAATCTCGAGGCGCGAGACTAATGAATTTTTCGGCGCTACAAGTCGGACACGAAGAAAATTCTCGAGATTGCGATATTTTCAGAGGCACGTGAGCAACTGGATGGAATCATCGAAAGTTCATTGCAATCGCGATGTTAAACTAGAGTAAAAAATAATTCGAATTTAAAAAAATCGAAATGTAGAGTGTTATAATTAAAATCGACGATCCATTTGCTTACGTAACGACATTTTCTTCGTGATGAGAGTGAAAGCTCCGGTCAACGTCGGACATAAAAGTCGAGCGGAGCTTTCGCGCGTCTCCCTGCTTGTAACCTCGTTTTGTACAGATAATTGGATAATTTTTTAACGAAGTTAACAAGTATAATATTATTAATGATAATTATCCATGAGAATATTAATCTTAAAACGATTTGCGCGCAAACGAAAAAGGCGTTTATTTATTTTTACTTAACATTCTCTCGTGTAAAAGAGAAAAAAGTCACGTACGATGTTTCTTTAAAGATATAATGTTCTATCGTCAGCTTTTACTCAAGTTTGATATTTGCATATAGTTATATCTGTTTTCACGCGTTCTATAAACAGGATATTAAGCTATAATAACAGCTACACATAGATTTGCGAACGAACGACCGGTTTCGGCACGCGAACTAGTAAACGATCGACAAATGATTTTTTAATGTGCGACACTTACTACGACTAGGTAATAGCGATAGACAGTCGTTCACTCGTTCGTTGCTTTTACCTGGGACTTTACAGTGCTGTGAACGTCACGCATGTCCTGCACACCAGACTTTTTCGATAACACAAATAACGCTGCTTTTATCCGTTCGTTGTTGAGCAGGTGTTTTCTATGTACGCACAGTCAAAATACTAAATCGATCCAAAAATATCGTTCGAATTTTCGTTTTTATAAATTTATAAAGAGAGCACACAGTGTATAAATTTTTCTCAATAATATATGCCAAAAAATACAATTTTCTGCACTGTATAATACAGATAAACTCATTTTCATTGTGTGATGTAGAGCCAGAGTAGTACACTTACTTATTTTTCTCTTAAAAATGCAATTTTGCAAAAAAGTGTTCGGAAGACGGGAATAAGAGAGAAAGCGAGAGTGACAAGCTGCAGTTCTGTCAATGTTAGATTTTCACTCCCGATACATACGCAAGATCAGGATGCGCCCTTTTATTCTGGTGCATCAATAGCCAGATAACATGATCGATATTTACTAATGTCGTAGTTAATATTTTACAATTTAATACTTATTATTCGTCGGTGTCATAGAGGACGTCTGTATGTGTAGCATCATAGACTTGATTAATCGAAGCGATTGACTATAACTTACTTTTCTCCGCTCCACGGTGAAGTATTTTTCTTTTTTATGCCAATTTCATCAAACAAACGAATTTATCTATTCTTCATTCAATTATAAAAAATTGGCATCCAGTAGCTTTTTCATAAGAATTAAAAAATTTCTCAATATCATTTTCACCGAAGTGAGCGGAAAAATATGGCAAAAGAAGAAAAAATATTCGAGAGCTTTGAGTATGTAGGTCTAAGATAAAAAAGAAGCGATAAAGGTTCCGAGTGGTAGGAGAGCAAGTGACGACGCGAGTTCAAGACTGTTTTAAATTTGAGTAAGATTAATGGCAAATGATGAGTATCAGGATATTATAAAAAAATATTTCAAAATTCATTATTATTTATTAAATAATTTACTCGCGCGTTACGAGATGTAAAGGTGAAAACTGACGGTGATATAACCAGAACAATCAAGAAAGTGTCGAGCGACTAAAGTCGAACACTTCTCATCACGAGCCTGTACGCGAACGTTGAAAGAAAAAATATGAAAAAGAAGTTTATGTTTATAGAAACGATACGATGCATCTTTCGACGCACTCGACGAACGTTCATTCGGGCATCGCATAAGCGCATGTAACGAAGTTTTTGTAAAGCGACGAAGAACGAATGTTTGCACATAACTTCGTTCATTACGGCTCTCGAGCTTCATCCAGCATAACGTTCCCCATCTTAATATCTAAATATATTATCCAGCTATCACCTGACAGAAATACCGTCACCGCGAATTGGATATCTTTTATAATTTACCGATAAAATCAAGAAAATATAGTTAACTCAATCGGAGCTCTTTTTATAATTTCTCTCGGTATTGCTCTAATATTTGACATCGAAAATCTTTGATTTCCAATTTCCAAACGCGACTGCGACGGTTGCTTGTTGCGCAGTCGTAACACATATCAACAAAGGCTGAAATAAACACTGGATGAGGGTCTCGAGGGTCTTTTGAATTGTATGTACTGTACGTAGAAAAATGATAAAAGTAGAGAGAGAGAGAGAGAGAGAGAGAGAGAGAGAGAGAGAGAGAGAGTCAAGCCTACTGTGATCGCCTCCTCGTCGTTCGATCGTCGATTTTACGTTTTTCTACCAAGTCATGTTGATTCGCAGTCGAAGCCGACGATGCCGCAGCAAGACGATTGATGGATTTTTTCGCCGCTAGCCTCGTCGTCTTTGATCGCGAAACTGTTGTAATTGCGCTTATTGTTGAATGATATTTTATAAGAAGATGAGAGAAAGAGACAGGAAGAGGTGGAAAGAGAGAAAGAGCGTGAAAAATAAAAAAATGTATCGACATTTCGACGACGTAGAGGCTTGAAAAAGGCGTTAAACAATGTAAGATGAGCGAATGTGAAAAAAACCAATACACGAGTGTAAAATTATGCGAGCGAATGTGTACTGTGTATAAATGTGTGTAAATAAAAACGAAGCCCTGTATAAAGTCATAGATTTACGTGCGATTCGTGGATAATACCGTAGGCGAAATTCACGAAAGTATCCTCTGTTCCCAATCGTTTTGATTTTTACCCTTTACCTTATCCTCTTTTCTCTATATCCCGTCCTCTCCGAAATAGCCATATACAGTTAACGTATCGACGAAGGAAGAAAAAAAAAACTGAAATAATGTCGCGCGCAGCTAACGGAGCAACTTGCTAAAAAAATAGGTACATTCTTTCTAGTTCTATTGTTCACATATATGTACCATATATATGTACGTGCTGGCCCTTTCTATCCTTCCGGAAACAGGTCCTAGATTTGTACTGACCTAGTTTGCGCAGAATAGCAGGAAAAAAATGAATAAAAAAGAATAACTAACGTTGTGCGTTATAAAAAAACACGCGTAACGCGTGCAGCGACGAAGTTAATGATGGCAGACTTGAGAAATGCTACACTATCGTCTACACTGTAAGAAATTGTATTATATTTTATATATATAAATATGTAAATGTTTTTCTATAATTGCCACTGTGTACTTATTCGAACAACCTCTTATTACCACATATCCTTGTAATCCCACACAAATAAATGTTATTGTTATTAAAGTTAATTGCCATGAGTTATCAAAAGACATTAAATATTTCAGAAATAAAAAAGTTACTGAAATAGAAATGAGCTACTAATCTTTTCATCGCAACAAATGTAATTGAGCATTTTTTTTTTTAGTTTTTCGAAATATACTTAAATAAAAGCGAAATTCAATTTGAAAGAAACAAAGAACCTCCTGAATAAATCGACCCGATATGCTCGTTCTATAGCTATTATCAAACTATGGCGAAAAAAAATAGAAAAAAAATAACAATTACAGAAGTTGAGTTCACAACTAGAACACTGTACCTTACTTAACTTTTCTCGTTCGATCAAAAAGAAAGAGCAAAAAAGTCACGCGTTCTATAAATAATGAACTTGCACAAGAAAAAGACATTCGCAATATGACTCGACGCGAATAAAGCAATAACGCATTGAACACGCGAGGGAAGACATGAGAAAGAAGAGAGAAAGAGAGAGAGAGAGAGACGATATATATTACACAAAGTAAAGAATGCGCACAAGGTATATAGACTGTAGCATCGACTAGCTATTGTATTATCATCTTCAAATTGACTTCTTAATTTATTCAACGAGATTTTATTATTCATTTAACGAAGTCGCCGTGGTGTCGCCGCCGTTTGCTTGCAACCCCCGGAGCCAAGGATGCAGAGCACAGCCGAGAGATTATCGTTGACGCGCAACAACAGCGTCGCTATGCAT
Source organism: Apocrypta bakeri (assembly GCA_018906985.1). NCBI lineage: Eukaryota > Metazoa > Arthropoda > Insecta > Hymenoptera > Pteromalidae > Apocrypta > Apocrypta bakeri. The sequence goes on from JACCIA010000022.1 coordinate 1,303,243, forward strand.
AAGAAACGTCCCGACGGCGGTGGCGTCCGACACAAATCATTGCCAGGCCCCAAGCAGCCGCCCGCGCTGGCTGGAATTAATAAATGTGTAACAGACGCTCAAGAGCGACCTGCGACTGGCGACATGCGCTTCGTTCAGCCTAGACACGACAGCGACAGATAGCGCTGCCTCTGAAGTCGTGATTGCAACGCTGCGATAAACCGCTGAACAACGTGAACTGCAGTTGCGATGAGCGGAGAGGATATTTGACGGTGGAGAAGAGGGAGGAAAAGGAGGAAGGGGTCGATTAAAGCTCTACTAATGGCTGTGATGCTCATATATATATGAGGTATAGCCGAGCTTTTTCTTCTCCTGCTATGCGCAAGGAATTTTGCTTCCCCAAAGAGAAAGCTTTGTAAGACTTAGTACAGTTTTAACTTTCCCTTTAACTATTCAGAAAAATACGTTTCAAGGTGTTAGAACTTCGAAGAAGGAGTTTTAGGAAAATCTATATCTTCATAGTGTGTGTGTCTGTACTATTTGATCTCATTGTACAGCTTATATTCTTCATTTCAGCCTTTTCACATTCAGCAATGCAGCTTGATTTTTCATGAGTAATTAAATAAATTTCTTTGCCTTTGTACTAGTACAAAGTAGTAACTATACAATGTTTGAGTTTGTAATAAGATTTGCTAAATTGTACGTTTTAAAATATGTTAAATACATGTACAATTCTGCAAATCACTTTTGTTGGTTGAGAATAAAAGTAGAATAAAAGTAGAATGACATTATATACATTAGTTTTAATGAATATTTTCTCTTAGGCACAGACACAATACTAATCATCCGGTAAAATCGCGACTGGTATTGACATCTCACACTCTAAGATTTTGTTTTAAAATTTCGAACACTGTTGACTTGAATCTGAAGTGGGGCACGTCGCGTCTGATCGAAGCGCGTTCTCATCAAGCAGTGCTCGAGGTATAGTCGGCTGCAGGCAGGCGATCAAGCTGTAGTCCTTGCAACTCCGTAAACGCATAAAGCTCACGAAGCGCGAGAGCAGAGAATTCCCCGCGGCAGCTACCGCCGGCGGAGCTTATTTACATGTAAATTTCAAATATTTACGGCACATGCAGCAGCAGAAGCAGCAGCAGAAGCAGTAGCAGAAGCAGCAGCAGAAGCAGCAGGAGCACAGCTTCATCGTCGTAGCTGTCTTCTGACCCCTTAGCTCCTTCTCGCATGGGGTGAAAATTCTATATGTATATGTGTACAGGATATATTCATGCAGAGTGGCTTTAAGAGAGTGAGAGAGAAAGCGAGAGATCACACGTGCGTGTAAATTGCAGCTGCGGCTGGCCAAAGTGTTTAGCCGGCTCAGCTGTTGCTGGCAGTTCGAATTGCTACTTCGTCTTAGCGCTAGATTACATCGCAGATTTACTAAGGCATCCTCTCCCGCGCCGCCGAGCTCGCTCAACTTCCAATCCATTAATGAGCAAGTTTCCGCGGAGTTTCGCAACTCTGCCGCGCCCTCCTTGAATATCCATCTCCTGTGCCCCCCGCTCTCTCGCTCTCTCTCTCGCTCTCTCTCTCTCTCTCTCTCGCTCTCTCATTCCCTATATATCTGCATGTCTATGTGTCTGTATAAATACATATTAATATATACATACACAGTCGCGCGAGCGTTCATCTTCATTTCCCTTGTACATATATCCGTATACGGATGCAGCATCCACTTACCGCGCGCTCTTCCTACCGGAGCCAGAATCCGAGAGTCTGCGTTTAAGCAAACCCACGCATACACCACAAACGTCCAATCAAACTTTGACGTTTTGTGGGCCGAAGAGCCAGCCAACTCTGCGGGCAAGATTCACGCGGCGGCGCTGCTGCCTCTTCTATATATTATGCGAGCTTATACTCTGTGCCTCCGAACCGATTTGAAAACTGCTTAAGGGACCTGTGCTTGAATTTAGAATATCGTCCTGTCTATTCCAGATTCGCATACGCGAGTCCCGAAGGCTCGTGTACCTTATCACGGGATTATTCAAACGAAATCGCTTTTAGATGAACACGCGTCACTCGTGTTATGTCTTGACAAATGAGATATATGTATATAGCTGTCTCAATATTTGGCGTAAAAGTCAGTTGGATTTCGTGGTGATTGGTTGGAGTACAGTTTTCAACTATAAGTGAGCGGTCCACGATACACGGAAAGCTACTTAAGAAGAAAGCATCGACTTTTCGAACAGTTTTTATTTTCTTTTGAAAAAGGCTTTAATTGACTCGTCTGAGCGCATGAACTCCATTGAAGATTGATTTTAAAAGCGAATAATCTGCGAAAGTTACTTTTAGGTTTGCCCATACTTCAAAATATATTTTTTCGCCGTTTTCTAATCGATATACGCAAAGATAACGATGCATTATATTCCTCAACAAAATATAAAAACTGTTTTAATATTGATGCTATTAAAAAATGAAAAGCTTCAGAAAGTTTTAATTAATTTGCTTTTATTATTAATTAATGCAGCTCGGTAGTGAGCTCGAGATAATGATTTAAATAATATTTTAATCATATGTATGGATAAAATGATATAAGTAATATTCTTAGAAATACAATGAATATATCGAACATAATTATAAATAATTTATAAAAGCAAGAATCATATATCTGCTTTCTGAAATAACGAAAAATATTGATAGTTATTCAGACTATTTCGTTACTCTGTTTAAAACGATAATATAATTTTTTTTTAATTTATCATAATTTACTTTGTTGTGAAGAAAAAGTAGTATTATTTTGAGAGCATCTGTTCATAGAAAGTGAAAATGAAATAATTTATTGCATATACTCACATTCTTCCGGATAAATCAATATTCAAATCATCAATACTATGCAACTTTAATTTTCATCGCACTTTAATATCTTCGGATAAAATGAACTTAGTAAAGAGGTCGGGCAGATTTGATGCTAAAGTATTTAATGTCAAAGATAAAAATAATGTGATCGAAGTTTTGCTTTGGATAGAGGCAAACTTTAAGTTTGAACACATTCTTGTAAACAATACCTTAGTTTTTGAAGCCTCAACTTTTCAGTTTAAGGAAGAAAATTTTCTAATGAAATATCTTGTTCAACTTTACTTTCCAATATTAAATTCACTATTTTTCGATGTTAAAGCCTAGGATCTTGTACATGGTATAAACATTCTACTGACTTGTGGAAAATTGTATCGAAAGCTCTTGTGCTGTTGAATAGTCCTGGGTTAATAAAAATATTCAATCTCAGCATTTTAACGTGAACTTTGATCTACAAATAAGAGAATTCTTTTAGTAATATTATTTAAAAATTAAGATGCTGTTTTTGAACTTACATTTAGTACCTAAACCAGTGAAGTAGTCGCACAAACGCGCTTTATCGACCTATACGCCGCCTTTGTCGTTACTCTTTCGTCTTTTATTTCTTGTACTCTTTCCACGTGAGTGGAGTTCCCGAGTCGGTTAATCGCTTTTCCGGTCGCGCGGGAAGATTCGTTCGTGTCGGAAATTCCGTACCGGATGCAAGCAACGCTGTCCTTGCAATCTTGAGCTCGAGATGCTTGAACGAAATAAGACGAGAGCAAAAGTGAAACTGAAGGACTTAAGAGGTGCTTGATTAATTCGCCATTCTTGCCAATTGTTTGTCTCGAGAGAATACTTGCTCTAACACTGATTCTACTCTGGCGCATTTCTCGAGAATCACGAGAGTCAACGTCAATTTTTCTGACGCCTTGCAAATCAGTTAGATAGTAATGAAAAAAATTAACAAACGAATTCTACTATGCATCTCTGAAATAGGAATAGGTCTGAAATGTCATAAAATCGTTTATTCAATTTTGACGAGCTACTTTATAAAATATGCGCGCATTGAAATTTACATTTGCCTCGCTGATTTGCACATGACATGCGGTATATCTATGAAGCCGCCCAAAGTGGTAAAAATAACCATGGAAACGTTATTAAAGAACGTATGTAGATACGCAGGTCCCAAAGCGATGTCCTTTGAACGTGTTCGGTACGGCTTAAAGCAACGTTCTCGTCGCTCTATACCCGTGGCAATGCGCGTTTCCGCTCACGTAAATCAATTAATGCGCGCAAAACGACGGAGCAATTGTGCTCTCTGCCATACGCGCTTCGGTGCGCGCATTATTATTGCTGAACTGGTAATAACTCGCATATACCCCAATTATCACAGCGCGACGTTCAACTTTTCGACGAACGGCGCGACGAGCGGCGCGACGAGCGCTCTAAATTACACGTAAATGGATTATTAAAGCACGGCCAATGAAAGTTACTAGACCGAGGGAAGTGCTGGTATCGCAGGAATGAATAATCGACGTTTATTTTTTCAAAATTATATAATGCCTAAAATGCCCTTCTCTGTCCAAGTTTTAATTCGATTGAGCATTTATTCGAATTTTTAAATCATTGCAATGATCGAGTTATTTCAATTAGCCGAAATGCTTTTTTATTTATACACAAATTTCGTTTTCAACAATTCATCTAAATATAAATTTATCATCAATTATAAATTAATATAATGTATTTTACAGAAAAATTATGTACCGAGTTGAGTATACAATTCGATGAATATTTTAACATATAAAATAAGACGTTATTATAAAAATGTATTCTATAACGTATTCATAATGAATGTTAAATTTCGTAATGGTGATGAAATATTAATGTTTATCTAAAATACTATCTGTGCCAATATCAATGTGTACATTTTCATACGCCAGTCAAGCCTCAAAAATTTGTCGTCTGTCGTGAAAACTGATCAAAATTAAAGTTAAATTGAACTTTTCCGAAGCACATATAGATTCACCATTCGCGTAAACGAGCAACAATTAAATTTACTGAAATTTCATTATAATATAATCACGCTCTAATAAGAGACCTGAACCAATTACCATCATCGACAACCGTTACGCTCGTTATAATTTTAGTCCCAGCGATTAATTATGTCCTCCGATTGCTTACTCTCACTTGAATCGAGAAATCCAGAGGTATATTATATGCGTATATATACGAGACGAGAATGAAGTGAGTCACTTTTACAATACCGCGAATTCTCGCTACCATTTATCCGAAGCGCGAATTCAGCGCATAATAAACAGCCGATTCGAATGTAAATGAACGATCGTTCGAAGAGAAAGAGAGGGCGATAGAGAGTATATAATTGAGATCGAAATTAACGAATGGATATTATGGTGTACGCTGGCGAAGTTTCAAGAGCGACAGAGATTAATGAAAATACGAAGTTATGTGGAGAATCTTTTAGTATTTATTTGTATAACGTTTCGAGTAAAAGTAAATATTGCAAAAAGTAAAATAATTATATGAAATACTTGAGAAGATGACTGGAAGAGATTAAACCGATTGCATAAGTGACATCAGTGTTATGGAGACAAATGCGGAGGCATCGATTATTAATCAAGCTCTATCTCTTTCATTTACTATATATCCTCTCCTAATAAACACACACGGGAAATTCACTTCTGGTACGCAACCTATAGCCGTCTGCTTCGCTTGTTCTCCCTTTAGTGGCGATCCTATGCGTAGCGCCGTTCCACTTTCGACAAACCATTAATCACACGTGAAAACGATTCGCGAAATTTGATATCTAGCCTACTCATTTGGGATTTAATAAAAATTGTTCAGCACGGTAGCTCTATTTCGATACAAACGCGTACATCGCAAATACTGGTCCATATTTATCATATAATTAAAGATCGGGACAATTAACTGTATTAAATTATTTAGAAATGATTAATACTAACTATATTTTAAGCTTATCAATTATGTGTAGTATGCGAATCATTTAATCACTTAATCATTCAAAATCAATGCATTAGAAATAATATTCTAATAATCTATTCTAAATAATTTAATGATATTCATACAGAGTCTCGAATATACAAATAACACTATAAAACTTTATTAGTAGATTATACCTTACGGTATTTTTTCCAGTTTTACAAATAAGAAAAAGGATTTCTTATTACTCATTTAGCACTTGAGGGAGGATCTCAAAATGATTTTAATAGAGTAGAATTCAAAATCCTGAAGAAGATTGTTTTTTAAACTTAAAAATATACAGGTCGAGCTTGGGACCGTAATAAATGCATTGATCTCGATGAAAAGCTCTTAAGACCGCAGAAGAAGATTTTAAGAGGGTTAATTAAGGTCTGAAAATTAATTAAAAATTCTAATGGAAAAAATGTTCTATCGAATTTTAAAAAGCTTCTTAAAAATTCATAGTGTAACGTGTGCGTATTTGGCCAACGCAAAATCAATAATCTATAATCAATTGAATATCATATAAGTCGATATTCAATTATTCTTTAGAATATACTACCAACCGAAAAAATGATCCCAGCCGAAAACGAAACGAAAGACTGTAAAAAATCGACTGTGAAAGCAAAAACTTCGCGATGCCTCACAGGAACGAGGTATAAAGATAAATCTTCATCGAATTTGCCGGTGCGCATGGATAGTGAGGGGAGATCGAAAGCTACGCGTGATATACGGCGTTGTAAACAAATTATATTCAGTATATAGTTCTCATGCGGGCGATTTACGAGCGTACGCACGAGTGCAACGAATTTCGCGCGAGTGCAGCAGCGGCCAGTCGAAACCATTGCGCGAGTCGACGCGAGCTGATCGATGTCTGGTTGAATCGCAAGCTGCGCACTGAGAGTGAATCCGAAAGCAACTCAACGCTTCGAATCGATCTGTCTCTGCGCAAGAAATACTAAAATCGCCTATGAAAATGCCAATGAATACGTGATTAACTAAAGAACAAATCAAATTTCAAAACGTACTTTCATTTCATTCCATTTCGTTCCATTCCATTCCATTCCATTCCATTCCAAGCATTCCAGTAATACTGTAATACGATCAAATCTATTTATTCGATGCCTTTAATCTGCAAAATAGATACTACTGCCGAGTTCGCATTAAGTAATTGTCGAAATGAGCAATGCGTATAGTCCGCTGTCTGAATCGATAAAGTTATCACGGTCACTTCAAATTTAGCGAGCACACGCAACTGAATCGAGTGTGATTCCATTGAACTATGGAGATCCACACCCATGTCCGTAGGCTAACGCTCGATTGCCGCTCACGCACATCGCAAAAATAGAAAGAGACAGAGAGAGAAGCAGCGCAGTCTCCAGCCAGTCAGTCCAGGTAATGCAGCGTAAATCTGAAGCAGCGCTGCGTGGATATTGCGCATTACACATGTTAGCTTGATAAATATTGTCATTCAGGAGGCGTTCAAGCGCGTGTGGGCATTGTGATCCTTTAGAGCTGTGAAAAACGCTCCGCCCACGTTTTCGATCTGTACAACAAATTTACAGTTGTATTCTCCTGAGGCAGATAGAAAGAAGAAGCGATGTAGATACGAAGATTAGCATAGAAATTCATTTTAAAACTGTAATAAATGATGCGTACAGCATTGTTTTTTGTTTCGGATTCAGATCAAGAAAAATTACGTGAATAATGTTCATGTATTTGTAAAATTGCATTCGAAGAGATTATATTAGCAAAGCCACGTATCTTAAAAATTTTAATTCAATTCAGTCTTATCTTTATATAAGTTGCAATTTTTCAATGTAATATGTACCGATATAACAAATAATTTTTATACAATTTCGATAAAAATTTATTCTGAATAAAAAATTGTATATGAATGCATCTAAATAAATATTTACTGATAATAATAACATTTTTTATATATTACAGATTTGATTTGGATGCATATTATCTTAAATGTATATTATCGTGCATTTTTTTATTCAAGTAAATATAATGGCTATATTAACATAAATATTTATAATGTTTGGGATCACAAGTGCTTTTTTGATTTGAACAACTCTGTTTAGTATCAATATCAATATAATAATTGTATTTTATATCATTGATAAACGAATGCTCACAACAGTGTTTAGTTAGAATTAACCGTCGATGAAAGTGAAAAAAAATACAATTAGTAAACTAGTGCTAAGAGATTAAAAAACTTTCAAGTAGAACAAGCAGATAATTGGTTACAACGCGTTGAAATGTAGCTACAACTACGCTGAAGAATTTAAAGGTGTATATATAAAAGATTCCATGTACGAGTTTACCAATCAATCAAAGTTTTAATTCCTCGAGTAGCGTCTATCCAGTTTAAATACAGTACTAATTGTTCTAGTACTATTTTCTAGACGATGTTTGGATAATAAAGTAATTTATTTGATTAAAACTTTAATTATCGAATAATTATTATTCAAATGCTGTATTTACTGTACATAATTTTTAATATGCATAATAATTTATTCTTGATTATTTTACAATTCGAAGTAAATGGAAAGGAAAATAAAATAGAATCGATACACGGTGATTAGTCATTAGTGGTGAAAAAATTGATCGATTTTTCATAATCGTATCAATAAATTGCGGCACTTATCTTGTCAAGTTTACGATTGGCAATTTTATAAACCGGATAACGATAAAACTTATCTCGTCGCACTTAAATTTGAAAATCTCGCGCGCAGTGTTTGCAAAATAACAAGATCGATGTGCGCTAAGTAATAATAATAAAAAGCTGACGCATAGGGTGCGGAACTAGCAGTGTATTTATTTGCTTTTGCCACATCGGCCGCACTTTCAAACAAGTCCGCTCGGAAATAAATTCGCCGCGCCTTGAGTATATTATAGCATTGGATGCATGTACTCACTGATAAGAACTCTTGGATGGCAAGGAAGCAGCTCATCCTAACGCACCTATAATACCTTATAGATATATGTGATGCTCGTGTCTTGCAGAGAGCTAAAAGCTCTCGAAAAGGCCGGGGAGTAAGAGAGAGAGAGAGAGAGAGAGAGAGAGAGAGAGAGAGACAGAAGAATGCGGGCTGGCTGGCAAGCTTGATTGAAATTTATGTTTTAATTCATGGCCACCGCGCGATACGGTCGTAATCTACGAACGGATATAGCCTGGGCCTAAAGTGTCGCGGAGACGAGGTTGTTAAGTTTTCTCTCGTTCTCGCGGAGTAGAGCGGCTGCTGCCTCCGCTGCAGCAATTTACACTTGACGCTGCTGTTGCTGCTGGCCCATGCTAATAAATTTGAGTGGCAGTTTAACCGAGCTCTTTTTCTGTCGGATATCGTTTTAGCTGCGGCCAAGCGACGGTGTTCTTTGGGGGACTGTGTTTACGAGAATGAGTATTTCCCAACACGTAGGATTATGGTCATTCTTTTTCGTTCAGTCTATCACCTTTACTTTTAATACAAGAGGACTATGATTTGGCCTCTATATGCAAAGAATCGAGACGGATATTCAGAAGACAGATGCTAGTCTTAAATGAATGTGGAGTAAGTTCGAGCTATCGCGATAGAGAGAGAGAGAGAATGAAGAGATGTGTCATTTTATAGCTATTTTGTTTGAGTTATCATATTGCTAAGTATATTGTCTATGCTTTAAGTGTAATATCGGGGATTTACTTAGAAAATTGTTGTAAATGTGTATGATCAATAAATTTTAATGATCTGATTTGAAAGGCTCAATAAATAAAATAGATTATAACTTATATAACTTATATATGTACCTGTTTACAACAAACTAGTTTGATGGAGTGCGGTAAAATGTATGTCCCAGGTTATGTTGTTCATTACGTGATACAATTTATTAACAGTAGAATATGGCATAAATAATTTATGAGATGTATTTTATATTATTATTCTGTATAGATTGTTTTTTAAATCAACAGCTTGAACTAAGTATCTGGAGACACTAACAAAAAAGTTATATTTTAATTTTAAAAAAGTTCATCCACATAGTATGCTCTAGAAAAGCTTGCATGCAATGAAAAATCATTATAAATATTTCCGGTTTTTGACTCTACACCAAAGAAAATACTTCATTAATGGTTATAAACAGCAAATATTCAAATTAACACTAGATATGGCATACCTAATAAATACAATTTGAGTTATTAAACTATTTTAGAACCAGTAAAAGTATGATTGCAGTAATAAAACTCATAAATTAAAATAAAAATTAAAATAATGTCTATAATTGGTGAAATCGCTGCCAAAATAGAGTCAATAATACCATAATAAGATAAACTCTAAATATTTATGAATACCATCAATATGAATTAAAAACTGAGAAATGGAGTAATTAAGACTAAATAACTGAGAAAGAAAAGGATAAAGTTAATAAAAGAAATATATTATATAATGATATAAATAGGAGTATATGAATATATATATATATATATATATATATATATAGAGAGAGAGAGAGAATTTATTTGTGAAAAGAAACTCAATCAATTTTAGAGTAATTTATTTATTGACAAAAAGTATAAAGTAAAAATACAAGGAAAGTATAAGCTACGAAGCGACTCGGGGATCAAAGATGTTACTTCTTCGAGTGCTAGGTCTGAACTACTAAACTAATGCAGTCGCAGATTACTGCAAGCGAACGCATACATTTTGAGAACCCGAAACAAAATTATTGCCCCAACTGGCGACATCCTGCCATTGGGGTACTTAAAATGGTCAGTGAGTAAAAGGATTTATTGAAAGCAAGGTAAAGCCTGGCCTGTCTTAAACCATCAAAATACACAATTATACCTATGCTACAAGTACAAATACAAGTACCTATGCTCGCTCACGCATTTTTCAATAATATATACCGTGTGTCTACCCTGACACTCTAGTTTGGCACTGTATCTACCTTCATAAACTATTTAGATTTTTTTCATGAAGGTTTTTTAAGTTACAGTATATCAAAATTGGCATTTTTACCAATTTTGGCAGTCTACGCCAATTTTCAAAAAATTCTAAATCCTCAGGGAAGCATTTATCACTAAAAACACAAAGGAGGCCTGTTCTCTTAGATAAGTTAAACTTTATAAATGAAATACTTTCAAACTTATAGGTATAGATTATAATAATCTTCAAAGTCATCAAAGTCTTGAAATTCACTTTTCTGATGCATCAGTCATTAGCTTTAACATGAAAAAATCCATGAAGATGCCTTCGATATAAGTGTCCATAAAGATTAGAAGTTGTGAATCAATCTCTATTTCTATCTAGAAATTCATTTCATACGCAATGACTTAAACTTAAACTTCACTAAATACACTGATAAGACTCTTAGAAGTCTCCTTTAAGTTAGTCCAGGTTGTCGATGAACCAAACTTATCAATCACTTCATGCTATTAACATTAGGTAGACATATATTTTATTATAAATATTAAGGAAATCGCTGGATAACCTTACTTCTAGCTATACGTAGAGATTGATTCCCAACTTATAATGTTCATGGATACTAATGTATTCATCGTAGGCATCTTCATGAATTTTTTCATTTTGAAACTCATCATCGAACCTTCTCAAAACTTAATTTCAAGACTATCATGACTTACAATATTGTTATGACTTCTTTTTACAGGTTTATTAGTAATTTATTTATAAAATTTAACGTATTTAAGAATAAAATAAGTCTCCTTTGTGTTTTTAGTGACAAATTATTCCCTGAGAAATTAGAATGTTTGGAAATTGGCTTAAAATACCAATATTTATAAAAATCTAAAAAAAAAATCATGAAGGTAGATACAGTGTCACAGTAAAGTTTAAAAATATTTTGAGAACAAAATGTTTTGCCCGGTCAATCTGTCAGAAAATGACTCATATATGTAAAATAATGTAAGAAATAAAACTTTTAAAATAATCTGGACATTTTTGTTTATAAAGCTACAAATATTGTTGCAATTTATGCATAGACTTAATCTATTTTTATATGTAAATACCTGAGATAGAGATAGCCTGGCATTTTGACCATTTCCATTTATGTATATATTTTAAAAAACTAATCCTGCGATAGGCAACAAAACAATAAGAAAAATAACAAGAGCCACTGTTAATGAAAATAAATCTATTTCACAGTTTTTCCGCTCTCATTTCCCCCTCGGCATTTTCTCGTTTTCTTTGGTTGTGTGTATATACGTGTGTGGAAGGGATCGTGAATGGAGACGGTGCGGCTCGATTCAATCAAGGCTTCATTGTTTAAAAGTGCTGCCGGCCGCGCTACCGCAGTCGATATATAGACGTTAGCCGCCCGCCGAATTCCTCGCAGTGGTGCTCGTTCGATCGGTCGAGCGATTGGTTCGTGGTGCGATTCTACCTGCGCAACTCGCAACGTGACTTACGCTGGCTCTACCGCACATTAATTACCATTAGCGGGGATTGCACTAATTCCATTTCGTTCGTACTCGCGCGTGTACTTCCCCCCTTGCGACCACACTCGCGTTATCCTCTTCTTTATCGGCGGTCTTAATTGTTCTTCAGCGAATTAATCTATAACGTTCTCAATTTTTATTTTTAAATGTTATTTTCTTCTTATTATGTGTAAATTAATACGATATGGTGTTCGCATTTGCTTTGCGACTTCACTTGTCTAAAATTTCTAAAGTCCACGCGAAGAAATGCCAATGACGAATATGCCAATGATTGAACGCGTGAGATTTCAGCCAAAGTTAAAACTCTGTAATGATTGAATAACATACGCCAGTTCTGGCATAATAAAGTTTCGCGTAAGCAAGCCAATTTTGAACCCTCTATCTATTTAATCTCCATTTTACGAGAATTTTATTCAAATGATGGATATCAATGTAGAATGTATTCATTTAAGTGTTAGTTATTAGAGCAAGATTGTAGTACACATCGAATAGTGGTAAGTCATGTTTCGAGGGTAGTGCTTTTGAATGAAATCATGCTGAACCGTACATATACCGTAACATAATAGAACAATTCACAAATATTGATAAAGTACTGGCGTAGTAGTACTGTTATCAAGTACTTGACCGGTATTGATTTCAAAGTATGGGCTGTTCGTATTATTACAGCGTTTATTCAATACTGAGCAAGTAGTGGCTTACGGTGATTCTGGCAGGAAGTAGAAGTATGTGTGTAAATCTCTCGGTTGCCTGAATAAGTCTCCAAAGGTAAAGGTAAGTCAGTTGCGCGCTGTAGCTTAACACCTCGCGCGAAACGCTTGATATTGATAAGGGGCGTATTATGTAGTATATATTATATAATAATATCCGGTTAGCTATCTACTGAATTTCAGCTCGTTGCATGGCTAATTTTGGCAACAATCTTCGGCGACTTCAGTGTTATATTTTAGATACAAATATTGAGGTCTTTTTGATCTTCTTACATTTATGTTCTCGCTATTCGTATCATTATTCTGTAAACGTCTAAAGATCGAATATAATAATATTTATTGCTTTCTATTTACAACGACTATATTGATTAAATAAGATATACCGACTAAAAGAATCTTAAGAAAAAATAAATAAAGAGCTTTATTGCAAAAAAAATAAATAAATGGATCTTAAAATATTTAATATTTTTCAGCGATTCTTTTACTATCGCACCATTTATCAAATGATCTCATGCTATACAGCGAAGGAGTAGTTATGTATAAAAGAAATGCTTTCTCTCGTTACTCCTCTTTCTATTCGACTTTAACTCTGTTGGCCTAAATCTCACTACACCACTTGACTCCTTGGCTTTATGCGGTCTGTTACTACCCTCGCACAGGGTGGAAAAGTCTTATAAGGTGCAGGCTCACCGTCCTCTAGTCAGGAACCTCATTTTTCCTCTTCTTCCTGCGAGGAAGCCGAAGAGTTAGCTTGAGATCGCACCGTCGAATCGAGAAAATTCATTATCTTGGTACTGACTTTTGCTACTTCGAAAGTCACGAAGCTAATCAAAGCTAGATTAGTTACAGATTTTTCTCAATCAAAGATCTTACCCTGAACGTGGGTCATACTTTTATTTAAAAATTCTTGAAACTTTATTTTTTTACTTGTATATTCTATGTTATACACTCAATATTATTTGATTTTATAATAGATGCTTTAACGACTTTGTTGAATTACGCTTGTTAATGAATACTTTTTTATTACTGAGAGCAGCACTTTGTGAATAAATTGTTAGCTCTATAGATTCGCTTGATTAGTTCGACACCTTACAATCGGAGGACGATTCACTTTGAAACACGATACCTTCCATCACTTCGGCCTCTCTTCTCCTCATTGATGCACCTCATTCCCTCCACGTTTTCTTCTTTTAATTCTCTGTTTCTTTCTACTCTTTTCTACTCTGTCGTTCGCCTTTCGGTCTATCTCGTAGAGATTCTCGCTCCCCTCTCTATTCGTCTCTCTTCTTATTAATAGGATTTTTTTCCTTCTTTTTAACTATCCCTCTTTTATCTTCTTCTATTTCAGCGTATCTCTCACGCCATCGCCTCGTTATTTTTCTTCTTTTGCTGAAATTGATGCGAACGAGGTGTGATTCATTGCAGAAGATTAAAGACTAGTTCATGTGTTTCCATTATGAATCACGGAAAAAGAAAAACGGATATTGAAACGTAATGAAAGGTAGCCCTGTCGATATACATATATATTATCAACTATCAATGCCATTAAAAAACAATAGCTTTTACAACGTTCTTGATATCCCTGCCAAGGGTCCATCGAACTCGATCGCTGAATTATCAAATTGTTACATTAATAAACTAATTGTTTAATTTCTGTATATTCTGTAACTCTACTACAGAACTAAAGTCCCCGATATTGGCGATTACGCGATACATTTAATAAAGCTCTATTTACTGCTAATATTCACTTTCCCTGTTTCTAATGAACTCAGTATTTCTTTTAGATATTAAATGTCCACACTATAGCGGATCGACGTTTACAAAAACTAACTCGCTTGTAAAACGAACAACTTGCACATAAATAAAATAATAATAAAAAATAATAAATAAATCGACATTAAAAGATTTCTAAAAAACTCAGCCAGATTTCATTTACATAATTATATGTAAAGTAAACGTATATATATTATTCATCGATCAAAGCATGTAATAAACATTACGCTATTATATATAATTTTAATCATATTGTCATATTGTCACTACAATGTTCATCCGATATAAACGTACATTTGTATGTAACGACAAAATAATATCAGTTTCTTAAAATTAATGTTCGCGAACCCTTCGATCGGTTCTGCTTCGATATTCCAGTCTTTATTGTTGAAAATATATGCCGTATTATGTACTTCTGTCAGTTTCCAAATTACTGAGACACGAACTACTCGCGGCACTGATGTAGCTATAGGGACAATTTTACCTAGGTCTTCAACTATCTTCATATATATATAGTCTATCAAGACGGCAAGTGATTAATAGCCGATTCAGACGATGCCAAATCGAAAGTTTCGCCGGCACCTCTGTTCCGCACCGGTAACGTGTCGCGAACTCCCAGGAGGCTTGCAAGCTCTACTGCATTGATGCAAGCTCACGCACGAACGAAGGTCAAACGCTTAATTGACTCTCTGTTGCAGTTCTCAACTTATCGTTTAATCAGACGTGAAAAAAAAGAAAAAAAGATCGAAGTTTTGTTTTATCTCGAGTCGCCATTCGCAAATTTCGAGAACTGCGGTTCCATGTAGATTGATCGTAAAATTCGAGGCTATCGGCCTATACATGTACATATACTTGTACATATATACATATATGTAGGTATACGAGAGCTTGTGGGATTGGGCTTATCTCCTATATGATGCTTTGATGGTTCTGCGTATATTGAGAGCATATATCTCTGTGAATACGATACTTTGTTTCGTCGCTCTGATTTATCGGTTTGACGTTGAACGAGCACGTAAAAAAGCAACAATGGTGGGAATATTGAATATCTGGTTTTTAGGCAAATCCATTTGGTGCATATATATGTGTCGCTTATCGGTAAATGTTACAACCGCTGTGAATAGCGACCCGTTTTATTTTTCCTGGAATGTCATGAGCATAGATTACGAAATTTATGCTCTAATTTATCCCATGTTATGATTCGATCAAAATAATGAGAAGAAACAATTGTTCTATGAATATTATAATTGTTAACTCTGCTATTATTAATCTCATCCTATAATAGTATAATAGCACGATAATATGACTAAAGATTAATTTTATGCAATATTATAATTAAACCAAAGCAGGTCATCCACTCTTACAATCATTATCAACAACCTTTGCAAATTAAAAAAATAAATATATATATAACGTCATTAAAAGAGTCGAAGTGAACTTAACAAAAGCGGACTTTTAAAATATTTCAAGTGGAAAGTATGCACACACATACATATATATCTATATATATCTATATAGATTTATATATAGATTTATCCACACGAAAAACAGTTGTGCGCGGTAACGTAAAAAAGTCAGGTAATGTCGTTACTAATGCCAAAAAGAAAAGAATGCAGCAAAAGAGAGAAAGAAAGAGAGAGAGAAAATGAACGCGAAACTTAAAAGAATGAACACACACGTACGTATACCCAAGAAAATAGGAGTTGTACTGCTAGCTTCAAGAACTGCCTCTGGCTTAAAAAGTGGTTCTCTTATTTTCAAGCATACGCTACAATCTTGTGTACCGATTCTAGATTCCTTCTTTTTCTATTCTTATTCTCCTATTTTCTTTTTCTCTCACTGGTGAATATTATATATATATGTGTGTGTGTGTGAGTCTGTATAGCTGCTATTTGTATAGTGCAGCGTTGCAAGAAGTGAAGAAGTGCAATATCCCTGTGGAGAGAAATGAATAGGAATAAAAGCCAAAATTGGAGATTCCAGATTTGTTTTACGCTTTCAGATTTTATTTTACAAATTTGTGCTATTTTTTCTTGAGATTACATATTCATAAAAATATATAAATACAAATATTATTATTTAATATTCGTGTAATAAATGATCGACACATAAGAATAATTAAACTACCATGTTAACAATGAAGTCTTGTAACTATCATATTTAAAAAAAAATCTTTGCATACAAATCTGTAATGTATATATATTTAACGTATTAATAAAGTTCAATAATAACTAAAATTATTATTAAAATAGATCGAAATGAATTTAAAATTAGGAAGATAATATACGTCTAAAGATTACTAATATATGATCTTATAAATTAAATTAAATTCAAATTAATTGGTATATTTTAATTAAATAAATTCTTTAAAATAATTAAATTATTTATTATTGTATTGATTCTAAAAAATCTCAATGATATTCTGCAAACAACATTGATACATACCTTCTGATTAATAGAATCTTCGTATAGACTTTAATCTGGCTTTCGCAATATCTTAGATTGTCTAAGTGTATGAAAATTTAGTTTGACTTGGTGAATTATATATATAATGTATATATATATATATATATATATATATATATATTTATTTATAATGAGTAAAGTTTGGACTTAATATTTCAAAACATTGTTTTTCTCTAAACAGGTCATGTCATGCTTCACTTGATCGCTTTATAAATGTTGATTTATTTCAAGCTTTATTCCAGAAATCCATTGAATTTTTCTAGTTGCTCTAAATTCTCACACGAATGGTCGCCGTGCCGTAGAACCAGCTGGTATTATAATCTATCCAGGCTTTAAAGGGCGCGAACAATCATACATAATACACGTTGTAAAGCCAGAGAAAGTTGTACGAAAAACGGAAATACTTCTCGTTCGCGAGAAATTCGGTCACGATGAAAGCTTTCTAGATAGGCGAGCATTGCGTGATAAAACTTCAGTCGTTAAATTCCCTTTTCTTCATTATGCATGACAATATCCGTAATTCAAAGTACAGCGTATATAAACTTCTGAAAATACAATGGGCAGCGTGCAATGACCTTTTCCTTAAAACGACAATCTTCTATCTGTAGAGGAGTCGTTAGTCTCCGTGCAAGGCTGAAACAACTCTGAATACATAGAACAGCAAACAATAAACTATAGCTGCTCGTGCAAGAAGGAGAGGTAATGGCAATGAAGGCCGTGATAATGTCCCCGAGTGCAAGGCTTAAATGAGAGGAAGCGCTTTGCTCTGGAAGGCAATGGAAGGCGAGAGAGGATGGATTGGTTTGGGGGCTGCAGGCTCTATACTGCAGAAGTGCAGGGGTTCGACCAATTGCGCAAGATTAACGTTTATTCACGGCCAACCCGCGGACCTAAACGCCCGGCAATCGAATTCAATTTGCGTAATTCCGGCATTAAATTCTACTGCTTCTTCTTCTTCCTCCTCTTCTACTTCTACGTTGATTCTCACCTTTCTCCGCTACTTACTTGCACATGTTAATCTCACTTTTCGTTCGACAAGAATCATGTACAAACTCGGCTGTGTATAATCATACACTTGTATTGACCCTTTTCTTATGAAAGACAGTCTAGACTATTTTGAAAGATTAAGACCTTAGCAAGCGTTTTATGCAACGTTTACGCGTAAAAAGTCCTTTATACCGTAATAAACGAGCATGATGTGATCTGCAGTCGATGAATAAACAATTCTCAATCTACTACAACCGCATACGATGGTCCACGTTAAAGTTAATTCGTTGGCAAACATCTTGTTTTTTCGTCGTTCTGTGCACGTTACATCGTGGCAATTAAAGTAATGTCCAAACCCTTACAAGGTAAGCTTCGCACGAGTAATTAAATTGTTGGTCGGAGCGACGACCAATCGTTCATAAAGAGAAGCGCGCAAGTACGACATGAATAATGCAACCAGCCGCTTTCCTAAATGGCGAAATGACGCAATAAAGGGGCTTTCTACTCGTCGGACTTTTAATAAAAGCTGCGTGTCCCCTCAGTTTTATTCTTTTTTTCTTTTCTGGCGAACCGACAAACTGGAAGAAGAAGTCGCCAAAGAAAGGAACGCAAGGAAAGTTAAAAAGATAAAACCAGAAAGGTGCTATACTTTATAACTGTGAAGAGACGATGATAAATGAAAGAGGTGCCGATGAAAGAAGCAAACGAAGACACGTTGAATTGTTAATGAGTCGTCCATTAATGCAGCCTCGGAAAGAGAAAGACATTCGGATATTCCAGCTCTCGGCAATAATTACGCTAAGTACACGTGTAGCCATGGCTACATAAGTACGAGTACACATAAATGCGTGTAAACATGTGTTGTATGCAGCGGAGCGAGCGGGTGTACTGGTTCTTTGCGAATTGTTCATGAGTTCTTTGCATCGGCTTTGGAACTTGGCCAAATGAAAATTTTACTTCTATGTACATCAAATATGATATGTATTGTGATCTTGCTATGATAACCGTCGGTTTTAAAAATATTCCACTATATATCTGTTTTTACCTACGAGAATATTTTTATATTTTTTTACTGCTTTCCCATTGGGTTAACCATTTCGTACAATATCGTACTTTAATAAAATATAAAACGTGAAATAATCAGCCTCGTGGAAAAAGAGTATATATATATATATACTCTTGGAACGAAATGAAAATCAGATAAGAATCCCTGCAAGAGAGTTTGCACCGCAACGAAAATTACATTAGATGAGTGTCCCCTTTACACGATATTGCATAAATTATCGTTTCCGCGATGCGTAAAAAGCACAGGGGTAAAGTTTGGCCAGGATAAATTAAAGTATGTGGGGGTTGACTGCATGTGCGTGTACGGCTACTCAAGAAAACATCCTATCAGATATAGCGTCACCTACGACGCGTTAAACTCAACCCTTGTCGACGAGCATGCTTGCGATTATTCTCGTATTTTCTTGGGCAAAGTATTATAGCCAAGGATAAGTCTACATGGAATCAGAGTTTTTGTACTCTAACATACTTTAGCATACACTGATAGATACGCATGGGCTATGCGTAACACCGAATAATATACACGAGTTGAAAATTGTTTTCCTCGAAGCTGGAGCTGGTATTTTGCTTCTAGAAAAATAGTATTAGATTTGGATTATTTTGATAGTTGACTTGTCGTTGCTGATGTATACCCGCGCTAGAACTTATATTGATTTTAAAAAATAACATAATTCAACGACTTTTGTAACTGAGCCTACAATTTTAGAGATTAATTAAATCAATTTAAATGTATGATATATTTAGCTATCAAATGTTTTTTACTTTTACTACGACAAACCGCCCTCTAAAAAATCTCTTGTAGAGATAAAAAGAATACAAATGACCACCAAAAGTAGTCAAATTTTAGTTCACGATGAAGCGGCCGTATTTTCAGCACTTGCATCACCTTATTTTGATAACATAGCATCAAAACAATAACGTCCGACTATTCACTCCGTACTGCATATTATACGGTGTATAAAAAATATTCTTTAACTAAATTGAATAAAATTTCTATTAAATAGTATGACTCTTCGAAAGGAATAAAATTATTAATTGTTATGTTGATCTTATAAGAACTTAATAATTTTCTTTAAATGCTTTATATGCATTGATGAATATACTCGTTATATAGACGTTACTGTCTTACGCCACATATAAAATATGAGACAAGAAAAATAGTCAAATTTCAGTCGACGATGAAACGTTATTTTTATCACTTTCATTACATTATTTTGATAGTATACCATCAAAATAATGGCATCCGGCTATGTATAAAAATATCTTATTTAACTAAATGAGCTGCAGTTTTTTAGATTATATCATCCTGAAACTATGTGAAATTCACGATGTGTCTTTTAATGCTAGAAGTAGGAAATATAAATAAATATTGAATAAAGATGAGTAAGTTATTTCCTGCAAGGCTAAAACAATAATCTTTGTTCGTAGTTTACATTTTAGGTAATATCTAATCACTCGATGTACAAGCCAGCGTCCACAGCGATAACGGACATCGGACAATATCTGACCCTGTCCACCTGGACATGTCTCCTATATATCATCTCTATGCGCGCCATACGATCCTGCGTACCCCAGGAATCCAAATATACGCAACCAATACAGAGACAGCATCTATCTCTCTCTCTCTCTATCTCCCTATCTCTGAATGTAACACCCCTCCTATAGCAGCTTCTCATCCTCCAACGAGCCCACAAACCACAGCAGGAAGCCGTTGCAGCAGATCAGCTGATTCCCAAGGGAATTCTCTGCAGGGGAATTCTCTGTACAAGCACAGACACACAAACACACATGCACATACACATACATATACAAATTCACATGTGTATGTACGCGCACACGCGAATTCTTGTGTCCTTTGATATAAACGGCGCTAGAAATTGTATTTCCGCAAGCCTCTCTATGCGCGCATGTGTGCACCGCCCCGTAGAAATGCTTGCAGCGACGACGGGCAAAAGTTATCCCTCGAGTTTTGCCGGCATTTTATGCGAACACCAGATTTGCCAAGGCTTATATGATCGAGATTATGCATGAGTGCGGAAACGAGTTTATAAAGTCGATCGCGACTAGCCAGAAAAAAGACATGCGATCACGAAACTCGAATGATTAAACAAAATGAAATAATAGAACTTTCTATACGAAAGGCGACAATTATAAGAGTTCTCGTATATAGGAACAGATTATATCCGTAACGTGAATTGTACGCGCTAGAAGGCCTGACACAATATTCCTCACAATCCCTCAAACACAGTAACAGCGCTACATGCAAACTACTACCCCCGTACCCCTTCGCTCATCCCATGCATAATGTATGCGTACACGCACAAACATAGACGAGGCGAGTGCGGGCACGCGAAGTCGCGAGACCGTCGTCGATGAGGCGCACAGCGGAGAGAACTATACGTGCTGCCAAGCCAAACAATCCGTATGCGTAGCTATAGGTACTGTATGTGTAGCTATACCGTAGCTATACGTATATGCAGTACGCGGCGTGACGTCGACGGCTAGGACGATTAATAGCCGAGTGTCACAGAGACAGAGCGAGCGAGGCTTCTCGCGCATGCTTAATGCGCGGCTTGCATGCGCGAGATGCCTCGACGACAAGTCGCCGCCGAGAGTGGTCGCCTTATTTATGATTTTTTTCGAGAAATTTATTGCGTGAATGGGGGAGTCTTGCCTTGCGCACTGGAATCGTCGACTGATTTATCGCGAGCAAGTGTTAAGTAAAAGCTCGAGCTGAGACTATCGCTACGGCCTCTGCTACGGCCTCTGCTACGGCCTCTACTACGGCCTCTACTACGGCTCTCACTTCTTTACCAAGCTTGCGACGATTATTATTATGGCGTTCTGTCTTCTTCTACTGGAGACTTATCTTTCTTTCTTTCTATTCAAAGAACACTGATGTGTCGGCATAGCGGTATGTAAGGGCTTGCACCGTTACCTTGGGATCATTAATCGTTAGGGAGGTGAATTTGCAATTACCATTTCACTTCATTTTTCTTCCGCACACTGGCAAGCGACGCTTTTAATATTTCAATTTAAGCGTAAAGCTACGATTGGTGCTTTGCATGACGACAGATTCAAATATCCTTGGACAACTGCAATACGAGAGCGTGCTTTATTGTGATAAGCATCGATCTACCACAACGTTACAAATATTTCATTACATGAAAATGTTCATTTTAACTGCTAAAAATATAAAAATATTGCAATACGTGAAGCACATTACAGCTGAGGAGAGCAGGCACCTGATCAATCAAGTGAGTGCTAAAACTTCAAACTATGATTTAAACATTGATTGTTCTTTTTAACAAAATAGAAAATTCGATAGATTCGATAATTATTAAATTGGATGCTTTCCAGAGCAAATAATTGATCTACCACAGATTTATATCGTGCAAAAGTAACTATCAGTCTTTAATAATCTACATTGTTTATTTTGTAAGTGGTATACGTGAGAGGAATATGCAGCAGAAAATAAAATATAAAACTCTGAATTTTTTAATCTCAGTGTTATATCGATGGTCTTGGAAAATATATGTATACTTTGTAGGACAATTCTCCCTGCATCTAAATTCGCTGAAACCCTCAGACTTTATAGATACCCCTAAAATGAAGCAGTGCGCGAGGTCTTTCCGATGACTCGTTCAATATTCAAATAAGCCAGCGAGCAATAAGCTGTAATCGTTGCGAAGCGTCAATCCTCGACGCTTAATTGCGCCGAGTCGCAGGCAGCACTCGAGACTCGAGACTTCGAAGCGCGTCAGCGTTTCGCATCCAGTCTGTATAGTCTATATAGTCTATACCGGTACTTCTCTGGCCTCTCAAAAGGCGCGAAGATATGCCTCGGGAGTTTTTCCGTTCACGCGACGATGCGCAAGCTAGGGAGGCTCCGAGACGAGGGAGGAATTTAAGATTAGATGCGCTTCGAGACAGTTGTCTGCTTACTCTAGGCTAGCTAGGAGAGCGGACGATGATGTCGAGAGCCACTGTTTTTGTTTGCAACCACTAGACTTTTAAATTTATTGGGATGGGATCATCACAATATGTGGATTGCGTCCTTTCTCTCTACCTTTTTATTTCTAAATATGTTGATTGCGAGTGTTTTTCGCGGCTATTTTTAAAATTTTTTTTAAAAACATTTACTTTTCACACTTTTAATTTTCGCATACGAATATAAATGCTATAGCCACTATTGCTAGCGTGAGTTACAATTAAGGGCGTTTTCACGCATCTGCTGCGCAGTACTGATATATGAATACTGGGATAATGAGTTGGCAGTGTTTTTAATACGTTAATTATAATTCAGTAATTGATATTAGACATTTTTCAAATAAGTTCATTCAGATATCATAACTATACAAATTTCGAGAACATTCGCAAAGCAATTGAGGAAAAAGAATTAAATACATAAAGAATAATTTGTATACGTCAACTTTATTCCCTAACGAATAGTCATAGATATTTCTTCATCTTTTTAATGTATTATTTGCGAGGCGTATCTTAATCAAATCGTCTAGTCATATCTGTTATATGCAAAGAAATCCCTGGCCACATTTTGCCAGGAGAAAATATGGCGCTATACACGCTGAGCATTTGAAACGGAAAAATTGTATTTATCGCAAGAGCTAAAAGCATCATACTCAAACCTCGAGGTTTTTCTGTTATCCAGTCGCAACAGCATTAAAAATGCTCTGCGCTATCAATTACAGTGTTAGGCTGAGGCGAATTGCCGCCGGCCTCCTTTTGCAACGCAGCAACGGCAAATGTTGCGCGCAGACTCGACAAAACCCAGATTAATTAAAAATTAACAAAGCGGCAGCACGATGCCGGCCAAACGGTGTACAGTAGCGACCACAGGGACGACAACTGTGAGCGCGACCGCAACGAAACACAGCGAAAATTCATGCTCCGACGGGCTCGCGGTGAAAAGCGCGCGTCCGTGAGAAAAGAACGAATCTTTGGCCGAGTCTGTGTGCCACCCACGAGGCAATAATTCCGAAAGCCCGAAACTCAACGTATACGTGCCGCTCATAGCGCAGAGCTTGTAAACGAGGCAAAATAAATTTTCCAGCTTTTTACCGCGCCTGGCTTCCGCGAGTCTTTCTGCTGTTTTAGCCTTTATCCCTATTTCCCACGAGCGTCTTGGTTTGCTGCGTACTTTCGCCAAATGGAAAAAGGTCGCATACGCTATCTTGTATTACGCTGCACAATGGTTTCAAAAACAAAATTAATTTTTGCTACCCTTTGCGTAATATTTTTTTCCTCTTCTCGTACTTTTGTTTAATTATAGTCATGACATTCTATTATATGGTATAAAGCACTACTATGACATTGTGGTTTGCTCATTTTCTTTAATTAGCTTTGCAACAATTTTACTTCTTTATTTCATTTTCACTCTATCCTGCAGTTATTTAATACTCCTTTCTCCCTACTATCATCTTCTCATTTCTTTTTATTTTGCACTTTGCTAAGGGTTTCTCTCCTGTCATGCATATCCCTTGCCACTGTATCTTGTTACCCCATAAAAGAGTTCAAGCTTTCATAAGGAAATCTTTCTCAGGGATGGGCTGAGATGGACATTGACCTATAAATTTTAGTAGTACTAGTACAATGTCCGCAAAAACAAAAGCTGAAAATAATTATGTTTATGTAAAACTAGAAAGATTTATTATAAATTAAATGTCTCTCAAACACTTTTACATGAACATTATTATATAAAAGTCCGTTTAAAATTATATTTATTTTCTTAAACTGCATTCTCTCATCATTTATTAATCAGGTTGAATTACTGAGCGCTTTCAAAATCATCGAGAAATCTTTTATAACAGGGGAACATTAAATAAAGCATCCATAAGAAAAATAATGGAATTAATTTTAATTGGAAATCAATACGATAACAACTCTCATAATCTATGCAGTCAGAAAATATAAATAATTTTGCACGCGCATAACCTTCCAAGTAATATTGATTTGATTATATAATTATAATATATAATTCCTTTGTGGCTCAGATTTGACATGAATTTTTCAAGTGATATGAAATATATTATGTTAAAGTAACGACAACAAATACTGTCGCAAACGTACAATAAATTTATATACTAAATTTAAACTCGAACATAAAAATAAGTAACGAATAAATTAGAAGACCAGAAATATGTGTGGATTTAAAATTTTTCAAAGCGGTACAAAATTATAATATACACGCTCTAAAAATTACTCATATGCATAAAGCTACCTAATGTAAAAAGTATTTTTTCTAACAAAATTCTTCAGCTTTTATGTGTATGAAGAACAGTAAAATTAAAACGTGATGTCTCTTAACAGTAAATAATCCAATTCAGTGAATTTTCCAACACATTGTTATAAAAGCAAATATAAATGCAACGAGCACATTCGCATAAGTCGTTGAGCAAATTTTCAAATCTCCTCTTCTTTTAAAAAACATACATGTCTATCCATTAAATGACATTAAATGTACATTGCGTAGATTTTGAAGTTCTAGCGCTATTACGCAGTGCAATAATCAAATAAGACATTTCGCTCACGAGATATATCTATATGGGATAAAAGTCGCGGAGTTCGAGATGTGCGCGCGCGAGCGTGATGCTCCTGATATAAGTGGAACTGGATATTAAAAGTTATTCCTCCAGCGAATAAAGTATCAAAAAGTTTTCAGTTTCCACCTCCTCGGGAACAGGCCAAGTGAGCTCTCCATTATACCCGGCGATTGTCGGCAAGTCCCTTTCTCGCTTTAGCTCTCTTTCTCCCTCTTCTCACTTTCGACTTTCTCTGTGCCTCTATTTTTCTTTCTCTCATTTTCTCGCGCTCGACGGTAGCCACCGCTGCGCGCGCTATCGCCGTCTTTTTCCTCTACTCCTTGAATCTATGATTATAAAGTTCCGCCAAAGTACGATCACTTTAAGCTCTCTTCGCCTTTTCACATCTATCTCTTCGTCTATCTTCTCTCTCTCTGTTTCTCTCTCCCTCTATCTCTCCATTTTTGCTTACGTCTTCAACCTTTTAAGCCTTTTTTCTTTCATTATTCTTTTTATTTGTTTTCTTTGTCAATATTGCTTTATTTGTGCTGCAGTCTACAAAACGGAATTCACGAAAAATACACTTTCACATAGAGTAATCCATAGTATTGTGAAATGTTATCAATGGTAAAAAGTTGGTTTTTATGCAAAAATGTATAAATCATAAACTATGAGCCGTAAAGTAGATTCAAAAATGGCGGAATGTATGTTTTTTAGATGACAATAATGGAGGTGAGATTTGTGTTTTTTGTTGTCATTTATGCGTTAGCATTGCTGTACATTTATTTGCAGCTAATAAGATACGCAAGCAGATAATCTTAAAATAAGAAATTCTTCAGTACCGTCCACTTTCAACAGCTTCCTGAATAAACCAAAGCAGTCTAAGCCGACCGCCGGCGCCTCTTAAGCCACGTTGGTACGCGGATTTTCGAACTCAATACGCGCACTAGCGCCATCAACCTCGATTCTCATTGGGCATTCGAAAAAAAAATTAAGGCGGATTTGCGTATAATCAAGCAGTTGATTACGCTGTCCTTCCGTATTCTTATTTTTTCCCTCGAATCTCTGCGAAAAGCAAAAGACGCACGCAGACAGAAAAAAGGTATATATAAGTATAAGTAAGTACAGCGACGCCGCGAGAGAAAAGAAAAGATTCGAAAGTTCGTAATCCGGAAATCTCATTACTTCCGGAGACACGGAGCAAGTGGAAAATGCTTTCTCGCTGAGGCGAGATTGTGGTACGATGGCAGTGGTTCCATTGAAGAAGGAGTCGCTCGAGTCTGAATCTATCCGCCCTAGAGTGCTCTGCACGGAAACAACCGCGCCCTCATTGACTCCGCGTGATCGCCCTCGACGTCGACGACTGTTCCTTTCTTCTATTTTGCATTCGTCTTTGCCTCTCACAGTTGAGCTGTTCCGATTCAATATGTTGAGGGGTTATATGTCATTCTTTAGACAGTCTTATATAGAATTGCGAAATGAGAGATGGAAGAATATAACGCGATTTTGAGTAATAACGAGTTGAATATAATTCAGCACACGAGATGAATTTCACTGAAAATTTTCATTTGCAAGTGCGGTTGAACTCCACTTATGATAGAGAACTCTCGAGTGCGTGTTTTTTTTATTTATCAAGGAGATTTTTTATTGCTATGCGTTATTTTTTATACTAGCTTTCAGAGGTTGAATATAAGGGGTCTTTCAAGCCTTTTAGATTCGATGAAAAGACTTTCTGAGCTTAAGATAATATTATGAATGAATTTAAATTTTTGTAAAGATCATAAATGGGTCAAAATCATGTTTTTTCAATGTTTATTGTTTCAAAGTTGTTGGTGAAACTTACTGAAAAGTTATATAAACAAAATCAATTTCGATTAAAAAGAGTTTTTGAGTCACGCATCACTCAAAAAATGATCATCCCATATCAATGAAATTCGGCATATGATGAGCGAATTTTCATCTACAAACAGGTTATAGCAGAATTTCTTCCTATGCCAGGAGAAATATCTATTTTTTCCAACTTTGCACTATTTTATTATTAAATATTTTATAAAGACATGCTATATTTATAATGCTTCAAACATAATGCATTACACACGACTGACCTGGTGAGTAAATGTTTTGATGTATTGCTTTGTACTTTAACAATTTGGATAATTCTTTAGCCAACCATTTGTTACTAACTTTTGTGGTTCAGCTATGTACATGTTGCTTTCAATCAGTTGTACACCAGAGTTTATAAATATCATATTTTAAATTACTACTATCAAGTCGCTCCTGTAGCAGGAGGATTCTGATTTATTGAAAGTGATAGTCGATTCCTGATATAGGAAGTTGATTATTTGTCGTGGAATGTATCCTGGAATGGAGGACACTCCTGTCTCATGAGAATTCTCCTCTACGGAAAGGAAACCTTGATTCCTACGGTAAAAAGGTTGATTATTTGACGCGGGAGGAATACCTGCAGATTACATTCAGATTTTTTTAAGAGAAAATACTATTTGATACTAGCAGGCTAATTTTCTGAGCGGAGATTTATACAATAATAAAAATACAACGTTAAGAGTAAATCCTAATCTTAGAAATATTGTGAAATATATTGTTTGAATTTTATTTTTCGAAAAATAAGTTTAAAGGTTGACTATATGGAAAATTGGAAAAAACATCGGAAAATAGTAAATTATTATATGTAAATGGTAAATTATTCTTATGGGTTCAATTAGAAATAATCGCACTTTCTCATTTCTACTATGATTGGTGTACCAGTATGTACATTGGTTCTCAAAAGCTTCGAGAATATAATGTTACAGTTTAGTAGATACCTAATATAATTTTATGTTTTGTTTATTATGAAACTTGTACACTTTAACAATTCATTTTTAATTTTTTAATTTATTATTACAGTAAAAAACTAACTTTTATAAATAACTGTACGGGTAAATGTATGTAAATAATTGAAACATTAAAGGATACAATATTTATATCTATGCAATCTAGAGTAATTTATATCTATATATTGCTTATAGAATTTTCAGCAAATTATGCTTAAAATGTTCCTTTAACGTCATATATGAGCTGAATAGAATTCTTTTCAAAAATAATTTTGATATCAATGAACACACAAAATTATTTATGATATACTGTAATTAAATTATTAATATGTTTCTTATAAGGATATTAAATAAGTGAAGAATTATTTTAACCACATGAATTTATTATCCGTAATTTAAAAAAAGTTTAAGTTTAAAATTTTAGGTCAGCATTTTATATTTACCTTTAAGCATTCGTTTTATTACTTCGCTTACAAATTAGATTGATTTATATTCAATCTCATGGTATACGAATAAGTATACGAATAACTATACGAATAAGTATACGAACCCAGGATATATACCAGAGCTTTACGCCAGCCTCAAAATCATTTAAGTTTGAATCCTCTGCGCAAATCGATCTTGCGCCCGATGCAAATCCTGCAGCTTTACGAAAATCAAATAAAATAAACTTTATCCTTCAATTTCGTTCTGAAAAGTAGAAACCCATTCAAATTCAAATGCCCTAGCGTGTGCCAAAGGACACGATAAAGCAGCAGCCCATCCTAACAATTCAGTTGGCACCCAAGGCGCGACGCGACTCGACGGTGCAAGGCGTCAAGCGAAAAACCGAAAAGCTGCAACGCTTCGCCTACACCACTTGCTTGCGACATTCCGTCCTCTTACAAATCCTTTCGACTTTCGGATAAGGTTCTCTGATACGAGAGCGCTGATTTACAACGCGCAGACAGATGGATGGATGAAATAAAAGAGGCATAATCTTTAAAAACTTGCCATTTATAACCAATAAGAAGAAAAAAAACTATCCTCAAACGCGATTGGAAATTGCAATTTCCTTGTATCAGGTGGATGTGGATGGATAGGTATGAGAGAAATGGCGAAAACACGGGGTCATGAAAACGGACGTTTTTCGACTGAGAAGTCAGAGAATTTCTTTCACAAGCGATCCATCTTTTGTGAGTGTCAGAGCGCACGGTTTTACTCGGTAAATTCGAATGTAATAAGATTCTCGCTATCTCAAAGTCTCTCTGCGAAATGACTTCTTTTTCGAGAGTGCGAGAGTTTGCGCTCCGCATTTGCTCTTTTCGTTTTTCCTTCGGGAAGAGCGTATGCGGCAGTACTGATATTCTCTGAAACGAGTTCTATGGTGATTAGCTCTATTTTATGAATATAGCTGTATATAGCAAGACATTGATATTTACGAGTTATTGCTTGGATAGCTTACAAAAATCTTGTGTAATTAGAAAAAATAAAACTAGTTTTAGTTACAAAAGAGAAATACTAGTTTGAAATTTGTAATTGACGAGAAAAATGTTATTTACAGCTTTAAGCTATACAGTTTTTTTTATTGATTAAAACACGTCTGGTCGTTTATACTGGATGTGCCAAATTTTAATAAATGGTATGTAAATGAAACAGTGTTATGCTAATTTGATGCAGAGATTTCAGATGTGGAATAATTTTAGATTAATTTTAATCGATGCATAATTTTTAAAAATAATTTATGCTTCTAAACTGTAGATAAAACTCGCTGAAATTGTATTATGAATAAATCAGAAAAACGCCGATTGGAAACATTTTCATGTTCGTACTATACAGATTAAAATATAAAATTAATAAAAAATGACGTATTGTGTTTTTAAACGAGGTCAACAATCATTGCAGGTTTGACAAGCAGCTCTTAGTACTTAAAAAAGATTAATGCAACATAATAAGCCATTCACTTGGAGGTCTGAGCAACAGAAGCAGAGAACTTGCAGATAGGAGAGTAGGTAACCGCGGAAGCACGACGTCAGCGATAAGTGCCTCCATAGGAGCAGAGCACTAGAAGTCGACGCGTTTAAAATATACAAATCCCCGCGGCGCGTAAAAGAAAATCGGCCGTAAAAAAATTTAAGCTCTCGTGCGAATCCCTCTGAAGGAACCTTCGTTTTATACGCCCACGGCAGAGCGAGCGCGCACACTTAAGGCATCGGGTCGCACTTGGGCAGTAATTAAGGACCGTCAGCGACGCGCTGCACTTAGATAAAATTTACATGAGCAGGAAGAAATGCGCTGAGCGGGCCTCTGAATAATTGCAATGACTATAAAACTTAGCGGGTAGTCCTTTCTTGACTGTGCGTCTCTCGTTATGCGCGATAATTTGAGTAGTCGGCGACGAGCTTTTACGCTCTTTACAGAGAGGGCTGCGAGCGAAGCCGAACCAATGAAGGCCATGGCCTAGGGGAGAAAGGTATAAGGAGCTACGCAGTAAACGGAAAGAGAAGCTTTAAGGCGAGAAACGAAGGAGTTTAACCGTTGGGCCTTGCCGTTGGCTTTTGAGACGTGTTTCTACGGAGAGGTGCCCTCTCACCGTTCTTTATTATTTTTTTAGCTTTTTCACTACTTTCATCGTTTCTTTTCTTTCAAGAACTTGATTTGAAAAGTTTGTACTTTCTGCCTATATACTTGAAGCTAGTATCTTTCAAAAGTACAAGGTCAAATATAAATTTAAATGAAACTAGAGTATAATACGAAACAGAAATAACGTTATAATAATAGTACGAGCCGTTGCTCGTACGGATTTCACTTTAAATACGTCCAAGTTGATTATTTTTTCATCTTTCATTAAATATCCCCCCCATTCACAGTAGCAAGTAGCATTGAAGGACTATGCTGGATTCTCAAGTCAAAAAAGAGGAATTTTTGAGGGTTAAGCAAAACTGCACAGAGGATTATGTTTAAATATCAACAGTTTATTGTATATCTTTATGTATATCTTATAAAAATTTCACCCAACAATATTTATCAAAAGACCTTAAATAAAGATGAAAATCGGGTGATGATGTCAAGATGTCTGAAACAAAAAATAAATTTAGCAGTAAGCTAGAAGAGTTACTCCAGGGTATGGACCTCGAGCTATTGAAAATATTGAAAAGTGTAAAAATGGCAGTGTTTAAACAAATGGTGCCTGTTTTTATAAAAAAAAAATTGGAGAACCTTCCCTTACAAAAGCATATAATAAATACTGTGTTAAATTTTAAAGTCGATCGAATGGTTAGTTTCTTTTAAATATACAACCACCCGATTTTGAAAATGCAGTTTTGAAAAAAATGCATTTAAAGTTTTCAACGCTTTTTTAGCATATAAAATGAAAAGTTTCATTCTTACAGCTAATCTGCTTTTCAAGGGCCATAAAGTGGTTTGATCTTGCTTATAAATTGTCTTTTGTTCGCACTGTGTTAATTTGAAGGTCAAATGAGATATATTTAATCCGACGCTTACATATTGCTGCAATTTTAAATCCTACTCAAGATAGACTTTTTGCTGAAATTTCATCTCCATTTTGTATTATTTGCATATTCTGAACTACTTATAAAAAGAAAAACAGAAAAAATTCAAAATTTTAAATTGTTAATTTGAGCAGTTATTCTGTGAAGCCCTTCTTATGATTTTACGTAGTTTTTGGACTTATTTTAAAATAAGTTCTAGCGCGCAATATTAGCAAATACTAGTGCGCTTTGTTTGCGAGCTAATGTACCATGATAAGTACCGCTTCAAAGTGCAGTCATTATAAATCTATTAGTGATAATGATTCGAAATTTTGGTAACTTATTCTTCCGATGATAGCAATAGGAAAATAAATTTTTTGAAATTGAAAGTAGCATGCTAGCCTTTGAACTCGTCAATATTAGATAGGTCCAATCTGATATTATTTAACAAACGGTGTTAATGAGTTGTAATATTCTCTTTTGTAATATTTACTTGCCTTAAGAAAATACAATATTAGATCCTTCTAAATAGAGGTCACAGTAAGCGGGTTCTTTACGCAAAGAATGATATCTGCTAAAAAAATTGTATAATTTTTATATTACGATATTTCAATATTGCATAGATACGGCTAAATTACAGAATTGTTGAAGTTACTTGCGTCCAATATGTCTGCGATATCTTGGTTAGACTTAAAGACAAATGTATAAGCATTACTTCAGAGTCAGAGTTCAGATGTCTATAGCAGATAGACATAGAACTTCATTATTTTATTACATTTTGTATGTAAAATTCAATTTATGTATAGCGTGAGCGAAATACCCTATTCTCACACTTTAATTTAGGAGTATGCGCCATTTCAATTTCGCGAACATAGTTGGGCTAAACACGAGTACACGAAATTCAAAGAATGCTTTTGCACTCCTGTTTCTTACTAGGGATACCCAGTTGAAGTTGCTTAGCAACTCTTTCATTTTTTTTAAAACAAGTATTTATTCTTGGCTTATAATCACAGTCAATAACATAGAAGTATATTAAATATACTCATACTAAGGTTCTAGAATGCGAAAATAAACGAAACTTCTTGATCTGAATTTATCGTTGAATCTAGACTGTTACTATTAATTCGAGTAAATTAAACAATGTAAACAGTTGGCCAGGTTCAGACACTTGTCTCAATGTCCACTGAACAGAACTACTGCTTGATTTTCAACATTTTTTATCAGCAGTATGTGAGTCCCTAGTAAAACTAAGAAATGTCAAGAAAACGTTTTAAAACTACTTTTTTGCTGAATAATACGTTATTTTAATTAGTGTGTTGTTTACTTAAGTCAGGTAGTTTTGATGAATTCGATCATATGCATTATAATTATTTTATTTCCAACCCTACACTCAGCCTTCTGTCTCTTTGAGAGTCAGACGCCTTAACAAAGAAAAATGGATCTCGCAATATATATGTGTGTAAAATAATAATAATTATACGATTAAATTTTTTGTTCAAATGTAAATTCCAGCCATTAACCAGACGACTGGTATCTATATTTGAATGGCATATCTATGGCAAACAGTAGCACCAGTTGCTATCAAAAAATATTAGCCAGTGGTAGACGAACCGAACAGAGGGATTGGTTTCATTTTTAATAGGGAAGGAGCTGATTATTTATTATTATCTATGCTAAACATACATTTTTATTATCATTATTGTTATTTGATTATTACCTATTCAACTTACCTCTGCGTTCATTCAAGTTAATATTCTAGTTGCATCAATATTCTCTGTGAACTAGATACATGAGTATATGTTTCAAATTTAATAAGTAGTTATTTTATCGAATTGTCACAGAAATACTAACGTCTCTGCAAGTATTCGTCTTTTGCAGGTATATTCAAGAATTTTCATACGTATGCGAAAACTGGTTCCACCTCTTACTTTTGAAAATTTGAAGACTGAGTTTGAAAATTAAGTTTTCAGAGTACATGTAAAGAGCATTTTAAGTACTTTTCCTTGAAAATTCGAACATTGACACAAAAACTTTTGTCTTTTGGGTCTGCAGTGAATAATACGCCCTTGGTGAACTGTAAATGAATGAAATGAAAATTAATAAAAAAATACTTAAAAAGTTTTATTACTATTTTCTGCAAAACTTTACAACGTTTTTTTATTCGCAATAAACCAAATAAAGAAAATAGGTTGTATAAAAAAAAACAGATATTTTGCGATCATGTACCCTTAACAAAATGATGAATATATAATGAACAAGAATTAAAAATTTATTTACAGATACTGTTTTCTACAGTGGTCTAAGTAGTGTGTATACCCTAATAGGAATGGAGCAATGGCTCACAATTTAACTAGTACTGGAGCGATAAGAAGCTCTAACTAGAGTGTCACAAATGAAACCTCTAATTGAAAAATTATATGTTGTATAATGTAATTCAAATGTTTTAAATCTTTCTTCTTCGACAAATTTTCTAAGGTTATTTTGAACATTGGATGGTTTCGAATCACTATAGAACAAATGTTTATTTACCAAGGCTATTCTTGATTCTTTATTTTTTGAAAAATTATCAAATGCTTTGAACTCGTCCAAAAATGACATCCTTTGAGGTGTTTATTCTAAAAGATTTCTCTTTACTGCACTTTTCTTATCGAGGAAATGTGATTGTTCATCCTTTTCTTCATCTAAATCATTTAAAGTTATGGACAACTATTAGTTTTGTTCCTTGGCAACATAAATTAATCAGTCATTGATAAGTTTGATATAGTTAGGCCTCGGAGGTAAATTGTTAAGTTCTTGTTAAGCATTGATTTCACTCTGCTCTTATTGTACAAAACTATCAAAATTTTGATCGATTTAATGATGGAATCTTGATCGATTTTTTAACGTAAAATCTTGCTAATGTTCTGAGCCTTTGTTCGTAATTTGTTGTACATAAATATTATTACATAAATTAAATTAATCATCGTACAGCTGAGTACAACGAATGAAAATTAATAGAAAAGCTCACGCGCTTCTTCGATTATAGAAACACTATAATTAAACCACTTTCGTGGTACTAGTTTAACAGCTATTTCCCATCCATTCCATTACGATACCATCATAAATTTTGTTGACTTATGTGCCAACATATTTACGATTTCAATACTGCTACGATATTACAGACAGTTTAAATTGAAATGAGAATATTTCGAAGCACTGATTATATTATAAGCTTACAGGGGACTAGTTGATTAAGATGTAATTTATTTAGACTAAAACTATGGATATATTTTTCAATGTTGGTTTTTATAGTACTTACAGAAATCGATGGAATCTAACAAAATTCTCTGTGCTAAAAGTTATATAATATATAAGATATAAACGGCTTTCATACTCTTGCAAGGTCATGCGTAAATATAAATAATCTGGGCGCTAACATTGACAGCTTATTGGTGTGTGGAGCTGCGATTGTTTAGTTTCGTTACCCGGTCTTCTTTCCGTTTGATGGTTACTTCGGAAATTTGTGAAAAATTCCTGAGTTTACTTATGACAAAAGCTATAAAAGTGCCGGTAAGTGCCATAGAAAGAATTATTTTTTAAATTCCTCGAACATTCAGTCAGTCAATGTGTATTACACAAATAGAGAATATAATCTTTACTAACTTAATTAGGGCGATCAACTCTGGAAATAGGTCCGTAGGGTCTAAGACCGGCGATAGCCTACAGGCTGTTGAAATTTAGCATTACATGTCCCATGTAACCCCCGGGTCATATTTTACTAATCTATATAAGAACTTCGCGTGCGATGAAAAATTCACGGTACGTATGATGTGTTCTGGTATACAATGTAGATGTATATTCGTAATGCGTTAGCGTTAGGATGTATATATGTACAAAATAATTTATTATAAGAATTATTTAAATGATACGCGCATAACGGACTATTAGCGCTATGTATTTACGCATATACTTAAATAAGATTTTTTCTGTCTAATATAACTTTCCGCCTAACTCATTGTGTTTACCTTTGTATGCCTATTCTTGGATACATACTACATATACATTCTTGAAATGAGCGTATGAGCGTTTTGAATGGCTCTTTATATATATATACTATTGGAGCTTTCTGCAATTGTTGGAATTGTGGCGGTACGACGCAAAGATCGTCAATGGCCGTTCAAGTTTTCTTAAGACATCGCTATTTCGCAGTCTATTATTCAGTATATTTGGATTTTATGACTCTGTTAAAAAAATTATATAAAACATAGACATACTGTGAAATAAAACCTGTGAAATAAGACCCTTGTTTCACAATGCGTCTTAAGACTGAAATAACTTTGTATAATATAATTTATATTTGCATGCTCGAATAGAAAAACAAATTAAGAATTTATTCTTAAATTAAAAATGAATGCTTTGACCACGAAGTCAGCTCATTAAGTCTATCTCTAAGACTTAATTTTGATTTTTTTAAGCATTTTCACTCCTTCGCGCAAACAGCAGGAGGCTCAAGTATGGCCTAGCGGCAGCGTGACTCCGTCACCTGCTGAAAACTCGCGTCGTTCATCACGCATGATACAGAGCTCGGACGCGAACTTTCTCGTTCAGCTCTTTCCCTCGCTTCTAGCAAAAAGAGAGCAAAGTCTCGAGGAAAGGAAACTGGCTGCAAGTCTCGGGAGAGTACGTGTGTGCGTAACAACACGTGGCGTTGGCCTCAACTCGTTGAAAGTTGGGAGAGGCGGCGACGGCACGTGGCTTGTTTAACCCTCCTGCGCGCAAACAGGGAGAAAACTACTTGGTCGCTTTAGAGATAATTTGTCAGAGCGGGGCGTTCTGGCATTTCGAGAAACACGCCAAGTTTCGCGCGTGAGGTCATTAAAGGCCAGGTGAGGCGCGAGAAATTGCAGTAGCAACAGCAGCCGCCGCAGTTCACCCAGAGAAGGGATGCGGACGTATATACACGCGTTTTGTGTCTTTGCAAAGCTGAGGGATATACGTTGCGTAAACTAACTCGGGGGCCTCTAACACTCCAGTAAACACTTATTAGCGGATACTCATCGTTTCTTCTTTTTTGTGGGTCTGTTCCAACTTATCTATTTATCCTCTTTCGTAGATTATTCCTAAGAAGATGTTTCTATTTTGAATGGTTAACAATCACAGTAATTAATTAGCATGCACTTTTTTGGAAACTTATTTTACTTTTCCACATTAAGGGGGCACGATACCTTTGAAATGTGTGACGTTTTTTTCTTTTAGATAAGTTGTCTACGTAATAATGACTGTAGTCTCGATATCTTATATTTTCATGTAACTTTATATCGTTGTTCAGAGGATTCCCCATCCACGATCATCACAATTATTTTTCATTTTATTATCTAGAGGACAAATAGCATTTTAGCTCAAAAATTAAAATAATAGATTGAAGAACTTACCCCTATTGTGCTAATAGTAATCCCTAAATTGAATACTGTGCAACGCTTGGTATAATTGATAAATATATATAATAACACTCGAAACACTGAAACCTCGATGTCCGATGTGTTATCGCGGCCCAACGGCTCGCGAATGTATTCTCAACTTAATCGCAGTGTCTTATACGCAAGACAGTCAGTCTACAAAACCAGGGCCGAATTATAAATGTATGGGGCCTGAGTCCCTTACAAATGCAAATGACTAAATTAAAAATTTTAAATATTTATAACAATGCCGTTATAATCTACACTTATTTTAATTAGAGAAAATAGTTTTACCTTCAATTTGAAAGGTCTAGCTCTTCTATAAGTCCCTTCAATAGCTAGTTACAACAGAAAGTAGACAATTCACTCACTGAAAAAATCAGTCAGCCGATGGATGGACTCAGCCCGTGTACTTCAAGTATGAAAAGTTACAGTTAGCTACGTAAAATTGTCTTTTTTCTGTGACCGAAAATCGTTGCGTATCTATTTCGGAATTTAACTCAGGCTGGTCCCCTTAAATACAACGCGGAATATAATTTAACAGAAATTTCAGAAAGATAACGAAAGTCTACTTTACACTGTACATCTTAAAATCGTTGTAAAATGAAAACTAAAAAATAAATTATATTAAAACACTATTTCTGTATGTGAAAATTTTAAAAATTACGTTAATTATATTTTAAAACATACTTATTTTTTACTGATTAAAGTTCAGTAATTAAACAATAAATTAATCGTAAAAATACTAAAAATAACTTAAATTATCAAGTGAAATGAAACTATATAAGTTCGAGAATGCAAATCAAAAGAAAATAATTATTTTTATGATAATTTGCAGGAAAGATAAAAAGGCTGAATTCCAATATTGAGAAAAGACCTCATAGCTGACACGCAAGCTCCAATCACACCGAATAATTATTTGACCGAGTGCTCCGGCTTTTAATATCTATTAAAATTCAATTTCGAATCTCAAAAGCAAAGTGCAGACATAGAATAGACTCATTGCCGGGCTCTAAAGGCGGAGACACGGAGAAGGAGAAGAAGACGACGAAAAAGTATAAACGCGCTCTAGAAAGAAGGATGAGTTTGCTGTGATAAAAGTCCGGTCATCACTTTTCTCTCTCTCTCTCTCTCTCTCTCTTCGATTTACGTGCCGCTGCAGCTTGCGTCTCTTCTTGTCCCCTTCGTGAAAAAGCAAATGTTTGCACTCACAAAGAGCGATACGTCGCGGATCGTCTTAAAATTTAAATATTTTAATGAAGAAAGTAGTAGAAGCGCAGTTGGAAGTTACGTCAACTATATCGTTTATAATTATATATCTATAGTGAACATTGGCCCTTTTTACACGCTTTCCAGCAACGGTCTTCTTAGCCAAGGTGTCGCGCTACGAGCTTCAGTTTATCGCTCGCGCCCTCCGCGCGACTTTCATGAATATTCTTTGGATCACATTAATGTACTTTATGAATATTCAGACCACAGGTCGCGGTGCGCGATATCGCGAGAAAATTAAGATTTCCAGAACCTCGTTGACTTGAACCTTCTGCCTTTTGCCGTTTCTAATCCGCGTGCGCGCGAAGACACCCTCGTAGCCTATGTATATATATATATATATATATATATATATATATATACATAGAGTGAGAAAGAGGTAGAAGTGCAGCTTCGTAATTTCGACTTGCGCTCAAGGTGCGGCGTGTAGTTTCGTTTTGTTCTCACCGCGAGCCGCGCACCTTCCCTTGTGTCATTTGAATTTCTCGTCCGCGCCTTTTAACCTTCATTTGAATTTGAGATTAAATTTAAAATCGAAATAAATCTCTGGATTGAATGGCTCTTAGGAATCCTTAGCTGCAGCTTGCCTAGAACTTCATCAAGTGCATTTCCCTTGTCTACGATATGAATTTCGCATGATAAATAATGTTAAACAGACGTTCCATAAATTAATTTTACCGAAGAGTACAAACTATATCTTGTATAATACAAAGGTGCAATTACATTCACTCCGTTATCTCCACGTGACACAGTGAAGCGATATCGCTTACGCGATACTACAATTGATTAAAAATTGATAACAGCTGCACAACAAAAAAGTTATACAGGTCGCCGGTTTAATTAAACTGTTTGATTCGCTTTAGATTCATTGAGCTTTCAATTAATGAAATTGTCTTTTCTTTGTCATCTGATTCTCTCTGACCATCGCGCATGGACTACTGCTGTGCACGAACCATGTAACTGATCAACGGCTTTACCCTATCGAAATGTCAAAGGCAGACGCTCGTATCTCAAATCCAACGTTTGTGCGACTCGACCGCACGTAGGCCGTATATACACTTTGAAGCTGATTTAACGACAAAACTACCTAGAACTACTTCCATGTCAAAACGCACTATTATATTCGTTTGAGTATGAAATTTCAGTTGACGATTTTTCTCTCAAAACGTTTCCACGTGTATATGAACAACGTTTCTTAACCGCAGTTCCGAATACGAATTAACGTATACTCCGTTCGTGCAGCGACCAATTTTTCAAGTATAAACAATAATATCGATTACCTCTCGAAAAAAGCTACTTTCGTAAATGAATATATATTTTATAAATCGGATATGCATCGGAGTACCTATGCTTTTTAGAAACCTCTCGCAACAACCACAGGCCACTCAACGTCAGAAACATTGTATTAAACGCAGTATCAGATACAATACTGACATACGTGAGCGATGCTTTTCCATAGCTGCGGGAATTTCAAAGAGTCTGCACAAATTATTTAGATAACCGCCAACGGAGTAAGCATAACGTTCAATCACGATAGAGCATCGAGTCGTTAACAGCCTTCTGTACATTGGTCAAGTAACGAACGTGCAAAAAGCTGCAACGAAATTCATTTTACATACACCAAACGGGAAGATGAGCGAGAAAAAATGGGACGAGCCTGTCAAGCGACCACTAGCGACTGGCATATTACAGTTTATAGTCGACGATTATTTTAGGATGATGACCGTGCGAATCTTTAATTCTGTTATATGTTTCTGCGGGATGAGAATTATTTTATAACTTTTATAATTAAGGTATCTACAAAATAATCTACAAAATAATTATAATTCTATATAATTATATGAGTTATGAATACGTTTTTTCCAATCGGACATATACAAATTTGAATAAAATCATTTTTAAACAGTTGTATTAAAATGTAAATAATCACTGTCTAAAAATTATTTTATACAAACGTTTGTCATATTTGAATTTATATAAATCCTATATACGCCTATTTAACTGTTTTACTTGAGACATTGAAGCAGTTATACAAGTTAATCTGATTATATTCAGTAATATTCATCGTTTCAATTGTTCAGTGTTAAGTGAATAAAGAAAACAATACAGTAAATTTCATGCATTCGTAAATGCAATCACATCTACAGTATGTTCTCAAACACAGTTAACGCGCATTCATACGTTTATTATAACTTTAAATTATAACTTTGTCGCATGTTACATTAAAGAATCATTCTTATCATTAAAAATCAATGCGATTGATAAAAGATAATTTTAATGCAACTTTAATTTGTTTATTGTTTTCGAAAAATAAACATTGACAAATAGTAAATGATATAAATGTAAATAAGTTATAAAATGATTACGCCACTTAGTTGACAACTCTTCCTTGAACTCAACAGCGCTGAATCTAATTGCAATCAGATTAGCTACTGTCTTCGAAAATAAGTATACTTGCGCATCACCGCGCAATATATACTCATCGAGCACGAACAAAACGGATGACCTGCATCGCAGAATTGCGCGCATAATGAACTTTGCAATAGAAAAAAAGCGAGAAGAGGCGAAGGAGAAAAGTTCTCACTGAAAGTTACGTCCTTAAAACCAATTAAGCCAATATAAACTCGAAGACTTTGAGCAGGGGCAACTCGTGCGCGCGTCCGTCTCTCTCCCTCTCTAGCGAGCGCGTAGTGACTGGACGTAACGAGAAGGCAAGTTGCGAACGCCTCCGAGTACAACTTTACAAAAGCTCGTCCAAAGTAATGAAGTAAAATAGCTGCTCCCGCTGCTATTGCTAACGGAGCAGCAACTTTTCTCCTCTTACTTCCTGTGTTTTCGACTAATTTTTCGAAATGATTTTGACCGCTGCAGATTAGATCGTTACAATTGTCTACGAAATTATATCTCCAAATTATATAGTTATGATGGCTTTTATTATTACGGGGTTGTCCACAAGATTTATCTTCAACTACGGTGGTATAGAAATTTTAAATTATGAATTTGTGAACAAAATTTTATTTATCAAATTTTAGATTTCTCTACATACTATATATATTATAGGCATATGTATGTATGAATATCTTTTTATTAGTTACATTATCTTAACGACCGAAACGATACTCTATCTCGCCTCGTCTCTTAGATTGGTGACCTTTTTACAGGTGCAGCTGATGCATCTAAATAATTAATCGATATTTAATGTAAGAAAGTTCTTATAATATGTTTACTTTATTAAGTAAATTTCCACTTACTTTCAATACAGAACATAATTGCGATGGCAAAGATAAGATAAATTACAAGAATACGTTGCAACATTCTCTTAAAAAATTAAAAATATTCAAAAGTCGTTACTGTCAAACGCGACGAAATAAAAATAAGAATGATAAACTCTACACCTAGCTTGGTTTATATAGTTTTCAGTTTTAAAAAACTCGTTTTCCTACTTTTACTAGGCAAAATGCAATTTCCTTTATCAGATAAACAAAAATGTATGTGTAATTAAAGAAACGATAAACGTCTACACCCATTGAATATAATTTGTTGTTGTTTACTTTATCTCTTCTTTTTATCAGAAAAAGAAGCAATTATATCATAATCATTAACAATGCCGTTCCGTAAGGACCGATATATAGACCAATTTTTTTTATCTTATACGTCATAGTCACCGACGGTGAGTCGTGTGCACAATCGTACTGTAAGAAGAACAATTACTTAGATCTGATAACATACTGCCGATTTCAAATAAACTGTCCATAAATACAAAAATTGCCTTTACGTCTTTTGGAAATAACACCATTTTTTCGCTAGAGATAAATATAAAAATACACGATCAAAGAATAGAACGAGTTGACTATAATATGAAATGGGACACAGATATTAAATATATGTTAATAGAACAAATGATTTATTATATTCATAGGCAAAAATACAATAAATAATGGACTCAAAAATAATAATGAATATATATCATACTTTATTCCATAGAATAATATAGGGTATAATTCCATGGGAAGATGCATAGCAATGCAATAGAAACTTAATGCAAATCAATATATAAAAATTGTTTACTGGGAGTGATAAGTCATTGAATATTAAATACATATTTCACTTTGAACCGATAATGTACTATTATTTAGATTTGTCTAATTAATACCGAAAACGATAGAAAAAAATTCATCTACTTAACTTGAAAAAAAAAACAGTTAAAAAAATGATAATGTCGCAAAAGATTTTTAACCACATAAAAAATTCAGCGATTTTCGAGCAATACATGTTTATTTTTAATATAAAAATAAATAAAAATTTATATAATTAAACAATAAAATATATATTTATTTATATATTAAAAAAGGAAAGTTGTCAAAAAATAACTTGTAAAAAGATGCCATCTTTATTTTGATTAATTTTATCTATAATGGTAGAAACGTTAAATAACCGCTACGAATTGGTTGGCCAAAAAGTACAAATATAGAATGATTAAACTAACCGCTACCAAATATATTGGCTAATTTTATCACATTAAAGGACGTTTGGTAGCTTTATGACTGCTTAATTTTGAACCTTTGGAAATTAATAATTTTATGATCGTAATATGTGTTCTAATTGTAATTAAATAAAATAATTAAATTAATAATTATTAATGGTAGAAAGGAATTCAAGCTTGCTTTACTTACTTCCACTTTAAAAGTATATTTTAATACTTAAATAATTTAATTAACGATAGAGGTTAGGTTGTATATGAGTTTATAATATGGTTTCTAAATGTATACGACTCATTCTCTGACAGATTGCCCGAACCAAAAAAAAATTCTTTTAAATATTTTTAAACTTTAGTTTGTCACTGTATCTACCTTCATGAATTCAAAAAACACAAAAGAGACTTTTCTTCTTAAATAAGTTATAGTTTCCAAAAGCAATACTTTCGTATATGTAGATGTAGATCATAAAAGGTATCGAAGTCTTGAAATTCAGTTTTGAGAAGGTTCGATCATGCGATTTAATATGAAACATTTCATGAAGGTGTCTTCGATGAATACATAAGTGTCCATGAAGATTAGAAGTTGGGAATCAATCTCTATTTCTAGCTAGAAATAAAGTTATCTAGCAATTTCCCTAATATTCATAATACAATACGTGTTCACTTTATACATAATGACTTAAACTGCACTAAATACACTAATAAGACTCTTATAGAAGTCTCTTGGAAGTTAGTCCAGGTTAACCTTGAACCAAACTTATCAATCACTACACTATTTCATAAAAATGACACAAGTCTTTCGTTGAAAGTCATGTTTTCAGTCGGTGTTTTGGATCAGTTTTCAAAAGGTTCGATTATGGATATCAAAATGAAAATAATTGATGAAGATGCCTACACTATCATAAAAGT
Source organism: Apocrypta bakeri (assembly GCA_018906985.1). Classification (NCBI taxonomy): domain Eukaryota; kingdom Metazoa; phylum Arthropoda; class Insecta; order Hymenoptera; family Pteromalidae; genus Apocrypta; species Apocrypta bakeri. The sequence goes on from JACCIA010000022.1 coordinate 1,347,415, forward strand.
GTCTATTAAAGTCTTAACTTGAATCAAGTTGTATTTCTAATTAGAAAATGAAGCTGACATTGATCCAGAGTTCCAGTTAGAAACATAACATGATTCCCAACTTTAAACCTTCGTTAACACTTTTGTATTGATAAAATGCATCTTCATCAATTTTTGCATCTTGATACCAGTGCCAAACTAAAGTTAAAAACTATTAAAAAAATATTTTGTTGTACTCTTGTATTGTTAAAATTATATTTATTAATTTGCTATTTATAATACATTATAGCTAATAAAGAGATCTTTCATCATTATTTTATAGTAATAACGATAATTTAATTGGAATCGCGTAGCTAATTTGGGTTTTTAAATTATTAAATTGTAATAGGATTTACTTTATTTTATTTTAGATACATTTTTTTAGCGATGGATAAATAAATAAATGTTCTTGCATGTAATTGATCCTGACAGGACTGATAAATCGCCTCTGAATCAACAGTCTTCGTCAGATAGGTGCACGACTCCGATGATTGTCGTCGGGTAGTTTAGCGAAAGCGACACGAAAGTACATGAAACATATGTATCGTACTCGTTATTACCTCTCGCCGACCGATTACGGTGGTTTATACGAGAATTCCATGGGAAGAGAAAGAACTAGAGGTGTTCTTTCTCTCGTACAGTAGGGCTACTGTGTGCCTGTGAACTTGTGGTCCGGTCTATAGTCGACAGTAACATTAAAGATCGAGAATAAGAGGTTCCAAATCACACAGAAGTACCGTCCACTTTAGAGATTTCTAAAAATCCCTAAAGAGCACATTTTCTCCCTTAAATTTAAATGCGTCTGTAACAAAAAATATGATATTATTCGAAAGCTAAACTTTTTTTCTTAAAAGTATATTAAAAAACAATATTTAATAAAACCCAACAGAAGTTGATATTACCATTCTCTGCAGAAATAGGTTTTTTTTTAATTTTAACTTTGTCTAGGCTGCAGCTTGAATAACTTGAGGGATTTTCAAAATTTAAAGCTCAAATTATGTTACTTCTATACCTTTTAGAGCTATCAAATTCGAAATGTATCATATTTATCATTATAAAAAACAACAAAAAGATATCCTTCTTTTTTGAGACGCATTTAAAATATAAGAAACAATAAATTAATAAAATACAATTGGATTTTAGTATATAACGAAAAATAGGTCGTCTGTTTGAATCGCTTTACTATTTAAGTAGAAAAACGCACTTATATGTGTAAGACGAGCCACAACCTATTGTAAGTCTTGAGCATGATTAGCATTGACTATTGGTTAGAAAAGTATTAATTAAATAAAAAAAATAGATTGTTTCCCTATGTGCATATGAAAGATAATAGATACTTATTGCTTTTCTATTCTGACAGAATACTTTGTTCAACTCCAGTCAAAATAACATTTGCCAATAACCATCAGCCTTCGTATCGCGAAAAAAATTTATTCATTGTAACCGAATGATCGGTTAAAAAAAGGCAAGTAAAAGCTTCGAACTCTCAGCTGCAGCGTTGGTAAACACAACAAATCAACTACCGCAGCCGCGCGCTCAGCTCTATACAATTTATCCTTCGGGCAGCCAACCATGCCCATCGATAAAATGTTTTCCCAGACGACCCAATTATACATTCGGCCGAAGCAATTCCACTATAGCCCATACTATATTTCCCTACAACTCGGAAATCGACGTCTCTCGTGGGAGACTCTTCTCTCTCTCTCTCTCTCTCTCTCTCTCTCCGATCTCCAAGAGACAGAGTATACAGCGGAATAATCGCGGCCATAACGAATCGGTTGCGGCGGGGGTCGAATGTAAGGCGCGCAATGCGGTGCAGTTGTAGTATAGGCAGCAGGTGCGCAGCCAAACTCGAGAGAGAGAGAGAGGTACTCGGGCCAAGATGGCGTATAGTCAGAATGGATGCCGCCATTAATTAGCTAGTGCGCGCACTATCTTCAGAGTCGCTCGTGCTCTCGCTCCAGGGGCTATCGTTCAACCTTTGCCGCGTAGGTATTTCGTTCGGCTATATCTATGCGAGAAAGTGCTTTGTAGAACATGCTCCGGTTGACGTAGCTCTGCTATACTGGTCGATTTGTATTCTCTACTCTTCTTGTAGAGAGAGAGAGAGAGAGAGAGAGAGAGAGAGAGAGAGAGAGAGAAAATTTATTTCATCCTTGATGGAAGGTGGACGTTAGATTGCATCTTCTGCATTTAATCGGGTTAAACGTTCATGCGCGCATTCGAATTCAGCCAGAATATACAAGAAAATACGAGATCTCTCAAACCCGCTCTCAGTTCGCCCCTTTGTAAAGTTCTTTAAACAGCTTTAGAACATCTGTCTTTGAACGATGCAATGTTAAACGGTTCGCGAAAGAGTTTAAACATTTGCTACATTAAATGTACGTGGGACTAAGTTACAAAGGCGCGCATTAAAACCTTCAGGTTTGAATGAACAATTGAACAGATTAATTTTATATAAATAAATCGCAAAATAATTTGTCGCAACAATAGTTACGCAGAATTTCCAGCCCTTTATGATCCTGTTCGTTGCGCTTGCATTATCGCTATCTGACAGAGTGATATGAGCAATCTTTTCCAGGTACACACATATCTGTCGCGTATATGCCTGAGCGTATATCGAGACGGGGAAATTTTAATTAAAGCGTCGACGTGAATATTTCATGCCCGTCCGACGTGTATATAGCGCGCGGATTTTCAGCGCTGCTTACGCTAGAACGCGCTAAGCCGATTTCGAATGTATGTAAATCGCGCGATTTTAATAATGCGCACGTTCGATTACCCTCTCGTTCGCACAATCGCACGCGCCCGCGTCCGAGCTTTTTCATTCCGCGGCTTGTGACGTGATTTTTTTGATTATATTTTTTTGGTTCTCGACGAGCTTTCATCATGTGTTGTGAGCTTTTCAGGAACACCATTTTTTGAACGTCTATCAGGTCAGAGAGAAATGTAAAGAGGGACTAGCAATGCGTTCTGTATGCGTGTTCGAAGGATTGTTTATTGTTTGCTTATATGATTGGTGTGTTGGGCATTGGAATTTATATTTTCTTTATTATTCTTTATTATAATAAGACATTTTATTTTATATTATAATTAAAATAATTAAGAACTCATTGTTTTATCGATTTGTAATACAATCTATTTATAGACATGATGTATTTTTATTTAACAGTTTAATACTATAACACTGAATTATGATTAAATTGAATTGGATTTGCAAAGCTGTGCGGCAATGAATTGAAAAGTACTTTCTTTTATCCGCAAAATGTATTGATTTTGCACTATTACACTTTAAATCACTCTACACTTGTATTAAAATCACGGCCGTCGGCATTAAATTGTGTAAATGTACATCTGCGTTCGAAATTGATTTTCCAGTTCTCTCTGTGTACTTAAAACCCATCCAGCTTTTCGTGTTATCATCTCATTCTCCGCTTTCAAGCTTTTTCAATTTTAGTTCTCCATTATATGCGCACCATTTATCGGTATCATAATATTATTTTCTTTTTACATGTTTATCCAGTCACGCGTGTTTCATGCTAGTCACTCGTAAGCTCGCGATGTACGCGTAGACGTGTAAACCAGCTCATCGCATCCTTCCCTTTTTATTAACCAGCTAGAGCGGTCTTCGGTTCCGATGGCTAGCTAAGGGTAGTGAAAGAGTATCAGAACAGTCACGCCTCGGTCGGCTGTTCGCTCAACCGTTTGCCGATATGCGTAGTCGTCCGTTCGATCGAGTTACCGTCGCAACAACGTATAATGCATAAATATACCTGCGTATATAGGCTGTGCACCAGAATCGCATTCTCTTTTTAGCTCTTTACCTTAAGTAGACATGCTGCTGACAGATTTGTTAAAATAAATATACTCTTTCCTCGAGATGAATATTGTAAATTAAGTAGCCCAGCTGAAAATTATGAAAGAATATGTAATTTCTGTTTCTGTCTCGATCCACCTGCTCCTTCATTTTGTTATATTTATAAAGCAGCATTAATAATTTTCTAAGATAATATCTATAATATCTGGACCGTGAAAAATCGTTTTTCCTGAAAGAAAATATTGAATACGAAAGAATCGTTATATTGTTTGAACTTTGTTGAAGGGTGTAATTTAATATCAAATGAATGCATGGTTTTATGCTAGTTTATTTTACAACTATTCCCGAATGTTGATATAGGTCAGAAACAGTAGAATTAATGTCCATATAGGACAGCGCCCTAAAAGCTAGTATGCGTGTTACGATCACGCATGTATCGAAGACTACGTGTATCGCTAAATGAAGTGATACACTAATGGTTGCAGCTCCGAAGCGATGATCGCTGAATCGTGAAATCGACATGACGAAGGTATTATTAGATCGATACACAGTCGTATAGTTGCTGGATTTCGCGGGCCAACGAGAATTCCGAAAAGTGATCAGTCATGCTCCGAACCGTCGTCATCAGCGCCGTACGATATTCGTTCATTGTTCTTCTTCGTCTTTCCAAACGAACGCGTCACTCCGTACACGTGAACGATGCGAAGTCAATTTCATCGTTGTACCAGGCACGCAATGCTTCAGTGCACCTCGTATGTATTTGGCCGGATTACTTTCTTTCCAGTCCTTGTATATAACGTACAACATACATGTACGCGAGTCTAATATCCTCGCGATGCTTGCTGATGATGAAACTGGATATTTCCAAGGGGGCGATGATGGATTATTTTAATTGGGGGTTAGGTTAAGATTGCATTTGTTTACTCGATAAGAGTTATTTCGATAACAAGAACAAAGCCTTACACCAGAAATACAATCCGCTCGATAAAATTCGATCAATACACTACTAGCCTAATCTTGTATAATACATAGTGAAATTCATCATTTTGAAACGTACCGCGATTCGACAATCGGAACTGAAGACCATGCAAGCGCACAGTCTCTTTGGTGAATTCGTAAGCATATCCTGTCACAATAATGCAATCCGGATGACATTAACGCGTATCATCAGCGTATTGTAGGTTCGTGTAACGGATACGTTCTTCATTTTACGTGCGCTCGTTAATCTGCGCGCAGCTGATATATATTTCTCATCTCCGGCACTATTGGAAAGGCAAGCAAGCAAAGCGTTCTTGTGCGCTGATATTACGTACGTCGAGTGCTTTTACCTCTCGACGTACGTAGGAAATGAATAATCGTCATACGAAATGGCTGTTACTTTGTGCAGCTATATACCGAATTAATAATTGCTCATATGCATGGTCAATTATAAGAGAGATCAACTATATATAGATATGTGTGTGTGTGTGTGCGTGTAAATGTCTGTGTGTTGGCGCGTGTACGCGTTCTGTGAAATATTTAGCCGCTTGTCATTATTGGGATGGCAATTTGATATGTTGGTCCAATTTTATGGTTCCGTATTTAATATATAGTATGAGTTTCCAGCATGATAATAGTATTTTTAAGTTATTATAATTATTGTATTTAAGTTTGAATTACCAATTCTAAAGTTGAAGCGTTAATATTTTATTATTTATAATTATAAATGCTTCCGTTATACATACGTGGTCGGACAAAATGTGTATAATTAGATTGTTAACGTGAATACCCAAAATGAAAATCTATTTCATTCTGGGTATTCGAAAAGCAAATACGCAGAGATCTGCATTGCGAGGTAATTAGCTTAGCAATGAGAGCGAGTGATGGAAAGAAAATTATAAATATTGTTTTCCATGAAGTTCTTGTATTGTTACAAAAAAATACCAAACGACATGATCTAAAGTACTACACACTCACTACAGAACGCAAACAGCCCGATCATCTGCAGAATTATCATCGATTAGCGGATAAAGTATTAACAGTTTATCGATATGGTATATGAAACCCTCGGCTAAAGAAAAAGCTATAATTATGTATAGGTAAGGCTAATCTTCAACAAATTTGTACATTGGATGCAGAAAGGTTACTGTACGAGGGTATCTAACGATATATAGATACTAATTTTAAACAAAATATAATATAATATAATCTACGACACATATAAATTTTGCATTCTTTCATTGAGACAAGGGTTTAGGATGAAATTGATTATCCGTATTCATATTAGCTTATGGCATATGGCATATGGAATATGGCAGAAATAGTATTATTATCAAATTTTAATTTAGTTGATTGAAAGACTATTTATTTATTCAGTCCTCAATAATTTCGAATTTGTTAATAAAATTACTAGAATTAAATGTACCGTTAATACTCCAGCTGTATCTAAAATAAGTTTGAATAATTTTTTATTCTAACAACATATATGTAATATACATATGTATAGAATACGTAAAATAAAAAAGTTCTTCTGAGATTTTACTGAAAAATTCTTTCCTGATGAGTTACAAATGAAAGAAAATGGTTACAAAATAGGAAATATTCCAAAAATACGAATTTTGACTCTCTGTCACTTGGAAACAGATAGTGAAAAAATAAATTAATTTTCATAAAAGTAAATACTGTATGAAAGAATAGTTTAAAATTATTTAGAAAAAAGGTGTTTTCACCGGTAAATTAGTCAGAGAATGATACCAGCATAGGTGCGTATATGAGTCTTATTGACAGGAAAATCAACGCACGTGGTTCGTCCTACAAAAGCCAAGACTCAAGGCTATTCGCAGTATCGTTTTCAGGTTTGATTTTGACACACACACACACACACACACAGTACTGGCAATGCATTTCCATTAGCTGCACTTACTTACGCACGAGGGACGGAACAAGATTATCGCGATGAACCTCGGCTACTTTTTCCACTTCGCTTCGGCTTCACAATACACAGCTATAGTCATCACCTCTAAAGAACGTTCCGCAGCTTTTTTCTTTTATTCTTGACACGCTCGTTTCTACGAGCCGCGGTTCCCAAAGACTCCGGCCACGTTAATACACCGGTAGCGTGCACTAGCTTTTTTTCCTCTTTCACTGTCATCCATTGCGTTTTTTTTCAGATGAGCAACTCTTTGACTTTGCCTCTTTGACGCGCACTCGTTTAGCTTTTATCTCTTTCGCGTTTTCATTATGGCCCGTATAGGTGTCTCTTTTCGCGATGGTTTTATTGTCGGGGACTCAAGATCTTTTGTTTGACTCGTTGATGGATGATTAATACACCTACAAAGCATAACGACTCGAATGCAGGTGGCATGAACAGAGGAGTAGTGCAGGATTCTATGAGTTTGATCGATGGATGGATGTGCTCGTTTTTCTGTTCATTTGAGACTCAGTTCCAGCATAACGGATGTGGATCAACATTTGCATGGTTAAAATGGATAAAAATATTGACCTTTTAGATATTGTGATTTTCAATTCTATGATGTAATTTATAAATTAAAAAGTTTTTCTATTCCTTGTAATCTTTTGACTTTTTTGTACTTTTAAGGAAACCCGATATTACGTTGAATTGATAGTTATAAGTTATTGATTATACTAATTCTATTTATATAAGAATATTGTTTATTAAAATATTATGCACTGTAAGTGTTGTGTAGTATAGAAAATGAGAATACAAGTTTTATTTTGCGGAGAACCAGAAATCAATAGCCGGATACAATACCTAATATAAAAAATATTTAAGATAATAAACTATATTTGGTTATTTAATTTACTATATACAAAACAATAAATTAAAATATTACTATTCTATGTTTCACAGATGATAATACTCTGCTAAATATTAATTAGTACGTTACATACATACATCCTACCAAGTGTATACCTATATTAGTATCATTCTTGCGCTACGCGAGTCGTGCCCGTAACAGTATGAAATTGCTTAAATGAGATTAAATACTTGCATGCCTCTAATACCATGTAAATACGGCATTTGTGCATTATATAAAAGAAATTATTAATTACATCAAAGTTAAATGAGCGTAATTTCTGTAAAGTTATGTAAAAACATGCCTTAGTATGTAGGAAGGGTAACTTTCTGGAAAGAAGTTGCCATTGAAATAAATATATAATATAATAATGTACGGCGTTTATTCATATGCAATAGAATCACAGAAATAGTTACGCACGCAGTCTTTAGTTCAGATATAATGAGATTAGTCGTATAGCTTGTTGAAGGGCGAGCGTTCTAGTTCTCTTACTTAGCGTTGTTTCGACGAATCTTGTAGTTGTCCTCTCAGTTGTATATACAGTACTTGGTATAATGATGATACACAGATTGCTGCGATTCTCGGGATCGTAGTCCAACTCCCCGTTCTCTGGAGTTCGAGCGTCTCCTGGACAGGGATTTTAATCAATCCCGAGGATAGGATGTAGCGAATTTCAAAATGCCAAGATCGGAAGTCTCGTTCTGAGCCACCATTAGAGAGAACTGGCTCGTCCCTTTTATGTGGATTTTTAGAGTCGGTCGTTCTCTCATAACACCACTGTTCTTATTACTCTTCTTTCGCCTCGCTCTTCTCTATTTATCTCAACATCGTGTATTGAGCGAATTCGCTGATCGTATATACAATATCAATAGATCGTTACAACTATTACTTAAATAATATTATATTATTAGAAGTATGCGGTATAGCATAATATAAGAAACGAACTTTATAATTAGCTAAATATTCAAAGAATTTTTTTATCATATCGCTAACCTCTTTTAAAAAGAGTTAATGTATGCACGATGTAATAGTACGTTGATTTTTTGTATATTTTAGTTTCAATAAAGCTAAAGTTAATTACAAGCTTAATATTTTCCAATTTTATTCTCCTATCACAAATCTTTTTATCGACAATACTGTGTCCTCCCTACAAGGCAATATCTAACAGATGGACTTATCGAATATCTTCGTTTGCTTTGCTTCCGTAACCGCAACTCCAGCCCCAACTGAAGTCTCTACGACTGAGTTGGACGTCGTTGCTGCATTTCTCGATCCGCGAAGCAAGAGCTTATGTAACTGTAGAGCTGTTTGAATTGTTGAAATTCGGTATGCAAAGGTAGGTAACATTTTACGATGAGGGAGGAGGGGTGAATTGTGGGTTTAGTGTATTTTTTCCGGAAAATTGTCTTAAAAAATTCAGTGTAATTTTTAAAATTACAAAAAACACTAAATGATATTATATCAATTAATGTATAATATATTTTGAAATTAAAATGAACTGTACGTCTAGAATATAATAATAAATATTGAAGAGACTCATCATTAGAGGAACCATTTAAGGAGGCAAGACATCTTTGAAATACAAATTACTAAATTAAAGATTTTAAATATTTAGAATAATGTAGTTATAATCGACACTTATTTTAATTAGAGAAAATAATTTTACCTTCAATTTGAAAGGTCTAGCTCTTCTATTGGTCCCTTCGATAGCAAGTTACACCAGAAAGCAGACAACTCACTCATTGTAAAATTCAAAGTCAACCGATGGATGGATTGAGCTCAGCATTTGTAGTAATACTCTTTGGCACACTCATTTCAGTATAAATGTAGGGATTTTGAATGGAATAATTAGAAGAAATTTGTTATTCTAAAACGTGTAAATTTTTTTTAATAGTTGGTTAATAACCCAGTTTTTTATTTTTAATAATTTTTCTGTACATTTAATTGTAAATTCCTATATTCATATTGAAAGGACTACAACAAAGAGTTTAGCTACCAAGTTTGAGCTCAATTTATCCATTGGTTGACTTTGAATCCTACGGTGAGTGAATTTTCTACTTTCTATTGTAACTAGCTATTGAGGGGACCTATAGAAGAGCTAGACCTTTCTAACTGAAGGTAAAACTGTCTTCTATTATTGGAATAAGTGTAAATTATAATTACATTGCTCTATAAATATTTAAAATTATCAGTTTAGTAATATGCATTTCAAAAGTGTCTTGTCCCCTTAAATATAGAACACGATTCAATCACTTTCGGCTTGTACATGGTCTTATCTGCTTTCTCTTGTCCGTTTACGTCTACTAATGAGCGAACACACATTTATGTATAGGTACGTGAGCCGATTCCGTGATCAACACACCAATATACACACAAGAAATCTGGCATAGATATTCTTATCGAAAGGCACCCATTATTGTCCGTATTAACATTTTATTTTTCACATCTTCCGTCTTTTTGCTTATTGGTTACTCTCCTTTGAAAATTCGAAATGTACAATTAGTTTTAAAAATGAAGAATGAGGAATGAATAACGGTTTACAAGGCCAGAAGCGCAGACATTCTCATTTTCCGCGAACATCTGTGTGCATAATGTTTATTACTTCCTGCGCCGCATTCTAAAATAAAATAAGAAAAATTACAATCCGTCAAGAGAACTGTCTTCCTTCCAGCACACTATTCAAGACAAAGAAAATAACCCATATAATATACCAAAGATAAGAATTTTTGCGCGTGAGGTTAAAAAAGTCTCTTATATGCGAACGACAGCCAAGCAAATTACACTCGCGCACGAAACGTCTATCCTTCGAAGTAATTTCGCCATTCAAAATTTACGGCTCGCGTCGTCAATTAAATTATCCACGAAACAAGGCAAGCTTTCCTCTTGCCTTTTACCGTTATTTGCCTCTCTCTCTCACTCTCTCGCAATGGTAGATAAAAAATACTCGCGGAGAGAGAAAGAATAAGAGGACGACGAGGATCGGAGTCGAATTGAACGGCCTAGCGCCAGGCTCTCTTATCCTGTCGTCTGGATGTTCCAGTGTGGAGATGGAGGAGAAGAAGGAATGAGTAAGAGAGAAAGAGAAAGGAAGCTATCGGAGACGTTTATCGCGGAAAAGGTTTATACGAAAGGTGCTTGCCCGCTCGTTCGGCGACGAAGAGTCATGTTCTAGAGAATCGAGGAAGACGTGCCACGCGGGGTCGCGGTACCGCTGATGTCGCTGACCTTTATCTTGTCCCCTCTTTCTTACTTATATGTCGGCCCTCTCTCTCTCTCTCTCTCTCTCTCTCTATTTCTCTTACTTTTGCGTTGTCTACGATCGTCTATTTCCTTGTGCGATGTATTTTCGTGAATACTTATGCATCTCATCCTCGTACGAGAGGATAAAATTATTGATTTGCATGACGTGCAATAGAGTTCTGGATAATATATTGATTTACAATACCGAGAGTTATGTGGACATTTGCTTTGCTAGTCTCGCGCGCTTGACATTGCTATGAAGGAAATAGAAATTGTCCTTTTTCAGTCTTTCGTTCTGGATGGGCTTTATTTAAATTTATAAACACGCTACCCGCTCGTTACTATATGTCCGCTGCCAATTTCACCTTTATGTGCAATTTCATATGCTTTCGCAAAATAGACAGTGGTTTTAAGATGAAAATAGCATGCGTTAGGACTACGTCAGCGTGCGCACTTTAGAAATTTCATCAAGCTTCAGGTCAAAAATCCACTAAATTGAACGTTAAAATTTTCTCATGTTTACGACTAGAAATAAAGTTTATACAAGTATTATGTCTCAGGATTATACGATGAATGTTCAGCTAACTTTTAATGAAAATTTTTTCTACCGCCTTATGGTTCGCTGGAGGCTCTTTAACTCAGTTGTTCATTATCATTGAAGTGCGTCTCCGCTAGATTCGAATCCGTTATTTGTATTAATGAAAATTTTAATTGACTTTATATCCATTAGTTTCTGATATAACTCGGATCGCAAGCCAAGAGGTATAAGACCTCCGCGAAAATATCTCTGCGACCGCGTCCATCCCCATTTGAATTTACAACTGCCCTTCGCGTGCGCCCCCCGCAGCCATCCTCTAAATCTTCCTTGCGTCCTCCCAGAGTTGCGCGAGACATAAACCGCCTCGTTGATGTGCCCGTGGCCCTGCATGACATACTCGCCGCGGGTACCATACGCGCGCGCGCTTCAAGCAGTGGTGCAGATAGATGCGTCTCTTAATATATACATGAATCCAGTTGCACGGCAGCCGGGAGCCATATGCAGTTGCTGCTGCTGCTGCTGCTGCTGCCGCTGCCGTTGTCGTTGCTGCTGCCCGCGAGTGCAATTTGCAATTATTACTCTCGTAAAAGAGCTGCGCTCTCGGGATATGCCGAACCGCAGCGTCGAGCTTATAATCGGAGATCACTCGTTATGCGTTGCGAGGCTGCGCGCGATGAATTTTAATTTTTCGAGATGGTGTGTCCACGAGTCGATGCCAGTGTAGTCTTCGAACGTTATTATAACCGACTTGTTTTTTTTGCCATTGATCAAAGACTTTCGCAATTTACTTTTTTGCGCAATCTTGGAATACTTTTTTTTCGTGTATGCAGTCAAATTATAGCTTAGTCGGGCCATTTAATTATCAAGAGTACTACAAACCTCGTATTTGATACATTATAGTAGAATAGTCTGTAAAAATTTGATTAATTTACTAAAGATCGAATATAAATAATATATGAAATCGATAGAAGGAGATTAGTTTTATAAATAACTATAAATATTTCGTTAAAATACATTATTTCTTAAAATTCATGAAAATCAATAACGTAATCTGAATGTTAGAATCAACTTTATTCAGTAATTTCATCATTGATCATCTTTTCATAGAACAGTTTACTTTTTCAGTTTTACTTTTCAACATATTTGCTCGGACACCGCAGTGCTCCCGTGTAAATTGAAATAAACCAATGAATAATGACACTTTCCATGTACAAAGAGAATTTCGTTTTCTTATCCAATGATCAAATATTGATCGAACATCGAACAAAAATGGTTAAAATAACAAATGTATACATTTTATTTTCAATAATGTTTTTTTTAATCAAACAGAACATTTATGGGGGTTAAAAAGAAATCCAGGAAACAGTTACGTATTTAAATAATCACACTTGATTTTTAAAAAATTTTTATTTTATTGCAGCTACATGTTAATGAAAATAATTATAGTTTCAAACACATATTATTTGAAACTAAAATATTTTGTAATAGTAAATTTTCTTAAAATTAGAACACTTTTTAACCCGAAATGATTAGAAAAAAAGATATTTGTCATGTATTTGAAATGGATATTGGCAAAGTTTATGTGGACTGTAATCATAAAAATACTTTGCAATTTCAGTATATCTATTAAAATGTATTAGATTAAGCATTATTCAAAGAGTCTGGACATCTTGAAACTTGAGAAATATTGCCAAGTTGTTCACCAGCGAGCGATGCTTATGAATTCATTTATACCAAAACAACGATGTGAATTTTTCGGTCTGACCCTTGGGACGTCAAAGAACCTAAGTAGTTTACTATGAGGAAATTCGCGGAGAACGTGCAGGGAAAAGGGGATACGGTTGAACTATATATACATATGTGAACTTCTTGCGCAAGGGAATAATTTTGCAGTAGTTGAAGTATGTAGTAACGGTTACCGAAATTCTATTATCAAGTCTAACAGTATAATATATACTCATTACGCTACTTTACACAGTTATTATTAGTAGTAAATTAAAAGGGTCGCAATCAATGTGAAAGTTTACTATGAATACAGGTATTAGTATATAAACTATATTATAACCTGATTATAATTTATAATAAGTATAAAATAAATATTTTTTAAACGTGAAAAATTGCAATGCAATAATGGCATATTTAAATTGAAATTTAATTAGGTATGCTACTTAATAACGTATCTGTAAATTGTATTCAAATTTATTAAAATATGTTTTTTAGTCGACAAAAAGTTTAAAACTTAAAATATAAAAGATGTACGTTTGAAACATACTCCTACTCAGTCCATATAGAAAGAAGTATCATATTCATGAGCGGTCCAATTAACGGAACAAAGCGTTGCTCGGTCTTCTGATGTTTAATCATTGGAGATGAACGATTTTCTAGGTATGTAAAAAATTTTGCACTTCTGCAGCGTTTCATCATTTTTTCCTACTCGTTCGCCCTAGCGCGTATGGATTTTGGGGGCTTGTTTTCTCCGCTTGAAGCACTTTTCCTCCCCTTTGTTTTTCGCGCCCGTGCGTCGAGCGGCAATTTGCGTAATTGACTCGAGAGTTGTTTGTATGCATATACAGGAGAGTGGGGAGAAGGGTCGGATAGAACGACGCGTAATTTACAATGGGACAGACGATAACTGTTACGCGTATGCGCCGAGTTGCAGAGTAGGGAAATTTACATGGGGAGTTTTTGTTTTACTGACCCGCGAATATCAAGTGCCGTGTCCACGATGAATTTGTGTTTCTTTTTTACGAGCTTGTTTAATATTTCACGCGAAGCGTGCGAGTTGCTTTAATTAACTAACACTGCAATTTTGAATAACAATGGTACTAATAACTTTTTACCTATATACGTGTATATACTCGTACAGAGAAAATATTAGTCGTAAAAATGAATGTAGCCATAAATTTTAAATGAAATGCAATATTAATAATACACTAACCTAATACTGCAATACGAGAGTTGATATATAATATTCGATTATTGGAAACAAGTCAAATAAAAATTCGAGAAAAGATTTACCTAGATTTACACGTGGATATCCATAGCGGTTATTGTTTCATACAAGTAATACATACAAATTATGGGTAATCAATAATAGGCATAATACTTTTAAGAAAATTAAATACACTATTCTAAGAAATGTGACAGAGATCATTTAAGTTAACCATCTTTGCATCTCTTATCGGATTAATTATATCAATGTTTCTGTTTAAATAAACAAATAAAATAAATAAATATCCATGGCTATTTAAAATTAATAGGACTTTGTAGTAAAGCATATTTCACGTGTATTAGATTTCTGACGATTTATCAATAGGAAACATTTCTCTGATAAAACATTCTCGGACAACAGTTATTTCAGCATTAATTCCATGGTAAATTAAATTTCCAGTTAGGTGCAGTAGGGAAATGCTTGGACATGAGAGGCGTGATGCGCGGACATCGTTGACTCGCAGATTATGCTATTAGGCAAAGAGAATTGCTAGATATGGATATTAGCGTTAGCATTGCATGTGTGAGATCAGTGTATCGTGTGCGAATAAGGAGAACGCGGAACTAGAGAAAGGAAAGACTGTCGTGGTTAATGAATAAACGATGTTATGATCGTGTATGACCCTCTGGCTATACGAAGGAAAACAACTCACATACTAAATAAAATACTAAATAATTATCTATATACGTGTGTTTATTATTTTTTTCTTATTTAAACACAAAGTGAAGAAAGAATTCTTTTACAATTACTTATCGTACAATTAATTATGTTCCACAAAGATAATAATAACACACTGTTAGCTTTTTATTAAGGCATTCTCATTCACTGCTTAAATAAGTGAAAATAAAGTAATAATAACATTCTGTATTAATAATGTAATATTAATGTAAATAAGTTCTGATAAATATAAATAAACTTATAGATTTTCAAGATTTTATACGTTTCTATTGATCAATTGAGTTTTGGCAATCTGAACTGATCAATTTAAACAGTGAACTGAGACTATGAACGAGAAGTGGTTTTTGAACCAATTACGGACATCAATTTACGATAAATGCAATTTTTGAAAGACGAAGAGAAGAATTGATCGAAAGTTGTATCTTATCTTTAATGATTCGGAGTTGTTGATATTGACTGTCTTCATCCCAGCCTTTGGCGCTCGCTGATAATCATTGTTAAGGAGTCTTGAAGAATTTCGGAAGGAAGACCGTGTTTGTGAAGATTGTGTTTCCTTTGAAAACCCTGAGCGAAAGAGAACGAAAATTCTCAGTCGTTCGGTTTCAGGTGTTAGGGCTTGCTTCATATGAGTCCCTGCTCTTGTAGGCAAATTCCGTTATGGAGACTTACAGCAACGTTTTGTAATAATATATAAAGTCTGAATTGTAATGCATATAGAAATTGTTTTATCAATTCGCAATGTTCAGTTTTTCTTTACTACGATGCTTTAAGTGAAAAGTTAATATTGATAAACTAACGTGAAATGATGGATAAGTAAAAGCTTAATAAAATATTAAAAATGAATAAAAAGTTAAAGACCAAGCAGAATGTAAAGTGTTGGAAGATATAATGATTTCTCTCCTCATTTTATAAATTGAGATGTGAAATCATTCGAGAATACACCTGGAGTCCATGCAAAATTTCTCGATCATGCATTTTCCAATTCCTGCACACGAGTATATAGAATGATCGAGCATCTACTCTAAATTCAGTCCTCGAGAGTAATAATTTTACGAATCGTAACTCCGGACCAACTAGCAAGACACTGCAAATACATTCCGGCCGCTATCCTCCATGAATCTATAATCGCAGCGCAGCGCGCACACGACCACGTTCGTGACGACATTGAGAGAATCGAAGTTCAGAATTCTACTCCGCTAATCGATAAAGTACAAGCAACCCCAGTATTAATTATTATTCATAGTCGACGTTCACGTGCTTCTGATGAAATTACCCTGTCAAAGTTCGAAAATCGAAGAGCCATCTCCGGAACCTTACTTGACGTATCCTCTTGAGGTTCATCTCATGTATATCCACGCATTACGCGTTTACATTCATCAATATATATAGATATACACATGTATATAAATAAGTCGTTGCAGAACGAGTGAGACTTGGTGCATTAGCGTTGGCTCAACACAGATAACCGCATGGCGCGTGCAATCGCGTCCTGTCTATGGTAGCGCGCGTGCGTCGGTTATATGGTAAGTTAAAATCCACTAGGGGCCGCGAGAGAAGCGAATTAATTTATGCCTCGCACTTTCGAACGAGTCTGCCACAAGTATAGCTATGCACTTCCGCGGCTGTTGTCTCTCTCTCCCTATCGCAAGCTGCCTCCAGCATTAGTGTTCGGATAGTGCTGGATGATGCGTTATGGTTGGTCATTAATTTATGCTTAGGCGCGAGTCTTTTTGTACTTTAAATTGTACGTCATGGAGGCTAATTGAGGTATTGCTTTTTTCGCGTAGCTCTGATTTTTTACCATATACAGAATTGAAAGTCTAGTTGTTTTTACGATTCTATTATTAACAATATATTTTCATTTAATTGGTATATTACTAGTCGAATAAATTATTATGACATATGATACATGATATATAATACTTGAACGATGCAAATCTAATAAATCATTAATGTGAGCATAAGTCGCGTGTGGACAAATATCATAAATAGGATATCTATTTGCATATTTGAATTGCACGAGCAAATAAATAGTATCCACCGAAAGGTATTGCCATTTTAAAAAAATCAAATATTTTCACTTTACGTAAAAGTCACGGAAAAATTTGAGACGAACAAAAGAGCAATCGTAAGTAGACGTATACCAACAGAGCGGTGTCCCGAAGAACGAAGCTCAAAGGTTTCAAAAGACCTTTATTTTTCTTTTACCCAAACGACGTTTCGTTTCGCTTTTTTTTCTTTGCACTCGTGTTCTCTGCCTTTCTATTGTTTTCGATGAACCTTCGAAAAAAGCGCGTGCGTTTGCTACTGCTTTATGTTTACACAGAAACCTGCGTCTTCCTGTCTTTCATTTCTCTTTTTGCATGCACACAGTACGTTTTTACGCTGATGCTGCTGTTGTGATGTTTGAAGCGCGAGTGTGCATCAAAGATCATTTAATTGCCTTTCACGATATTTCCGAATAATGAGATGCGTTGAAGAAAAGTCAGATGTTAAGATAGATATTGTTAAGATATTGTCCCTTTTCACGTCTGTACTTCGTTTTGTCCGTCTTAAATGTGTAAAATAATTGTATCCACACACGAATCTTATCACGCTCATTTTTTACATCCTTAAACGAAAATAATGCAACATTGTGCAATTTAAATTAAGGTTACTCGATAATTAAAGTTCAATTAGTGAAAGCAATAAACAAAGATGTAATTAAAAACATAGAATGTATTTCCGGCATTGCTGAATAAATTCAACAGTCTATAAAGAAAGCAAAAAGTACCTGTATAACTGCACTAATCTATAACTATTATTTTGTATGTCTTTTGAAACGGAACGACAGGAAATAATAAATAAATACTAAAATTAAATTAAAAACGTCAATATTCAGGTACCTATTTGTTTCGAGCCAGGTACGATATCGTAAAAAGTATTAAATTAAATTTTATACCAGATTCATTGGTTTTGCGTAAAAACAAGTTTATTTAAATATTGCATTTATCAACGGAAATGACGACTATCAGGATCGACGAGAAAGAAATGCTTTACTATAGAAAGGTTGATAGGAAAAAAGGAAAGTAGTGAACGAGGTAATCCTATCACGTTCTTTTGCAAACCCATAAATCATCAACTGAACCAAGCGCAGTAAATATGTCTCGACAGGGAAGAATTTCATAACTTCTTGATTGCACATACCGAGAGATAGCACGGGTAGACTCATTTACATTTATATATAGCATTCCAATAGTAGGCTAAGTCCCCCTGGGGCTATTATTTTTCAAGAAAAAGAGACTATAACCACCCTCATTAAGCGATTTTAAGTCACCTATTCTGACTGTATGTTAATAAGAAATTATGATGATTTTACTCTTACTCACGATTACGTGAACACTAAATTTCGTCAGTTCTTATGATAAAAATATAAAAATCTTTCCCTCAACAGATGGTATACAGAGCACTCTTACTTATAAAAAAAATTTTAGACTATTCTATTTTGACTCTATTTCCGAGTGAATGATAAAGTTTCCAACATTGAATTTTAGACAAATTTACTCTAGAACTTTAAGCATTTGTTTAATCTGTTATCCTAAGACTATAGATTATCATAAAAATATTATCTTTAAGCGTGTACTCTTAATTACCCATTCATTATCTATAAGTAAAGTATTATTCATATGTTCGAATAAAATTAAAAGATCACCACCTGTGAATTCGCTATTGGTTAAAATAAGTAACAATAACTTTCAACTACTATTTTCGTTATAAAAAATAATTCTACTTTCATCAATTCTGATGATTACTTACCTATTTTTACGTAAAGTTTTTGTAACAATGTCTTTTAAACAATATTTTTATTATCACGATTATTGGATGTAACATTTTTTCACTCAAATAGTCATTTTCTGACTTGAATTAGAGAAAAAAGAAATTAACTTTTCCCTAGTAGGAATAGAGCAACGGCCTTATACTGATCGAGTACTGAGATCCTGTTAGCAGTACTGAAACCCATGCTTATATGAGTAGTGAATGATAATGTATCAAAAAACGCTAATGAAAAAATTTCAAATCATAAATTTCGATTGATAAAAATAAACATACAATTTATTTGGTCTCGCTTACGTCCCAATAGTAAATATTGTTTTCATAACTGTTTACAATAGAACGATAGCAAGGACACTGGCTACCTTAACCGCTTAACGCAAGATATTTAGAAACATCTCGCTCACAAGCGGTACACATTGTGTGTAAGCTGTGCACCGAAGCTGAAACTTGCGTAAACGTAGAATGCATGCCGCACGCGTTCACATGAAAGCAAAGCGCTGCCCGAGGCGCACAATATAAAGTTTAAAGCACGAATCCTCTAGTAACGAAACCTTCTCTCTCTCTCTCTCTCTCTCTCTCTCTCTCTCTTGGATCATATATACCCTCGGCAAATTCAAGGTGCAAGGTTATGCGGTGGACGTGTGTGTGGCACTACTTCCTGACTCGTCCTCGACACGCGTGTTTGTACGCGTACAACTTGTTATTAGTCAAAATGTATATGTAGACCACTTTAACTTCTCGAGAACTCAAGCTAAATTACACGGAGCATCTCACTTAGGTTGCAGCAAGTACACCCAGACTATGGTTATTATTATTTATCCCAAGCGGATCGCGGCGATGCATAAATTCCACGCGCCAAGCGTGAAGCACCAGAAGTCTATATGCATGTATAGGTTTATACAATGTGTGCGTGTGGCATATATGCAATCCATTCATTTGAATAATCGACCGATTGATGGCGATTTGTTCCGAATCAATTTTCTGTATTTATGCTGACTTTTATGAAGATGCCATATTGCGCCTCTTCATCGAATCGTAATGGATTTTGCAATAATTATGATAGTGACAGCGAGATACTACATCGAATTAAGTGATAGCTATAATTTTTATTACCTTTAAAATTTTAGAGTGATCGATTCACTCTTGAATGATGAAATTTCAAACATCTACTCTGATATAGGTATTTTTAGAGTTATGGTGAAATTTAAGAGTAAGAATTTTTCAGTACAATATTTAAACAATATTTAAAGTGATCTATCTTTTTAGTTCAACGAACTAAACTAATGAATATTGGCGAATTGCCAAACGTAAGTATTATTACATATATGTAAAATTAAAATATAGATCAATAAAAACAATATATAATATGCAAGCTGTAAGTAAGAAGAAATCATTTTCATTTTAACTGTGGTTAATCCAAGCTAAAGTACTTAAATAATACTTCAATCGCAATGGGAGTATTAACAGTCATACGAATATTCTATAATATCGTAAAAATATACGAGACTAAATTGTCAATAAAATGACACGTCATTTATTAATTATGATTTTTATTAAAAATAATTCATTTTTATCGTTTTGCAGGCCTAGAGAGTCTGGAACACAATCAAATAAAAAAAGATCGATTATATTATTATATATATTATTATCATCATCGCACACAGTTGTGTGATTCAAGCTGTGTACAAATCAATAGCTAAATTTTTATTTCTAATGGAAGAAGTTTTACAGTAATCGAGTGAGAATTTTCCTTTCGAAAATAAAAATGTCATCTAAGCTTATACTATTTATTGAATCACTCGTTATCCAAATGTAATTCGGTTTTACGTCAAAATTAAATAAAATTTAGTATTTATATACTGGTCATTCGAGTGAACGTTTAAAGCGATGATATCTCAAAGAATTTTTCACTCTAAAAGTCATTTTTTTCTGGAACTTATTAGAGCTGTTGTAATAAAAACTTTAAGTACCTCACAATCAATAATTTTTAGTACCATTTAATTACAAATTCATACAATTCAATTAATTATTACAAAACGCACACTTTTTGTTTAAAAAAAACGCTTTAAAAAATAATAATATTATTATCATTTTTTATAATTCTTTACTAATCCTTGTATTACAGTGAAAAACACTTAAAAGTTGTGAAATATTTATTTGATCAAGACAGATCTCCATACAAATACATTACTTTTATTTATTATACTTAACAATTAACTAAACGGTCGCAATTCATGACAATAGATAGTTTATACATTACAATATGCTTTTTAGTCTTTTTAATATCAAGATAACATGGTATGGTGGACATACCTATTGGTGTAGAGAGAAACTTCTTTTGTTTCTTTTCTTCTTTGTAATACAGTTGAAGTTTTCTTTTTAAATGATTCCTGTTTTTATTAATTCTTGAGAATCCTCTAGATAATAAAATCAGCCTTCACTGTTCCTTATTATTTTTTCTTATTTCGTCTTTGTAAATGTTTTTATATTGTAAATATTTTTTATTTCTACAAAAATAGTTTTGAATAAACAATAGTTACTTTAAGTCAGAGAACGCTGTTAACTTACCCCGATTGGGCTAATAATGAACTGAGTCGACACCAATATAATTTGATATACGCACGTAAACTTAAAATAAAGCGAGTTCTCTCGCCAATATATAAATATATTGTATCGCGGCCGGATGGCTTGCGAGTGTCTTCTCGAGACACCAACTAACGCCTTTTAAGCATAAAGCAAACCAGGACCGAACTATATAATTCTAGGGCCTGGGTCCCTTACAAAGTGGTTAAAGATGTAAATTTATCGCAATTTTTAACTGTAATAGTAATTTTTTACTTCAATTAAAGTAAAAAAGAATCGTGACTTAGACAGATATGTTGTGTGAGTATTGTGAAGTTGACCATTGCTCTTTTCTAATAATGAGAATTCATAAAATTTAAGCGTTTATGCACATCATAACAGCAAGACTGATTGTTATAAAATTGTAAATTCTTGTTCTGTATGAATGTAATTTTGATATTCGTCTGAAAATACTAATACGGGATTGTGCATGTTAAATTATTAACAAGAACGTACTTACTTTACATCTAATTCCTGTTTTCTTCATTTTTTTCATTGTTCGTAAAACTGTAGATATATATCTTCTTCTTCTCATCTCGATCTCAGACACAGATAAAATATTAAATGAAATTTGTTCGTTAGTTCAAAGTATCTTTTAGTATTAAAAAAATTCTATCACAACTGAAAGTAGACTATACTCAATAGGTCTATAAATAATAGAGGTTATAAATATCGATGTGAATAGTAAAGAAGTATCTTTTTTTAGGATTAACCAAGTTGCATTGTGCGATTTTATATTCAACTAAAATGTATGCTAGTAGATCCAACGATCACGTGAGCCGTTTTCAGATGGCTAGAGGTCCAGGAATACATGCTTTTTCCCCCGAGGGAGTAGCCAGAAAAAGCTCCGAGTTCAAGCACAAAAGAGTTTCTTTCTCTCTTACCCTACCGTTCGTCCACGTAAACACGTATAAAGATATATATCTCTATATATACAAAGCTACGTACTTATATATACGTACGTATATACGCGAAAGAATGACGAGTCGTTAAAGAGCAAACGTTTAGATTTTTAATCCAGACTCTGAAAAAGATATATTTTTTCCCCTTTTTTGTGACTTTAATGCGAAATTGAATCAAGGTGTGTGTTTGCTATAGTGCGAAAGGAACGACAATTTGGTGAAGCAGAGAGAAAGTTGAGTTTTTCAAACCGAGTTATGTAGTTTAAATGGTTTAACTGAAAGATAAATGAAGCATTTAACAAAATTAAATATTTGAATTGAGATATTTCCTTAAATATTTTACATAATTTATTTGAGCATTAAAAAATTTTAATCACACTTTTTAAAATCAAATTCTCGGGTCTGTGGCCATTTATTTTTTAATTAATCGGGAAAATGCCTTTTTTCTTTTAACACAAACGATCAGAACAAACCGAAAACATAGTACGAGCGCCAACGATAGAAAAAGAGAAGATAAAGTAAAGCGCAATAAGGGATGTTTACCAATTTTGGTCCACTTTTATCGCTGCCGACAATCTGGGCTAGCACAAGCCATTAATGTCTGGATAAATTTAAGTCAGCAGCTACAGTAAACACTTCGAGTAAACAAATGCTAATGCCACTGTGAGGAGAGGCTCTTTCCTCTTTCTCTCGTTCTCTCCCTCACATTGGCGCGATAAGACTCACTATCTGTTCCACTCGATGACGCGCTTGGATAATAAAAATAAAATATACTTTTCAACGAAATTCGTTCTATCGATTTTACTTATGTAAGTTACTTCTGTAAGTGCGTATGTCGATCGGACAAAGCATGTCTGTCCGACCTAACACGGATTCTACTACTTGGTTTAAGGCATTAGAAGTATTCTACGGAAAAAGAATTATGCATATTCAACAAATTTTATCGTTAAATTATTGAATTAATATTTAATGTACAAATTTGAATTATGCGATTTTCAAGAACGTTATTCTCAAAATAAAAGAATAACTAATTTAATAAAAAAACAAAGTTTTGATCTAACATTTGCAGAACTAAATAAAAAATGGTATTTCATTCAGCCTTCTCACTGATTTAATTTTAAATTAGCATCTGAGCCACAAAATAGTTTCTTCGACTAGACTAAAACTTTGCAATTGCCCTATCGTAAAAATCTCACCAACTGAACTAGTGCGAAAAAATAATTACACGACCTGAATTGACGCTTGAGCAATCAATGGAGGGCTGATTCTCTTACTGGGGCGGCCGCACGCGTAAAAACAGAGCATAAAATAAAAGATCAGCTAGCGCGCAAAAAAAAAGATGGCTCGCAACGAATCCGTAAAATAATAAGCGCTCGAAAGAGCCGCTCAGTAAAGGATGAAATTTACGGCCACAGGAGTGCCATAAACATGGCGCGGGAGCGCCTCAGCGGTCGCTCCTCACCGGGCCGGTCATTATGCGCCACGCAGAAATCAAGCCTTTGCCTTGCGCGCGTCCGCACGCGCATCTATCTTTCCTTCTCTCCTCGGTATAAGAAATTAGAGTCGCGGCTTTTATCTTCGCTCGTAAATTGTAAGAGCATCGATTATACGCGACAGATAAAAATCTCGAGAAAGAGAGAAAGGGAGAAAAGGACAGAACGCGAGGCAAGCCGATATTGGATATAATCTGATGGGGAGGAGGGCATTACCTTACGCATCAGCGGCTCTTCGACCGCGTGGGTGTAAGATGATGATACTTTGCGAGATTTCACCTTGAGTGAGAAGAAAATAAGAGCTGGGACTGTGGACTGTGCATTATTACATTAGATTAGGCAAACGTGATAAAAATAGAAGGCTATATATCGTATGGTTTTTGTTTCTCAAATTTATTGATTGTTTTGTTCAGACAACTATGAATAAAACGTTTTCTGCCATATGGAAAGTGAAGAACAAATTCATTATTTCTACGTATAGTTTTACAATAGGTTGTAATTATCTTTCGCTATAATTAAATTCTGTTTCGTATATGTACCCTCGTTATCCAAATTTTGATTCTAGTCCTTAATAATAATAATACTTTTACCGCTTGAGTATTTATATGCATACGATTAGTATTAAAATATCATCTTTTTATAAAATTAATAGTTACTATACTACTATGCAGATGTGTGCACCGTTAAATGCTGCTACTCTATAATTCATTCATGAATGTATCAATTGAAATTTTTAAAAAGGCTTTTTCGTTTTCGATAAAAATGGATGATAAAAGGCTTAGATCTACTTAAAATTTAGAAAAACTCTTAAATTTCTGTAAATTTAAAAATATATAATATAAATCGATTTGGAAGTAAATAAGAGTCACTAAATTGACAGAGATGTTCAACTGGTAGAATATTCTTACCGTTCGATAGAAGATAATTATAAATTATAATTCTATAATCGTAAAAAAAATAAAGAGAAAATTTAAAATATTTTTAACAAAAATGACGAATGAAAAAGTTGTATTTTATAAATGAATCTGGATATCCTTTGAAACGACTGAAAGAGCAGATATAGGAAACATATTTTTGCTTCACTGGAGACTCGCCGAGACTTTCGTCATGAACTCGCAGCTGTCGCGCTGGTGAATTGGCGCTCAAGCGTCGCGAAGTATTTCGCGCTCTATCAGAGGTGCTTCGCCCACTCGCATTTCGAGGAGAGAAGGGAGATACTCGACACTATTTCAATTTGATACGCGCGCGCGTTTGCGAGTATCCGGTCACGTGATGCGATCCATAAATAAAGCGTCGCTCGCGCGCGTAGACGACTCTCTGATTTCCGTTGAGATTTTTGCGCGTCCCGATGTCGACGACGGGAACGACTCGGAAATCTTTCGTGACGTTTTCGCAGCTCTCTCTCTCTCTCTCTCTCTCTCTCTCTCTCTCTCCCTCTTTATTTCTTATTTTTTTTCTCTCGACGTGGGAATCTTGTTTTTCGTCGTATTTCAAGCATGCTCGTCGCCGAAATATACGATTTATTCGCGTGTTATTATGCATGATTATGATTTGCGTGGCGAATGATTAGATTGCTGCGTCGGTTGATTTATTGGCAAATTGGAAAATTTAGTATCGACGGATTATGGATATGACACGGGTCTTTTAAATAATAGCTAATCCATATTTACTCGTAAACAAGCGTACAATCGATGATGATTTAATGTACCGAATACATCGTAACTTATTATTATTATAGCTGGTATTATGTATATATTTCTGCTATAAGGGGCATAATTACTAACACGTACAATAGCCATTATAGCATTGCAAGTACGACAATAGTTGTAACGTGCTCATGTGTTAAGGATTTTAAAATAACCCTTCCAAATTCTTGACATTTTATTCCAAGTATTAAATGTAATTATGTCTATATATTTTACAAGATATTTTTATAATTGTAAAAAAAGTTTGCTCATTCGTGAATTTTTTCATCTTCTAGATACTGCATATATTAAATCATAATTTAAAAACATCTTATATATATGTATATTAGCGCTTATAAGTTGTGGACAATGTATAAGCGATAACCTGTATTATTGAGAAATTTTTATGGATTGTATAACGAACGTTGTTTTTGTAAAAAAATTAATGAATGGTTTGTTTTGCTTATGGGCGTGAAACGACTTCAAAATAATAATTACGAATCCCCAATGAAATAATAAATCTTACGAATCCTATGAAGTAAAAGAAAGTAAGCATGAGTATTCAAGTACAATAAACTAAATAAAAATCTAGCAGAAAATGCAATAAATTTCTTAGTCCTTGAAAGCCCGCGAACCTTTGCGCAATAACGATAATGCCATCCTTCAACAATGGAAACAAACCATCTTCGAAGAAAGAAATGAAAAAGAGAGTAATAAGTAGATAAAAAGGCAAAAAGCCAACGACAGCAGCAGTAGCAGCTGAGAAAAGAAGTCAGAGAAAGTGCCGGCGGTGTTGGGAGCACTGCGTCTGCAATTTAATGGCCGCTAACGCTCGCGCCGTTTGCCTTTATGGCCCGCAACGCTGTTTCAGTTGTGGAAAATAAAGTTTTCCTTGCTCCCTTTCTTTCTCACGGGGTACCGACGGCAGCGGCGGCCGCTGCAATGACATCGACGACGACGATCAGGGCCGCGAGAAGAGGTGCGAATTTATTCCCTTTTCCCATGGATTGCCTCGAAGCAACTTTATCATTTGTTACGCTTGACGCTACTTCAAGTATTTCTGAATTAAATACTATTAAAGTATTAGCAGAGTATTAGTTACAACATTGATTTACAGTTAAATTATTAACTATTTTGCTAATTGTCTTAATAAAAAACAATGTCTTAAAATATGTTTTTTTTTGTTTTATTAGTGTTTGGTAAAAAGCATCAATCGGTATGTTTTTCGATTAAATATCGAGTAAAAAATTGAAAGCTAAAAAAATATTCTTTTAACCGATCATAGATGTAAAACTCGCTTTGATTCATTTGATATTTTGAAAAAAGTGAAAATGTATACATCTATCTCGGATGAATTCGTTGTCCGCTCACAAAACAAAAAATTAAAAAAATTTTTATGTTATCACATTGTCAATTCTTCTAACATCATATCGTATTTTCAGCATACAGTTTTAAAACTAAAATGAATCCTAAAAATATTTTAACATCGTTGGACAGCCTTATTATTGCATATATAAAAAGTGAACCGCGCGTGAAAAGATTGGTTTCAAATAAAGAAATCTCGTACTCGGATTTCAGTAGTCTCAAAGCTTCCCAACGAGGAAGGAGAAACATGAACCAATTAAAGCCACAGCGTCGACGCTGCTGTTATTCTTGCGGTAGCTTTTCCACGAGACCTTGCTGCCAAGAGCATATATAAGGCGCTACCTTTATTAGCATACCGGCGAGCTCATGGAATAAAAGAGGACTCGAGAATTTAATTACTTTTTCCTTGGCTCTTTCTGTGTCTCCCTTCTCCCTCGTTTGCTCGGGCGCGCGCGCGCACGTTTTCACTCTGACTGAAAGTAGCTGGCTGTTATGTGGCTAATCGTCACCCCCTTGAGTTTCACTCTTACTCAATGAGCGGAGGTTGAGAGAAGAAACGGAAGAACGAGAAAAAGAGTTGGAGAAGCACAGTGTGGTTAGATTACGCCAGTAGTTAAATGTCTCGCGTTAAGATAATCATTTTTTTCGCGTTTCATTATTCCGCATTTTTTTATTTGAAATGTTTGTAATTAGTTCTGGAGGATATAACAGCATTTAAACGAGCTTTATTTTTTTAACGCAAAATATGCGCAAATTAGTAGGGAATTAATAAAAGTGTTATATACACATATATGTGTGTGTGTCTTATGCATAACCAAGTACAAGGTATTCGAGAGTTTTAAACTCCGATCTATGACATATATGCACGAAGGAAGTGACGAATTCGTATAACCAAGCCAAAATTATGTACGACCACTCGTGCATCATAGCCAAGATACCAGAGAAAAAAACTTTCGAGCCGGTATTGCCAATTTGTCGGAGCTACGAACTCAATTACGAAGATCTTCCCCGTATCAGCAATGGGCTATCGCTCCGCTATACAGTTCTGTCATTATTGCGCACGTATAAGCTTATAACCTTATAACGCAAGAGGTCCTCGTCTGCTCTCATCACCCTTCTGCTACGTCTTGGTATATACATATATACTTTGTTAACACGCGTGGAAGAACGTGAATTGACGGAGGTTTTGTGAGGTACGATATACAAAGGCAATCGAGGTTTGAATATAGTATGTATAATGTATATATAGTATAGGATTATAGAATTGAAAATGAGGTCACAAGGTTGTAATAGAATTTGGGCCTAATCAGTATATCCTCGCGACAAGCTCCTAGCCCATTCGTTCGGGTTTATACGTATAATCCTGACGCTTGTTAACGGCGAACTAGAGAGAGAGAGGTGGTTTGCGAAATACGTGAGCCATATGGAATTGCACTAATTATACAGGATTTAATAGGTGGTGATGTAACTGATTGCATGCGCGTGGCCGAATAGTTATACAGATCAAATTTATTAAGGATTGTTGTAGAGAAAAGTCGCTTGAATAATCGCGTAGTACTACCGAGAACATTTTATTGAAAATTTATACGATATGAGCGCAAGTTTATGAATTACCAAGTATACAGTTTTGTTTATTACTTACAGTAGTTTAAATTGTTCGTAATTCTACCTGACAGTTAGTTATTTTGATTTTTATTAAAGGGGAGCTCTCTAATCATCGAAAAATCCATCTTTTTACTTTTTTTATAGACTAAGCACTCGTTAGGATTATTGCTCTAAAAATATTTGTTACAAAATTATGTACGAAATAATAAAAAACAGATTTTAAGTACTTTTTAAGCCTCAAATGATTAATTTTTAATATCTTAGAGAAACATATTTTAATATCAGCTGTGACGCTCATATCGAGTAATTGTTCGTAAAATTGTCTAAATTTTGAAGGAAAAGTACTTTAATCCCACATAATATATAAATGAATCATTCTCTGACAATGACGGAACAACAAATTTTTACGAATACTGTTCTTCCAGCCGTTTTGCAGATACAAAGTTACTCGGAGGAAGGAGTAGGTGGAGACAGAATAGGGATATGCTTTTGAGATTGGCAAAAAATTATTCTATGGCGCGGAAATGAAGAGAAGTATACTGTAAAACTCTATTTCTAGAGTTATACAGTATTTGAATTTATTATTTAGCCTATTATCAGTTACATATGTAAGAGTTCAAACCTAAGAGCTACTTTGATGACGAAACAGATTTTCTAAGATACAGAATATCAAAGTTGGCATTTTTACCAATTTTGGGCGTTTTGAGCCAATTTTCTAAAAATTCTAACTTTTAAGGGAAGCATTTGTCACTCAAAACACAAAAGGCATTTTTGTTGTAAAATAAGTCAAATTTTGTAAATAAAATACTAATAAACCTGTAAGTCATAACAATCGCTTAAGTCAGGATAGTCTTGAAATTCAGTTTAGAGAAGGTTCGATCATGTGTTTTAACATGAAAAAAATCATGAAGATGCCTACAATTAATACATAAGTGTCCATGAAGATTAGAAGGTTAGAATCAATCTCTATTTATAGCTAGAAATAAAGTTATCCAGCAATTTCCCAAATATTTATAATAAAATATATGTTCACCTCATAGATAATGATTTAAACTGCACTAAATACTCTATAAATACAAATACAAATAAGACTCTTGCAAGTTAGCCCAGGATGACGATGAATGATAATTTCATTCATCAATTCCTCCACTATTGTTTATAACAATAACGCTAAAGTCATGCGTTGAAAGTCATTTAAGTATTCTGAATCAGTTTTGAAAAGGTTCAATCGTCGATATCGAGATGAAAAAGTTGATAAAACATGGATTTATTGCTTTAATTAATTGTTTTTTTTTTTGTATTTTTACAAAAATTGTAAGGTCTCTGTCGTTTTTTGTCTTTCGCAGAAACTTTTAGTTTCTCGAGAGGTTCGCAGTCTTGTTGAAAATACTACTTTCGATAATTGCAAAGTTTAATTTCATTAATGTAATTATTAAACTTTAACAACTGCAAGTGCTGGTTCGTATCATTCCAAAATAATCAAAGAATGGAGTGAACCGAAAATTTTCAGAAATATTTTTTTATGCATTAATTATGACATCAATGTAGGGAATCAAACTCGAATGCCCAGAAAAAGGTTTGTATTACAGAATATACATGTATATGTACTGCAATTTTTTAAATAATGAATTTAAACAAAATAAAATCGAATGCTTAGGTGTAAACCTGAAGAGTGTATGGTCATATATTACATAGTAATTTTAGCTCAATCGGTTCTTCGGTTGACTTTAAATCCTACAAACAGTGAATGTTCTGTTGCACAGCACAAAAAGTTTTTGAATGAACTTAAATATACCACAGGCATCTTACGTAAATGATACAGTTCAACTTATATTTCATAAGTTTGAATATATTTATTTTATGAAACAAAAGTGTCTTATCGCTTTATCTAGCCGAAACGAAGCTGAATTGAAAAAAGCAAGGGCGAACCATACTTCTTCTCTCAGGAAGTAAACGCGCGCACCTAATCGCGCAACGACGTGTCTACGCAAGGGGGTGTTTGCGTGACCAGTGAATAGTATCAAGTCTATCTCATTTTCGTGCCACGAGCAGCGTTAAATATGCGTTCCGAGAGCCAACGCGGTGAGGGCAAATTAGTCGATTGCGAGAGGTTGGTTTAAGCACTACGAAATTTTCGCATCGATCGCGAGTTAATGCAAAATAGTTTGCATACGTTCGGAGTGTTGTTACCTCGAGTATTGTTATTGCGGAGTTGCACATTCTTTGGCATTTGGAATTTTATTTTATAATTAATTAATTTTTGAATAATCTTTTAAGTATGTTTGTTAACAATTATGAAGTTAGATTTTATTAGGAGCATAGTTATCTGTAAGCAAAAACTGATTTACAGTCCTTATAAGTAACACATGTTCAGTGCATCAGAAGAACGGTAGAGTGAGTGATTACTTTTTCATGCTTGATCTAGTTTTAGCGCGTTAACTAATTAGCAGAAAAAAGTGGAGGCTATTTGTAGCGTATTCGTAATTTATGAAGTAACTACCGCATGAATAATGACCTAGACCGTGTGTCTACCGTTTATCATGTTCCAAGTATACGTATAATTTCACATAATCACTATAATAATAATATATTATAATTCTTTAATTTATTCATTCTAAACAAACAACTCTTGAGACATTCTAATCAATCGTTTTAAACCAAAGAAAAACCCATAGCAACGAATTGAGCAAAGGAATGAATTTCCAAGTAATTCTCTGTTTTCGTCAGAGAGCAATCGTAACAAACCTGCGACATTGCGTGGTCTCGATATAAGATAGCTTCAGAGTGAAAGAAATCGCGAGTCATATGCGTGTTTTTCCGCCCCGTTGCCGCTATGATGTCGTGTGTAGTACCTCGCCACGGCGTGAAAGCGACGCGTTAATAACGGTTTTTAGCGCTCTGAAAAAATGCCTTGATTTATGCGACTATTTTTTTCCTCTGGCTTATCATGCAGTGCCTTAAATTCTTTGTACCTTGCTTTGTGCTCGTTTTTCTCTCTTTTTCTTTTTCTCTTTCTTAAGTCCTATATAACTGGTGTGCAATCACAATTGGTTATTGTTTTTGCATTAAGTTTTGCGCGATCTGTCAAATAACCATACGTACGCGTGAGGCAACAGCATTTTGTCAATTAAAATCCTTGGCTATTATCGATATTTAACGATGCGAAGCACTATCTTTCTTTTCTATGTATCTATCTAGTAGTACTGCAATAAACGTCCATTTTCTCATCCAATTTCATCACACAATCAATTTAGAATTCAGCTATTTACATCATAATAATTGAATTAAATTCTATAAATGGAGTTATATATTATATATCTATAAAAAATTGACCAATAAAGAAAATTTTTT
Organism: Apocrypta bakeri; assembly: GCA_018906985.1. NCBI lineage: Eukaryota > Metazoa > Arthropoda > Insecta > Hymenoptera > Pteromalidae > Apocrypta > Apocrypta bakeri. The sequence goes on from JACCIA010000022.1 coordinate 1,379,331, forward strand.
TATTTTATGTAGATTGTTTAAAGCACTTTTTATTTCGATTTCCACTTAGAGACAGCATATAAATGGTATTACAACATTATTTACTATTTTACTATGCTAATTTTGGCTCAATAACGGTAAAAGTATATATTTTTTAAAAATCAGTTTTAGTTTCGACTAGACTACTTGTTTCGTAAGAGTGAATGATTTACTCCACGGGTTGAAAAATACGAGATAATACTTGCATAGTAAAAGCTATTGAACATTTAGTTAATGATAAAAATATAAACTGAAGCGGTATAAGAATATGCAAGTAATACGTACTTTCAACATTTTTTATAAATCACAGTTACAAGTTATAGATTAACATCGGTTAGCAAATTCGTGACTCAAATCTCGGTATATATTTACATAATACATACACGCTTTTGATTGCATATCTAATGGTCCATTTAGAAACCAAGGGGTGAACGTTTAGTAAGTTGTTCTCTATAACATATATGAAATAGCTATGGATTATCAAAAAGGAAACGGGCAATTTATTGTACTTAGAGTATTGAAATGATAAGAAGGAATTCAGAAATTCTAGAAAAATCATCTGATAAACTTATTATCTTTGTAGCCCCATCTCTCTCTTGCGGGACATCTAAAACTTGTCTTCTCTGTGTAAAGCTATGGATACTGTTATTTAATTAAAAATATTCATTGATTACTATTGAAATCAGCCAAATGTAGTTTATAGTAACCGCTAGAATACAATTCACCAAAACACAGGAAGATAAAGTACTGCAGCACGGAGCACTCGCTATCGATTTCTCTTGTGAATCAGTGGTTGAATGAAAGTAAACACGTGTAATTGTCGAGTCCGTCGTGTTTCCGGAGTCGCGTGACTTCTAGCATTCTGGAAAGTGCCTTAGGAATGTATATAACGGTTATACATGCTAGCCGGGGCTCTTAATTTAAGATTTTTATATTTCGGTTTATTTGTCCTACGCTTGTATGTGCAGAGCAAAAATATATTTCTAAATGGTTACATTCATAGTGGCATTTCTGTACATCTGATTATATGAAGCAGTATGTTTACATATCTGCTGAGAAGCTTTGGATAGTATCAAGATATGAAACTCTTAAGTTCGTCGTCATATCTGGACAAGCTTTTCCCGAAGCTATATCTTGATTCATTTTTCTCATATTAAGTTTGATTTCTGTCAGGACCATTTGTTTACCTCAATATTATACCTATGCAACACCTCTAAATTTGCCCAATGTGCTTTTTACGTTAAATTAGATTTTTATAATACAATTATAAAGACTAAAAATAATGATAATTGCTAAACGTTTAAAAATGTTTAAAGTAAAAATGTTTTTGTTCGATCAATCTGTCCGAGAATAACTCTACACATACACACACATATATATATATATATATATATATATATATATATGATGAGAGGATCTATTTATATCTACATGCATTATGTTTATTATTATCTGTACAGCGACGAATATGTTAAGTTAAGGCTCTGGGCAGTCGAGCATTTGCCGCTATACAAGAAAGGTCTATTCTATGTGCTCACTCACTTACCCGAATGCAATTACATTATCATTATCTGATTACTAGTTTTTTATTAAAGTACATCTTAATATCTGATTAATAGGAAAATTATGGTATCTAATCTAATTTATTTCTATCTAAAAATGATGAAAAATTATAATAATAACTTTTTTCTTCTGAATTAAAAATAGTAAATGCATAAAATATTGTAATACATATATTTTTAACTAAGTAAATTCTAAAAGAAATGTTGTATAGATTTAAAATAATAAGCTTTTATCTTGTATTTTTATATAAAGCTTTTCGAGAATAAATACTTTATTTTAGAATCGCATAATTTTACCAGATGTCGACAAATAGAACAGATTTGTGTTTGTGGTTTCTTTCTTATTTGCTAACATACTTTTTCTCTTCGATATGAAAAATTCGACTCTCGCAAACAATCGTAAATCCTGCACGATTAATGCGATTCCAATGTGTAGATATATGCTTTTTGTAAAGGTCAATATGTACGACTAAAATTCTTTGTTCTCGGACTATCATAGATACCTGACTTTCTGCCAGGAATTCCTCTTCCGATCTTTCTTTACATTTCATTATAATCTACTTCGTTGCAGACAATGTAATTATTTTTATTATTTTAGATATTCGTAAAATTATGATTTAATTTTTAATAATATAATAATTACATTTAGTATCTTTTTGTGTTGATAGAATAATTGTTCAAGTGCGAATAAACTCTGAAAAATGATACTTTATTTAATTTTATATGCAAATAAGGCAGCTGTTTATTTATTGTAACGGACAGAACTCAATAAAAAATATTTGTATTTCACGGGCTTGTAGGTCATGTAAGACAGTCTACTTTATCATATCAACTGACGGACAACGGAATTAGGAACATAGGTTTCATTTTAAGCACAAAATGCTCATACTTAGGCGAATGTCTAAACTTCGACATGAATTCGCTGATATCTTGTAGTTCATTTTGAATACCGGTGCTCTAGTTACTAAGTAGAATACGCAGGAAAATTCTGTGAAATATTCACACCTCTCGTGGAACCACTGAGCTCGTCGAATCGACAAAGCTATTGAACCAGCGAGAGAGAGAGAGAGAGAGAGAGAGCGAGAGAACATGTCGATGACACAAAAATTTTTGATCATACATCCTACCTTGCAATATGATGCTTGTATAAGTCTCGATTCTTACTTAAAAGTAGCATAGAAACTTAATAGCAATATGTGACAAAGTTTGTCTTTGTTTGCTCCTTTAATATACTTTACAAACATTTTTCTAAAAACCGAGTTTCTCAAGAAATTTATATGATTATCTTAGACGATGCGAGTAGAACCTAGCACTGTGGCCAAAATTCTCTGTAAGGATTCGCGATTAGGACTTGATAATACGGCAACTTTTTTAAATTATAAGTGTCTATATACAAATTTATAATATTATTACAAAGCTAACTTTTTTAAAGTAAATTTTAAAACGTTATTTAATATAAAACCTACTAAAAGATGATGTTATAATCGTGTGTAAAGATATATGACATTTTTTCATTTTGGCTTTGACGTACACTGTAGCTTTAGCTGATCGATGGATTTTTGAAATTCAAAGCTCAAATAGTACTACTATTTCTGTATCATTTTGAGCTATCGAATCGTATTTTATTAATTTATTATTATTTACATTCTCACGAGCCTCAAAATAAAAAATCATTCCATTTTTTACAACAAATTAATATATGTTCTCGATTAATTTAGTCTGCAATTGAATTCTTTATTTATTTCGAATTCCTTTAAATTGCTCATACTAGTTCTAAGAAAATGTGGAAAAATGGTAGTGTCGAAAACACTTGATAGAGGGCAAATCGAAGGCGTCGGCGCGTACTTACTTATACACAGAGTAAGTCACAGACTTACACGTACGTCTGCACTGCGAGGGAACATTGTAGTCTCTTTCTCTTCACGTTAGCGAGAAGAAAGGAGAAGAGAAAACTAAGCGAGTCACGCACGTGCAATCTCCATACATCACCGTCTGAGCGTGTAAACTTTTCAACTTCGTCGAATATCCTAGGAGTGCGTCTATGCTGAAGAGAACTTGGCCTCCTCTCTCTAGGACATGTCGAGCGATGTAGATTTTGTTACTCCTTCCTATTCTTCTACATTTGTTCAATGTGTGTACTTTCTCTTTCAACCAATGTGAAGGCCCTCAGCACATAGTTCTATGGAAGTCTTGAACAATTTTAAGGTTGGGTAGGATTTTACAAAGCGAAAAATTATTTGGATGGCTGTGGAAAAAGTTTTACCGTAAATTTAATCGCAATTTTTTAAATTTCACGTGAATCAAAATAAAGAGCTTTTATTTGAATAATTAACATGCCTATCATTAATATTAGGATTAAATATATTTTATAAAATGAATTTTTGATTGGCGAATCCGCTCTTTTTAAGATTCTTGGAAAATAATCCATTTTTATTAGTAAACAGACAGCAGAACTAATAAGTTCAAAAAAAACTATAAAATCTCGATCATGAATAAATTTGTTTTGTACTTTATCTGAACCGTTAATATATATTGATATTTCCCACCAAGTATTGAATTCTTACAGTAAGTAATTGCCATCTGTTGCAGCTTTATTTCATACTAATTTTCGTTATATTAAAATAAATCCATGGCATTCTAATAATTAAATTAAAAAATGCAACTCTTTTGAATGTTAATTATTTTCTCTTGTTGGATTTGGCAATTAGTTGATTACAATTATAATACGGCAAGATTGATAAATATTGATTAGACTAAGGCCACAAATTATAACCGAATGATTGCCTTTTAGAAAACACGCTAGAATGTCGTTGAAATTTCTATACATTCTCGGATGGTAGAAATATGTAAATTTCAAATGGCATATCGCAGCTACCACATGCGCCATTCGATTTGTAGAATAAAATCGATGCAATGCGACGCGTCGTCGCGTAGCTCGTCCGACAGTTCCCTCGAGGGCTGCTTTTCAGCTAAAGCTGGAAAAGTAAATCGGTCATTTATGTAACTCTATTTCTATACTGGTACGCGTATATACACACAGCTACGCTTTCTATCCCTTTTCATTCGCCAAGTATAAAGAGGACCTGAGGTATTTGAATAAAACTTCAGAAAATGGAACAGTACAATAGAATTTTTTTTTCGCTTCGCCAACTCTTCGTTATAAATTCCGACGATTTATCTTGCAATTTAAATAAAAGATTCTGCGTCATAGTACATATTTAATCCAATTAAAAACCGAATGACAGAGAGTAAAGTACGTCTATTTAACAATTTTGAAATCGTTGTTCCAAGTGTTCGTGAGTAAGTAATCGGCAAACAGAAGGAGTACAAGCTCTTGAAAATTGAATTTGGCAAATTAGCTGGCAGTGCGACGTCGAGTATGTTCCTTCGTTCGATGAGTAGATCAAACAAAAACCACAGAAACTTAATCAGCCAATTTCCAATGAAACACACCTTAAAGCTTTGACAGTCACGCGCGGAAAGGTATGTATATGTACTATACATACCCTACTAGTCGTATAGGTGTAGTCAAGATTCCCAGCGCGTGACGCGGGACAAGCATCCCGGCAAAGCGGATCACTTATCGGTAAAACAGAGGAACGCCCCTCGGCTGCATTCTCTGCTACTCTCCAGCTTACTCGGGGATACCAGTGTGAGCTTGTATTATACTCTGGTGGTGACGGAACTGCGACGTGCAGCTGCTCGGTGAGGTGAGAAACCGCGAGAACCTCAGGAACCTGGGTATGCACTGTGTCTGCACAGTGAGAGTTATGCAGACTCCTCTTCGCAACTGTCTGTCTTTCTAATGCTGGCGCTTTCTTTCGGCGCGACCCCTATACCCCTAATACTCTACTCCATTTTGCTCTCGCGGATTATGCGGCGGCTCGTGTATTCCTTCACTATACGAGACGACGTCTTTTACTCTCGGCTCGTCTCTGCTCTGCTATGACTGCGGGTGACTGAGTGTACGCGAGAGGGGGATGAAAGCAGCTACCCCACCAGTATATATGGGGAAATTCTCTCATTAGCCTCTGTAATAGTCTACTTTAGAGACGGCTTGAGGAATTTCGAGAGAAGCTCTATACGGGTTGACGACAGTGTCGCCGTCTGTTAAGAGATGAAGGAAGAGTCACTTGCTGGAGATGATGAACTGCGGGTATCAGGTAGGAGGAGAAAGATCCTTAAACTTTGCAAATATTTTACGCAGATAGGTAGATACATGGTTTAGCGTATACGCTTTTTTTATTTTTGCCTTATATACGTTTTACATTTTAAAACTTTACATGTTTAATGTATTGTAGTTTAGTCGTACTACATCGTACAGGTACATTTTATTATATATGGTATATTATACGATTCACATAAAAAATTGTTTCTCGACCTAAAGCGCAATATTGTATAGTCTGTGCAATCCACATTTAATTAGGACGATTCGAACGTGCACGCTATTGAGGGAGTCGAATTACATCCCGGCATTCAATGTATCCCTAAAAAGAGGAAAGGGGAAATAAATATTGAAAAAACGGAAGTGTCATTTCTGTAGAGAGACCTAACGCATCCGGTAGCGGTAGCGGTAATTCTCACAGATCAATGAAACCAAAATATTGGGACAAGCTTAACAAAGACCTTTGTTCCAAATTGTATAGTGTGCATAAAAAAATGAACACACCCGATGCTCGATACAAAACTATACAAATACATGTTTTCGATTGATCACATAGTTGAATCGAAGTGTTATGTGTCATATTTAGGTAACCGGCAACTTGTCAATGGATTGAGCTTCATAATAGCAAATATCGCATGGGTTGAATTTCAAGTGGAACATTTCTATTTCAGTGCGATAAATGGGTTACTTGCTTTCGGTGACTAAATCGTACTGTACGTTTGTATAATGTGTATACATTTACTACAGATGAAAATGAAAATAAATCTAAAATCAAGAAACTTCGATAATAAATTATAACATAATCATGATGAAATACATTTGTAATAATTTATTTGTTATTATTCTATCATAAAATTATAATAAACTGATGTAACATTTTTTTAGACCTCAAGCATCACCATGACTGTTTATAGCTGAAAAGTCTTTGGACTTCTCGTTCATGCTATGCTGCTTAGTTGATCTTCTTTTATTCCTTCTTTTTCTTTTATTGTTATCTTCGGAGCCTTTTTATCGTTTCAGACCTCAGGATAACCGCTTCTTTTATCATTTTTCGTTACCCTAAAAACTCTTTTTTTTTAACTTTCTAACTTCCCCTTCCTTTTTTTACGGTGCAGTTTTTATGGAATCATTTAAGTTCAATTGAGGAGCTGCGCTTAGTAAAAATAGTCTTTTCTCCGGGAAACTTCGATCTAAAATGCAATAAAGAGTTAGTGTTTTTGTGATTTCTATTTTATTTAACTAAAAATAATTAATTAATACGTGCTATTAAATGATCGATATGCACACAAGTAGAGAAATATATCGGTAAATTTAATGAAATTTCTTTTAAAAGATTTCTGTGCCGTATACGAATGGGAAAGGATATTTAATTTTTATGAAAAAAAATTTTGTCATATGCCCAGAAGCACTTTATTGATTACTTTAGAGTACAGAGATCCTGCATTACATAAATAACGATACAAAGTTATACTTAACTAGATTACGTTGTCACTGTTCTGTGACCAATAAATCTTTTTGTATTACTTTCGTTTAATTAATACAATAATTCACACACGGAAGAATAGTCCTTAATATATTTCATTATGTATATTACACAATTTCTACTGTACTATATATAAACTACTATATATTATAAACATAATACTTTAATTGAAAAAGTATTCTAGAATTTTCAAGTTTGTACTTCCTACTGAAAAAGTATGGTCATTTTTTAATATATCTTTTTCGTTTGCCAATCAATAATTAATTACACTTTTATTTTTATAGGATATTATAGGATACATAAGTGAAATAATAATTAAATGTATAGAAATAAAAATGCGAATTTACAATGTATATTGTACATATTGAGATATTAATCTTCGTATCTGAATTTTTTTTCAAAACTAAGTGTGAAATATCACGTGTAACATATATAAAAACTGAGAAATACATAAACAAATGCAATTGTATTTTATTACAATTTTATAATAAAGCACATGTACGGATAGGAATATTTAATAATCGTAATTATATTTTTTGTTACATATTTTTTAAAAATTTATATAATATTACATTGTTCAAGCACAATTATCATATCAATTACTGTATTTATTGATACAAAAACAATCGAATATCCAGTATATTTTACTCAAAGGAAATGGGAATTTCACCGTTCTATGAGCAGTACTACAAGACAGTATTCGCCTAGTGTAGAACCAGCATTGTACTGTTCAAGTATGGTACTTTTAACCAGTACTGTGCCAATATTCTGTGAATATGGTGCGAACCTTGTTTTTTACTTGACTTTTTTATATCATATATAAAATCATTTATATTATACATTTGTCATTTATCCAATCCATATCAAACATTCCATCTCCTGTATTTGACTTCTCACTTCCAGGTTTATCACAATTAAATTATAATCTTGCTCTTTTGAAAACATACTTTAATTCTGGATTCAATCTAAAACGCCAGAATTGGGCCAATACAATGTTATAATTCTGACCAGTTCTTAACATTCCTATACCGAGCCATGGTTGGACAAGTACCGACAATTCTTACCAGGGTAATGAATAATTATTTAATTAGATACATAATAAAAAAATTCCGATAGATAATTAAAATTAAAAAATAATTATGATAACTATTTGCTAAAAAAGTATGTCTCATGCGGTCCCACGCAACTTTCGCTTTCGACAGGCGTTTTCGAATGAATGCCGGAGATATCGTTGAAAAGGTTATTTTGATCAGATTGAAAGAGATTGGTGTAATTCGATGCACTAAAGAGCGAGTGATCGCACGCGTACGATCACGTGTCGCAGGTGAATCGTTCGACATTTACACAACCCTTCCGGCTTATGTGTCGTGTCGTATCGTACATATCGTTCTGAATCCCGAAGTCCAAGGCTATTTTAGCTTTGGTTTAAAGAGATTTCCGCTTACACGTTTCTTGTGAACTATGCGCTTAAATAGAACGAAGCAGCATCCATTTTCTCTTACCGTTTAAGCGTGAATGCGAGTTACATATATGAACAAAATTTAATATGAAAACGGAAAAGCGACATTAATAAAATCAGCATATGGTTGTTAATGCCCGTGATATATTAATCATAATTATTTTACAAGTTTCTCAATAAATTCGATTTTAAAATAAGGTTTGAAAATTAGGTAATTCTAACTAGACTTACCCAATCTTCTTAATTCAAATGACACAGTATTTAATTGTGACGATCATACGTAAGTATGTCTAGGTACTTGAACTTTCATAATAAGTAATAAAATTTATTATCCCTATTAAATAGTTGAGCGTGCTACCCCACCGTATCGACAAATATCTAACCGGACCAGGAACTCTCTTCAGATCGAGTACTTGAGAATCTCTAGCTCCGGATAAGTTGGCGAAACGCGCTGGTATATTTTCGCCCCAGCAGCAATTCGCAATGTCATATTTTTCAACGATTTAGTTTGAACTATGACTGGATTTTCTAGACTTCTAGGACATTTCCAGGACTTCGTCAATATTCGACTAGTAGATAAATACATACTCATACTCGTTATATTTCTGAAATTTTTATTTATTTATCATTTTTATGTTAAAGACTTTTTTCATTGTTTCTTTGTGGTATTTTATTATAAGCGAAAACGTTATTGTTTACAGTATTCAGTAAACATATTTTTTTGTAGCTGAATCCATATTTTGAAAAAAGTCTAGAATTCAGTGTTTCGTGCAATCGCATTGGACTAAAAGAACAGTTTTTCTGCAATAACGATGTGCAACAGTAATTCGCTAAATATTATTAAAATATTTAATTCGTATATTTAATAATACAATATAATATTTTCATGCACTTGCATATATTATAGCTTTGCGCTTATGTGGGATTCTGATGAATTTTATTTAAAAAATCGTTCTGATTTTAGTTATTCAATATTTATTATTCTTAAAATATTCAGATGTCTATTTCCTGAAATAGCCTAATATAATATAATAGATAAATAGGACAATTACAATGATTGCATTTTTAAAGACTAGACTTATAATACATACAGAAACATTAATTACCATAATTGTAGTTAGTTGACTAGTATTTAAACAAGGTCTGAAAGTTATTTGACAAAAGCACTAGTTTCTATCTTTGCACGTCTCGCATAGAACTTCCCAAAATATAGCTTCGAACTCGCAGATAGAAAGTAAATGTATAGCCGTACTGATGGACAAAAAATATTCAATATATACTTCGTGCACGGACATTCAATAGACTCGGTACTAAGGTAGAAAGCCTAAAGCGCCGGGTTCGACAGTGTCCTGGGAGTTGATGCGATTTCAATGGAAATCCAATTTTTTTCTGATCCTCCCCCTATCTAGTCTGTCTCTTATCTTCTTCATCGGCTGCTGTAGCGAAACTATATCATCTCGACTCTTACGCCTCACGCGGCTGAAAATCGCCTCGAATAAGGGAGGAAAAGTGAAATAGCAATTTGTCTCGCCATCGCCGACGACGACACAATGCTCGGCGCAAAATAAAAAAGTAACGAGACTCGAAACTAGCGGGTAGCTAATAAACGATTTGCGCAACGATGAGAGCGAATTCGAGCCCAAAGGACTTTGCCGCTCGCGCGCGCCCGTAGCGATCCGCTCGACTGAGACGATGAAGATTAAACATCCAGAGCTGCTCGTCTTCATCGCCATCGTTGCCGTCGCCGTCACCGTCGCCGTCACCGTCGCCATCGTCATCGTCGCAGAGGAAGAGCTTTACGAGCGAAGCTCGTCCGTGCGGAAGAATATGGCCCCTTTTTTATACTTTCAGCAAATTAACCGATAGTGAGGAGCGCAAATCTCATTCTAAAGGGGAATAAACGAGATTGGAAGGAAAAAAATTCTTTGACTTTGTTCAAGAGATAGCCCTCTTATCTGTCTGCTCCAGGATTCCACTGTCCTATCGCACTCGCACTTGTTACTCCACTCGTCCTCTATATACGTACATGAGCAAATCCAAAAATACTCGAAACAACTGGTATCTAAAAAATAGAAATAGAAAATTATTTGCAAAGGCTGACCGACAGGGTCCTATTAACCTGCTCTGTGTCTATCTTCCCAGTAAAAAATGCATTAAAATAAGCATTTACTCGCATACCTCGTAGATTTGCTCGTGTACATTTTTTAGCAGACTTTTTTTTTTAATTGAGTTACAATAGATTTGAACGATAAACATTACATACAGATTTACAGTGACACGTGTACCAAACACGATTTAAAAATATACAATAAAAGTTATAGATATCCTTAAGAATTATCTCCACTATCTTGGTTATATTCACTTAGATTATAAAATAATTCATTCTATTACGTGGTCATAAATTTCCAAGAATTTCCGAGAAAAACTCGCTCGCGCATTTCCTTTATAGATTCTTTTCTATTTATCTCCTGGCGAAGCTCAAGGAAACACTCGCTTTGGGGTTTCAACATTTTTCCTGCCATTTTCCGCTCGTTGCATATGTCCGCATTTTACTCGGCCGTCCGTTCGACGATTTCTCACTCCTTCGTGGCTCACTCGGTTCCAATACCGCGACAAGGACATCGTGAACTCTTTTTGCGTATCTCTTCACACTTTTATACTAGCGAAGAAGACGACACATCCGGATAGTGCGGGAATTTACGGCTACTCTTTATCTTTCGACCGTTGTTCGCTGAAATCTCTTAGAGGAAGGATTTAGCATGAATTTTTTTAAATTTTATTACGCTGTAAATGCAGTCAATGCATTAATACACGGGTTTTTTCATTCGCGATACGTACATATTTTTATGATATTTTTCATTTCTCATTCGTCTCGGCTTCTTTGTGAAAGTTACGATAAAAGAAGAAAAAAATATCGTTTCTTCGAGCTCGATTATTATAGGATAATTCACGCCCTCTTGGTTTATTGAGTGACACATCTGCCTTGCAAGGATAATACAATAAAGCACACCGATTTTACTATTTGGAATTTCATGAGTCGAATATAGAGTCTGCAGCTTATAGCTTGAAAGTCAAATAAGCCAATAATAGTGTCGGTGTAGAAACAGACGAAATTGGGTAACACTCGAGACGTATAATGCAGGTTTTACCAATAATGATGGGTCATCGCGTTCGCGTCACGGTATAACAAATCGATTGTATGCGCGACGCTTTGAGCAGCATCGTAGTCAGGGATATGGCATATGTGTTAGTATTCGAATGGCGCGTTTCAACTAGGATCCTTGAAATCGTTATAGCTTTCGTATTATTCAGGGATGTGCTTGTTATAAAAGATCTTGACCCAATTGTACGTAACTTTATTAGCCAATAAGCTGTCATTAAACAGTCAACCGGAAGAGAATAGCGGATATTTGTATATTTGATGTTGATTGTAAAAATTGAATCAAGATGATTATTGTCGGGAAGTGAAATGTCACAAATTCCAAAAATATATTACTTTAGAACTTAATGAATGAATTTGAAAATGCATAATCACAGTGGAATAAGTTCAAAATAGATCAAGATTAGAATATTCAATAACGAATTTCCATTACACGATACAATTTGAAATTTCAATTGGATCACAGCGAGCTGAGAATAGCTCTTATCCGTTGTAAAGGAGCCACTTCATCGAACGAGAAATTTATCGGATATTCTGCCCCGGCAGGTTTTGTCCGTTTCAAGATACAGCTCGAGAAAATGCTGGAACACATATGCATAAATTCATATTATGGTGAAATGAGATAGAAAAGCGATAAGATAAGGCTCGTGTACATTATATTTTAATGTAGAAAGTTATTAAATCTATCCGTCTTCTGATTGGTCAATCGATTTGTCCAGTCGAATAACTACTAGTGAATAAAATTGCTCATGATATTGGTAATTCAATCGAGATTTGTGTATATTTATACATTTATACATATAAGGACGGGGTAATTGCCTACGTAGACTGATAACCTGCTGAAGAACAGAATGTCCTTATTAGACAAGTTTAAAAAATACGTTATTTTAATCGCTTTCGCATTAAGCATTTATAATACATTTATAATAGCAGTCAGACATTTTAACTACATTTCTACGATTTATCGTAATGTCTGATAATGAGGAGAGTACGCGATGAATTAAATTAAAAATAATAAGATATTTCCGCATAATTGGCACAATGGCACAATACCTCGTGATAGCCACTAATGATTGTGACTATGGAAAGATACTTTTGTTGTTAAATGAAATGAAAAATATAACATTATCGAGATGATATTCTTTCACTTTTCTTTCAATGCTTTTAAAATAGCTTTGATTCATTTCAAAGGTTACAATAAGATAACCTCAGCTATATTTCTGAGATTCTTTCAGAATATGACCTACAACAATAATAATTACCTCCATAATAATTGTAATACTCTTGAATCTCGTAAAAAGGGAGCAAACGAAAAAAATAGACAGTAGAAAAAAGATTTTTTTTACGTGCAGGCAAAACCGCAGTCATTATATTCGAGAGAACTGTTGGAAAGCGAGAGGGTTGCGAGAAAACATTTCTCTTGTGCCCTACCTCTTTGTCGGCATTTTTTTCTTTCCCGCGTCTGCGGTGCAAGAAAGAAAAACATTAGCAACGGGCGACCGAGTGTAATCGCGCGCGTATACAGTGATACACCAACGCGTATACACATGTGCAGCTGATGCTTGTCGTTTAATTACGGTTTTGTGATATTATCGTTGTCGTGTATATTCGCAAGTCCAATATATAGCTTCGGTATGGATATACCGATATACTATACTCGCGGTTGTAGTCACCATCGGGCCGATGATAGATTTCGCGTCGAATCGAACTTCAAAAGTGATTTGAAATCTGGTAAAATTGTTTGTCCAAAAACAAATCTACGAAATTCCTGCTCCGACACACGAGTGTTAAGCGCGTTAAATGTGCACCGGTAATTAGTCAAGCGATTGCAATCATTCCAATGACTGAATTCGCGTTTCGATTTGGCTTTACTGGTTTAATTAATCAAAATGTCTAGTTATTTATGTGGATTGTTCGACGTCTGCATTCGCCATCACGTTACAGTTTGGACAGACCAAAGTGCCTTTTCCCTTTATTGAAATTTTGAAAATGGATACGTCGATGATTTTATCGACATGCAGAAAGTATGCCTCACTGAATCCATAGATAGTGTTTGAATTTAAAAGCTATACTGGTGTTATCTTTACTTACTATAAAATAATAATGAACAAAGTACGCGTGACGGGAAAAATAAATATTTTTAGATCCAGAAAGGTTTTTTTGCTTCGGAGATATAAGCTTCATAACAGGGGATGCATAAGAATTTTAGTTTCATTAAAGTTATGTGTTATATTTGTATTCTGAATCTGAAATGAATGACATCGGTAAATGTTTAATCGATTTGATAATCATTCAATTGTGCACAATGCGAACGTATGCATTATGTAAAACCACAATTACCCTCATATGCAAAACGTGTACACTCAGGCTCACCCGGAGCTTCTCTCAAACAATCGCATCACACTTGCATATTCAGAAGCAGAACCCAATACAGCGAATGGTAAATATAAGCGCTAGATTGTTAGACAACTAAGCCAAGTTGTATCGTGAAACCATGTGTTAATTACGGGAATGGTATATCAAAAGATATGGATAAATCAATCAGTCCATTATAATTAGTGCTGAACGTTTGGTCCAAGACATTATTTAAGATTTATCGCGATCATATAACTTTTTAAAACTACATCTTACAGGTGTTGTTTATATAATTATTCGCAAAAGTAATGTTTCATATTCCAACTTTGCCGAAGCACGATCTGACATACCGCTTTACCGCATTTCACTTTTCCGCTGATTTTTTTTCAGAACTAAAGCTGCAACTCAACTTTGAACATCTGAGTTCGTTAAATACTTTTGACGGTCAGTTCCTGTACGTGCTTCCCGTATATTTCAACTATTCATACGAGTGTATTACATTTCTGCGAGGATGGGCTCGTCCTCGTGCGGGTATACCCCAGACTGTACGCGATGTAGTGACGCTTAACTCGCACACTCTTCTGTGTATTTCTATATGTACGCGAATATAGTTAGGTGGACTACGAACTCGAGCTTATTTCGTTTCTGGCTGAGGTTCTGGCTGGTGTTCTGGCCGGATGCTCATGGATAAAATTATGACCGTAATCGTATAATTCGATCCGCTCGTTTTATATATACGGATTTGCAAATTATAGTCCGCAAACGAGGCGGCCGCAAGGGGTAATGAACGATAGTTGTTTATACATTGGAGACCGTTAGCCTATTTTCGCGGTCTACGTAATTTCATGGGCTGCCCAAATTAATTTGTTGCACCGAGGGATTGTTCACGAGATTTTCTCGCGCTTGCGCGCTCTCGTTTCTCTTGGACTTTCCTCAGCAAGTTTATTTTTTAATGGATAAACCATGTTTGCGGAGACAATTTTCGTACATTTTGAGGGTTTATTTTAATACTGCTTCTATTTTTGAAGTCGTTAAAAAAGCGAATGTTTAAAAGGCGGAGAAGTATATTTTTCACTTAAAAGACATACAAATTTGTTGAGTGATACAAATAGTGAATTAATTAATTAATCTTCTCGCAATAAAAAAGGCTGAAAATACAGATATTTTGAAGAGTTTATTTCCGCATTTGAGTATCGTTTTTTTATAAGAATGAAAAGCTTACTTTGTATAAAGATTCATTCTTGTCATTAGTAATTCATATTCCGTACATTATAAATTTGGTTAACGAACCCATTAATCTCTAAAATATTTCAATACTTGATTATATCATAATATACACTTGCGCGTATACATACAAATTAATATCCATTTCAATTTTAAATGCATACTTCTGCAACAGTATAATTCTTCTGTCCATATGAATATCCCTACTTCTTAATTTTTGCATTTCGTTAGCATAGTGTTCTGAAAGTCTCACTTATTTTTCAGTTTACATGTTAACCTACGTTAATATATGTAATCAGGAATCAGTGATAAAACAAAGTATGTTCGTTCTCTCTCTCTCTCTCTCTCTCTCTCTCTGAAAAAAGAGACTGCAGAAACGTACGTGAGAAAAGATGACGTGTGCCGTGAAATGAAGAAATGTGTTGGAATTGGGAAAGGAAAAAGATATGAGAAAAAAGGAGGGAGAAAGAGAGGCCAAAAGAGTTATAGTAGATATATCCTAAGGGAATGGTTTTCCAGCAAGCTTGGTACGATTGCCATGAGATATGCGGACTGGCCCTTGGAATTTATCGCTTCAAAATGCTTGTAATCTGGAATCTCTAGAGTTTGCGAATTTACTTGTGAACTGAGAGTGGATTTTTAAAATAAATTTTAATCGTGCAGTGGATATCATATATATATTTACGAATACTTATAACGAATTAATTAATCCCAATTTAATTAAAAATAAATACAATTTTAAAGCATATATTAAAGAAAATGCATTTGTTGAACGATGTACAATTTATTTTTTTCTTACTTATTATAAATCAATCGGATTGTTTGTAAATTAACGTTTAAAAGAACGCGTTATTTGAAAATACGCAAAGGTATATTTGAAATTCGATTAGTTCTAGTATGTATAATGTATATGTGAGGCCTAATTAACAGATACGCGTTTGAAAGTTTTGTATTTATTAGTAGTTACATATTCTACTGTTACGTGATGTGGTTATATATTCCGACATTTTGTCGAGATTAAAAATTTTAATTTTAAGAAACTCTCTGTTATAAAAAAACGCAAAATATCTTGATGCACATTTACCGTCAGAGTAGGTGGAAAGGCGAAAGCTCGCGTATATGGGCACGTGTAGGGAGTGGACCACTAGGGAAAAAAATAAATAAAACTTTAAGCCCGCTAACCGAGTAAGAAGACGAGGAAAGTTTTAACGCGTTGTTTTCCCGTGTATCAGACACAAGCTGGCATGCACTAATGCAAAGACCTCAAACCAGATAGACCGGGGTCGCGCTATGAGATCGAACTCGTAGTTCTATCCCTCTTTCGTTCGAACGGAGGTATTGGGGCTCCGTATGCCTCTATATAAAATAGAGCCCACGAGGCGAGAGCTGAGAACTCAGTACGGTGTGAGTCGGCGGTGTCTCACGCTCCTCTTCGCACGTTGGTCGTGCCTGTGTCGAAGAACTGCCATTGGCCGCCAGGAGCGAAGAAGTGTCGGGTTCCTTGTCCTCGTTGGCTGTCGCTTACGGCAGGCCCTTTCGCGCTTTTTGCAACAGATTCTGCGAATTCTCGAGAGCGGAGAAAAAGTTGCGGCTCTGCGATTTCGCGCGTACTTCATATTCTGTAATTGAAAACGTATATTTTTCTTAAAATTTGTTTTAAACATTTAAATTCAATCGTTCGAGCTGTAATTAAAAAGCGATGCTTTTATAATTAATTCAATCGTATTAAGTGCCTGCAGGGAAACTACTAAGGCCTGTAGCTTCTTGAAATCGTTTCGAAGGGTGCATCACAGATTGATTATTGCAGACAATTAAATTGGACGGAATTCTGCACTTCATCATCCCGAATGAACGAATATAAACGCTCGCAGCTCTAAAGGGTAAAGCAGGGAATCGCGGCTATGCCCGACAAAGACGAGCTGTAGAATACGAGTAGCAGAAGCTATATAGCGAAGGAAGAGAGAGATAGAGACAAGAGAGAGTCCAATATTCAAAATTTATAACCCCTCGTAATTCAGTCACCTTCTGCACCTAATACCAAGCATATCACAGGCCTCGGCTTTCATAGCGATTTTAGGCTCCGCTATAGCTACACTTTGTGGGATGTACGAAAAAGCTACTTTACCCCTTTATGCTTGTTACCATCACTTTTGCCTTCTACTATCTGCAATTATTTTCAAAAATCATAAAATTCGCATAAATACAATTACTTTGTCTACGAATTTTATAAAACTTTATTATAATAAGGTAGTAAAAACAATTAATAAGACGTTATGTTTAGTGAAAAAAAAAATATTAAAATAAAATAAAACAGACTTGATTCCACATAATGACTTTTTTGATAGTCCTAAGAAAACATTTACTTTACATTTATTTTATTAATCTAATCATTCATTACATTACATTGGAAAAAATTATTTACTCAATAGTTTTTATACATAATATTTAGACTTTTGATGTTTATAAAATGATTTAACATGGTAAAGTAATTTATATTTGGATTCAATACATTTGCATTCATATTTATTAAGTGACGTATGAATACGAATAAATGTGTACTGTAAATAAATAGTACAAAAATATTTATTTAAAACTAATAAATATTTTTTAAAGAACTAGATTCTCTTTAAAATGGTCTATTATATATATTGAAAATGACTTAAATCTAACTTTTTTTAGTTTCGGAATTCAAATAGAAAATGAAAAAAGTCAAACACGAACATTCACTTAATAATGAATACATTCGTAATAACGAGCTAATACTTTGAAGTTGTTATTCGAATGTAAATTTCAAAATCTTAATATAAATTAAGTATATATTCTTCAGGTATACAACGATTATTGCCTTAGAGATTCTCTCTTAAGGATAGCACTCAGTTAAATTATGAAAAAATGTCTTTGATCCTTTTCTTAGTAGAGCTACTGCATCGAAGAAACAGAAGATTATAAGAGTTTTATGCAAGAAAGGCGAGGAAAAAGATACGCGGGGAAGCATTGCGACTTTGTCTTGTACGGGTTTGCTGAAGCTAATTCACAGAGAAAAGGCGTTAATTTTTTATTATCAAATACTTTGTCTTTTATTCTTTGCATTGCGCGTATCTTTCATTTAATCATACTCTTCGTTGTTTCGAAAGTATGCGTGAAACTCAATTATATAGTCCAGTTGAAGAGAAAAGTGTTTTTAATGTATTATATATAATAATAAGTACATTAATAAATACATTTTAATTCAATAATTTCTTAGTTTTTTATTGGCTACATTGAACTACAATTTAGTTGCATGTGAATGAAAATGAAAAACGCTTATTATTCGCATATGACTTGATTTTAATTGTGAAAATATCACAAAATTATTATTATGGGATCCATCAGTACAAATATCGATCGCTAACCAAACAATCATTTATTGTATAGCGTTTTTTAAATACTGCTTAAAAATTCTAATGTACTAACTATTTTTATATTCATTTCATATTTATCCCACGAATATTCTTTAACGATTTTTAAATAAGAGCATATTTTACTGCAAATTATGAAAATGATAGCGTTATAGCAGATAAAGATAAGAAAACATAATTATAACTTACACGAGCATTAAGAATCAAAGTATTAAGAATCAAACTTCATGAGCATCGAAACCATCGATTTGAATGAAGTGAGATGCATAAATACATTGAAATTTGTCCCAATTATTTTTCCGCCTATCGTTGCCTTTACTTTACTTAGTATTGTCGATAAGTTAAGTGTAGAAGAAAAATAAAAGTTTATACATTTTCTCATTTCAATATGTTGTTCTTGTTTTTCAATGTTTACATCGTGAACATGGATATTCACATCTGTTAACGCATGAAGCATTTCAGAAATAACGAATCTACGTGTACATATACGTGCACATTTATCGTTCACTCTCGTTATATGTATTGTCGTTCATCACGCATGCGAATCCAGCTACGTACCGCTGACCCTTGTACTGTACGACTTTAGTGTAGACTTTACGTCATAGTCATTGTAAAATCGCGTGTACACATTTTTTCAACGATTATGCATTTCCGTTGCCGTGTGTATTTATCATAATTAGCGAGACATGAGATAGTTGGGCGCCGAGTAAACCTGGAGAAATATTTTATAGGAAAATGAGGGTTCAACGAGAATTGTATAGCATGCACGTGGAAGAAGTTACCTGCGCTATTTAATACCAGTGCAGATCAATCGTAGAGTTTATAACCAGACTCAGCAACCGCTGCGTATAGTGGACGTGTGTTTATCGAGCAGCTTTCAATTCGTATTATAATATATAATTATGGAAAACTTAACAACAATCTTATTTACAACTACACTTTTCTTTTTTAATAAACAATTACAGTAACAATCAAATGCTTCATTAGGTGAATATTGTATGAACTTTATGATATAGCAAATTATATGTATATTTCTTATATCGCACTGAAACGCTTTTTTCATTTTTTAACATCAATAACAATAGTTGGATATTTGCTCTCAGCAAGTGCTTGTTTTATCATTATTAAAGTTTTTTCTCATAGGAAATTGAATATAATATTGAACATAATTGAAATCATTCATTTATAGAATATCCTTTTATTTCTTCTCTTTATTACATTTATTTTGTTTACATAAATTCTGATTTTGAATTAAATAATTACATTGCGTAGGAACAAAAAATTCATTAATATTAAACGAAATGGTTATTATAATTGATTAATGTCTTACAAAAATTACACATACCTGTTACAAAATATACACAATAAATTTTTAAAAACAATATTTAAATATACTGTTGCGCAAAATAATAATTTAAGCTAATGAAGTTAGATCAATTTTTCGCTCTGTAAAGTATTCAATTTAAATATAATGAGTTGAAAAACAAACACATTAATTAACATAGTATTACAAGAAATAAATCTGGATTTATGATCATATTTACAAAAATGTATATACTGGTAACATATTAATGGATGTTGATGTAATAGTTTTAAATTTTAGTTTGTAAGCTTTACAAATTTGGCAATCAGGATTGCTACAATGCGCACTTGCTCTTTACATATAATGTAATGTAACATTTATAAATAAGATTAAATAGAACTACGTTAAATAAAAACGGAGTAAAAAAGTATTTCATCTTAGTATTTCACATTGATATAGTCTATATAGTATATAGTCGGTAATGTACGACGACACATCGAAGAAATTCCTCGCTATCTTATACACTTCAAGAATCAGATTATTAGGCTTCTCTATTTTTCCTCTAGAATTTTTCATTTCAAACAGCGCTCGGCTCCAGGGCTAGCGCTAATGGACTTTACTCTTTCTTATTGGGCTGCCGTCTTCTTTAACGAATAGACAAAAGAAATTGTACCGTACCACATAGCGCAGTTTGTGGAAAAGAGAAAGAAGGTAAAAGTCAAAAAAGTCACAGTAGCTTCAAAGTTAACACCTCTAAAGAGAAAAAGAACATAATAGCAGAGAAAGCAATACTCGATAGAAACAAGTGAGAAAAAAGGAGTAGAGGTTAAAATAGATCAGGGCTTCGCGATAAGTTTTTACCAAGCTCAATTGCTCCGAATAAAGTTCTTCAGCACTCAGCCTTTAAAGCTTTTTTAAAAATAAAGTATAGGACGATGGAAAAGAAAAAAGATAGAGAAAGACTTGTGTCATCCACTGCTTTTAAAATTGTTATTTTTATATTCTACAATATATAACTGATACAAAGCCATAAACAAGGCTTTACTTTTAAATGTACCATTTTTAGCTTTTCTAGATTTAAACAAATTCATATGAATCGAAAGCTTCATATAGCATAACTGCGCTTGTTACTGAATTACTTATAGAAAGTAAGCTCAACTCCAACAAATCATCGAAAGCTATTCCACTGCCGTTTCCAAGTACCGAATGAAATAATAATTTCAATTACTCAGCGAAACCGACTCACCATTCCCACACTTCCATCCCGTCCTTACTTCTTTTCTCTTCCTCAACGCTTTTCGTTCTTAGCCAACTGTTCTACGTATATTTCCTGGGGAGTATTCGTTAACTTCATACCCCCCTCTCTCACTCTCTTTTCCACTTTTCAACTCTCCTCCGCACAAGTCCCTTCATCATCCTATCTTTTACTTTCCTGCAGCTCGGTTCTCTTTTGGTCCTCTTCTTGAAAACGAACAGAATCGCCATACAGGGTCGCAGTGGAGTAAAAAAAGAGGCTCCCGCGCGCGAGTAACGATCAAAGTTGGACAGACGGCCACACTTTGCTTCGTTATGGCTCTTACCTTCTTTTCGCTCCGCTCTCCAAGCATTATATATATATATATATATGAAATCGCGTAGCGAGTCTTCTCATCTCGTTTTCTTCTGTCATTATCCGTGCTTTTGCCGGAGTTCTCGGGCATGCCAATAAGGGAGGGGTTGGACGAGCTTACTACTCGCGTCTCGTTCGGGATCGTCGTCGGCGGCCAATCTCCGAGTTTCGATAAGTAGCAGAAGTAGCCTTGAAGAGTGAGAGACACAGTAAACTTACGTTGAACTCTGGAATTCGTTAATTGCGTCAACTTAAATCGAAAATTGAGGGTTCGTCTGTCTGAGTGATTCCTGCTGTAGCAACTGTTTCCCATACCAATGTTCTTCGCTTGTATATGCATTTAGTCATTTCAGTAATCGAATACTTCTGTCAATCAATTCTCATCTCGTAATGATGTCTAATTTAACATTCACCTGGAATCTAAATCCACAAATTCTATTAGCGTCAAATAGGAAATATTTCCAATTTAAACAAAAAACAACAAATTAATACTTAAAAATGAAAACCAATCGTTATAGGGGAGAATAACACAAAAATATATAACTAATTATGTAACTACGATGAGATTCATTATAAAATCAGACATCATCCAAATGACATTAGTAACTCGTTTTGTGCTAGCCAACATTCCATTTCGATATGTCGTCAAAACATACGCTGAATATTACGTTAGGTATTATACTTGTATTCAGGAAGATTCTCTAGTGCACTCAAGTTCTAAAAACGACAAACATTAATATTAAAACCAATGCACGCATGATAAAACTAGCGCAACCATAATATTTTTTATTTCACAAATAAATACAAAATTTCAATATAATTATACCAATCATTACATATTATCACAACGTAACATAGTATAAAGTTTATATATTTTATATGACGAATTATGCGAAGTAACTTACCCAAGAATGTATCTAGATTAAATAATGCATTTCTACATAAAATATTTTGATGTTGACATAAAGCCAACCAATTCTGTGTTACTACTAACCATTGTAATAACTTATTCGAAATGTAACAGCAAACGGCACAAGCATATACGATCATAAACTAACTACAGGCACTATTCCAACATAATAAATGGCAATACATAAATATTATTATGATTGTATTATTGTGTAATAGAATTACCAAATTGCTATTTCATTTTACTCGAAACTAGTTAAATTTTAAGACTTTTTTCGAAAGAATGTGTAAAAACGGTATAACAATAAATGCTAGTTTTATACTGTATGAATATATTAATTAATACTGTAAACGGCAAATAACCGTTATGAAAGCTGACTACTTCAACTACATTTATTTACCCCTAAAGGACTCAACAATATATATACACTATATAAACCTATACACAAGAAACGTCGTACAATCTACGTATCACTCAACCCACACATTCATTATTATAAAAATAGTCAAAAAAATCCGCATCACCGCCGCGTATGGAATTCCAAGACCTACGGGATCCAGGCAGCGAAGTAACCACTAGGAAATAATTAGCTGTCAGTCCGTCAGTCTCAAGACGATCGGTACCGCAGCCATACGTGTGCCTGTCGCCAGGAGCACGATATAATAGCGACTATCGTTACGCGCGTTGCGCACAGTTTGTACCCATACCCGCGCGTCGACTTATTGTGCATAAGTATTATACGTAAGCGGTCTCGGTTCCAAGGGAAAATAACGGGTATACCGGGAAGAGACAGAGAAAGCCGAGGGCTACTATGAACTTGTTTTTATAGCTTGTTAGTTTACAGGGTACATACCAGTTGCGTACTCCAGTAGTTCTACACAGACTTTGTTGGATGCCAGTTTATATTTTGCATTCTATCCTTGTTCATATGGCTGTATCTCATCCTTTTCAATTCGAAACCTTCACATATGACAAAGATTCAGTCTTGTGTAACTGCAATGTAGCTTATGCTCTACAGACTATCAAGTAGAACTGTGGAAAAAAGTTTACATTGAAATATCCTATTTTTTGCGAAAAACTGTTACTAATCTGTTTATTAGATGTTCAGATATTATATTGGGTAGAGAAAAAGATTTATTTTTTTCTAAACTTCCGCTGAATTTATAGCGCGGCCGTTATCGTTAAAGTGCTAGCGAATTAATGATCGTAAACGGCCATAAGAATCTATCGACGACGTTCCGATCAGACAATCTATCTCATATATACATCATAACAAATTTTCGAGTATTACAGTTTGTAAGAGATCTCAGTAGAAACGCGCGATCCACGATATGCATTGTAAATTGATCAAAATCGTGTCTACTGGCTAATCAAACACTTCTCTTACCAAAGACTTCGCAATTCGTATAAAAACAATTTTTTCTATATACATCCTGTAAATTAATAATAGAGTAAAACGTAATAAAAAAATTACATTTTAATAGTATTTGCCTTAAGATATGTTACATTTGAAGTAGAAGACAAGACAACTAATAGCAAGGCAAAAGAGCAAATAAAAGAGACATTAAAATGCGTAAGTCCGTTAGCGATAATTAAGAAGCCCATTGAGACTAAATATTTGAAAGTATAGATAACAATAAATTTGTATAATATCTTAATATAAATGAAATAATTTCAACAAATGTAGTGATATAACAAAAATCAAATCTATCAATAACAATGACTATTGTTTATTATGTTAATACAGAACTATACAATAACATAAATATATAATTATTTGCAATTATTACCATCAACGCCGCTTCGCTATTGTTATGTCAATTTAGTATAATTGAAGTTTACCTATCAATTTACAGGTCAAAAAGTAGATATGAAACTTTCGTGCATTAGTGATACAACATCCCAAAGCCCACTCGCATTTTCAAAGTCAAAATGAGTGGGTATCGTGTCGTTTAAAATCGCTTTCAACAATCCACTATGCAGTTATCGGTATAAGTGAAACTTTCATTGTGAAATCCGAGCATCCAGTACAATGTCTTATATCGCGAGCAGATTTGGCAGTCGTACAGCGTGGTACGACAGCTCAGAGTTTCAAGCCTAGGAATCCGATACTGCGCGTCGTTGTCTCTGAGAGTAAGTTGTCTAGAGAGAGATAAAGCGGTACATACATTTGCGTATACTACATCTGCACTTGTCATCGCTAACTCAGATGAAGTGAGCGTATATGCGCATTGTCGTTGAGAGAGATGGCTACAGTTATTATAGTTGCACACCGCTTCTGATTCTCGAAATCAATTTGATCGTTTCGTTGTTGCAATGTGCATACAATATGCATGCTACTCTAGTTCTTGACGGTGCGGAAATGACGTCCTCTTTTTTGCCGCTCAACTCTCTTTCGTTAGTTTCGAATGGCTGAAAGTGGAGCACTGTTTGCTTTTAATTTTAAAAAGCTTTTAAAGCAGGGAATTTTCATAATGGATTTGAGCGATTCAGACTATACGTGCTCATTGTTTTTGAATAATGGCAATGCTTTAGCAAAGGTTTGATTTTTTGTCTTGCTACTACTTAGTAGATAGACAATTGCGTATATACTACGAGTATTGCAAGTGAAAAGTCTGTTATTTTCCTCCTTTGGTTGAAATAGAAAAAGTTATTAAACTGAGAACAAGAATCGACAAAGTTGTTAGTCATTAAAGAACGGAACTTGCAAGAGTTTATTTTTTATCGCTAATCGTAGTTTTTATCCAGATAACATCTTTATTTTACGCCGCACTTTTTAAAATACGTCGAATCGTTTTTTAGGATAATTTACTAATGCCAATATTATTGATTGTATTATTTATAACGTTGACCGGTTCTTTCTAAAGCTATATTGCTCATCAGAAAGGACTGCGCCCAATATTCGAGGTTTTATTAGTGTCTCGTCTATCTTCCCCAATGTATCCAGTAGACTCAATAGTGTGCAAGAAGGTTCCGCATCCACCAGCCCTGTAAGTTTTTCAATATATACCAATCGAGTCGGAAAACATCTACTGTAGACTAACTACGCGATACCGCCAAGCACTGATTATACACTTCATGAAAAGGCTCAAAACCTAGCATAGCCACGATCTTCAAGATTTTCCCAGAATTGTCTTCGAGACATACCAAACCGTTATTTTCTGAAAAGGAAGATTTCATCTGTCGGCATATCATCTCTGTTTGAATTCTGATAGGTTGGATGAAAACCGATCCTACTACCATTGTCAGTTTTGTGTTACAATAATTTTTTAATAAAAAACTAACATAGATAATAAAATTTCATTAGCAAACTACATATTAATGAACTTTATAAAAAGAAGCAAAAGTAAGTTTAAAACATGTTATTGCATGCTTAGCATTATTATTAAAATGCCAAAATTAATGTAATTTAGTTAGAATATTGAAGACATTGCGGCCATAAATATAGTTTTAAAGACTCAAAACATTTCCACCATGTCCAAAATCATAGGAAGAATTCACTGAACCATAACGAATAATAATAGATCCGCTGTGACTGTATATGTATAATATTTTTCATAAAATCAAAAAACGTTTTAAGTATCTACTTTGTTCACGTGGCTCGTTTGTTTATTTTAATATACTTCTCGTAATTGTTTGGACATATTTAATTGTACGCAATCACTATGTCGTGCGCAATTGTATATTTTGGAAGGATAAGCTGATTATGCAAGAGGCTCATGTATATTGATTATATGATTGCAATTCAGTTCATAACTACCCTGATAAAAATGTCATGAGGGTATGGTCTAAATTTATTGTAAATGATCGATTTCAAATATTCGGGAAGAATTGCTCTTCAATAATTCACTAATGTACAGGTTACTATGTGCAACATAAATTTCGACTATGTTCATATACATCGAATGTTATAAACTAGATGTTTTACTTTCACATAAAAATGACACCTACACGGTTATTGTATAGATGATATTATAACCGTATATTTAGAAATTATTATTACCCCTGTATTTTGTGACAATAACACGCTGCATTGCATATAAATGCAACATTGTAATGAGATCTTATATATTTGAGCATATACATGAGATTGAGATGTGTAATATAGATTTGTTTTTTGCCCTTCACGTTAATTTGATGAAAAGACAACATCAAGCAGCATTATGCAATTTGATTTGACATTTTCCGCTTGTCCAGATACTTTCAATCACTGGTAACTGACTGGCTTCGATAACACTGCATTCCTGAGGTTCATTGACACAAAGGTAATACGACAGGGACATACATTGGAGAACGACAGTGTGAAAAATAAAAGCACATGAAAGAAGAAAGTCGCACCTCTCTTGTCTAACTATACCCGAGTCTCAAAGGCAAATGAGAATACGCAGGCACCTGCGGAATAAAAAACCGGCCGTGACTCGAAGACAAGAGAGAAAAAAAAGTGTGCAGCTTTAGTGCAGAGCGAAAGAAGAATAATAAAGAAAATAAAGAAGGACAAGAGAAGCAGAGAAGTTTAATAAAAAAAACAGCTATGGATCGTGTTTCGGCATACTCGCCTCCTTTTTCACATCTCTTCGTGCAAAAGAATTAGGCCAAGAGGCGAAAGACTGAGTAGAAAAACGATCCTTCATTAACTCAAGGATGAATACTTTTTGTTGTGAATGACTTTTTTCTATATTTATCTGTCTCTTTTTATGCTCATACTATTTTCATCTGCAAATTTCATATCATATACTATCAAATAACGATGACAAATATTGATTCATGGGGCATGTAATATCGAAAATGAAAAAATCATTGCTAATTCATTGACATGCATATTTTTTTTCTTTCGAAAGAAATTGTTTGTATCAACGTAATTTAATGTAAACACTCACACTTAAACTAAGGCTACATCATAATAGGCAAACGCAAATTGATGCATTATCAACTGACCATTGTGAAACTGACTATTACTAATGTTCCTACGGCTCGATAAGTCTCCTAGATCAACTCGTCTATTGAGTAAAAAACCTAACTAAACTAACAATTCCTGAGCTATGGGCCTACTCTTAAGCTCTGGACTTGGTAATAGTACCGATAGAGGTCTAAATGCAGAGAGTCATTCTTCGAGGTCGACGCCACAGTTCACAAGTTGAGTGGTTTAGGAGTTCCATCTTCCGAAAGGAAGACGGCTGATTGTCTTGGGACTCATGTATTTCTCCAAAGCATGTGTCTTCCATTTCCACTTTCACCCTAGTTCTTTCCACGTCTATAATTTTCTCGTTTATTTTTCTTCTTATTTAAAATCATCAAAAAATGTATTGTGAATCTGTGCTTAGCAAAGACAATAACATTCTGAAAAATGTAAATTATGGAGCCTATAGAATTATTCTTACATCCTTAAATCGTATTTTATTTCACTATTGAACGTCCCAATTTATAGATAAAATGTCATTGTAAAACAAAATTATTTTCGGTTTCTAAATCCAAAAGTATTATAAAGCGTTAACGAAATATAAAAGTACATAATTATACGTACATCGTAGATATTTTCGATCGCATGGTTTAAAATCAAGATATGTAAATGTAGTTAAAGATCAGCTTCACGAGACTGAATATTAGAACATAGATATGATGTAAGTATGACTAGAGCATAAAAGTAATTGCACACCATAAAAAATCGCAAACAAAACAGTATCAAATGCATTTTAGAGGCAGAGACAAAAGGGGAGAGCCAGGGATCAGTATACACTATAACACAGATCAACAAATCGAAAGACAAATAGCACACTTATGTCTAGCGAACGTTATGACTCTCAAGAGGCGGCTGCTGACGCTTCCGAAACGGCTGCTGTATAATGTGCTTAGCATAGCGCGTCCTAAGCTTAATTGAATGATAAAGCCGCGCTCGAGCGGCCTCTGTTTGTTAATGCGCCGCTGCTGTGGCTCGTCTAAGTTAATGCCTGCCAGCCGCTATACCGCAGGCAACCACCGGCCTAAGTCCTTCGAAAGTATCAGCCTGGTAGTCTGCTCTGTGGCTCTGCGAAAATTATTAAATTACCGCCCGCGCGCACGCGCTCGCAGACGCGTGAATTAGGGCCTCTGGGGGCTGTATAATCTAGGCTGAATAGTGCGCGCGGAACGTTCGACGCAACGAGCCGCATGGCAAGCCACTGGCTGCGACGTTGCCTGATTACGCAATCGAGTGAGTTGACCCATAATCATTTTTATCATTATGCTGGATTGGAAATTATCGACTGGTATGATACTGGAACCTTTAATCCCAATAGACACCGTACAATACCGAATTTGCTATTTTTCATTGCCTATGTCGAGTCCTTTTATTACAAACTCAAAGTATACGCCAATGGTCTATATTTGTAAAATTCTGCTATTACAATTAAGGAAATCATGCTCGATTAAACATCTAAAATACAAAACGATTTATTAGTTACAAAAAAAACACGTCTTAATCTAGGCGACTAAGATTTTGTATACTTTAATGATATTTATAATTATGCTGCAACGAACCAACCAAAACGGTTGTAATCAAGTAATAGCAGTAGAGAGGATCACGGAGCGAAAGAGATAGACATGATGAGGTGTAATAGAAATATTAAGCTGTACGTTGCCAAAGCAATACGAAAAACTCTTGGCTGGGTAAGTTAAAAGATTAAAGAATAGTACAAGGTCGAATTTCATTAGTAAATTATCACTGTTACGTACAGTTTTTGCGAGAGGCAACCACCCTTTCACATAGAAGGGGAGGTGGTTCGACGCATAATCCACAGGACGAACGGCCGCCACTCATTCTGAAAGAACGAGGACGAGAGGAGAGCTGAGCCGACGACACCGATCAACCTACTAAATGCAGATAAGTGCCAAAGCGATGGAAATATCAAACCGTCATTAACTTCGTACCGAAATAAAAGCACTTTTGATAAATAACAGCCAAGTATTCAAATTTTTTACAACACGATCTTTGTATATTAAATTAATCCAAAGGGTGCACCTGGACTTTGATATTGTCAATTCTTCTTAATTTTTGTATTTTTAATTATTTGTAATGAGTTTTTAAATTACGTACCAATCAATATTTACCAGATATATTTGAAATGTTCCTTTAAAGTAATATCATGAATTTTTTAGTTTACTTTCTAAAATAATTTAATAATATGAATTATTAAATTATTAAATGACATTTAAATATTATATATCTAATAATTAAATAAAGAATTATCATAGAAAAGTAAACCATACAATCCATAATGCATCTCTAAAGGAACTTTTTAAACACAGTCCTCTAAAAATTAGTTGATTACGTAGCTTAAAAATATATTAAAATTATATATAAACGATAACACATGAGAAAAACAAACATTTACGAGAATGGACAGTAAAAAACCGTTAATTGACCATGTGCATTCATTTAGTATACAAGGTTAATGCGTTACACGTACTTAACTTAATCTTAAACATTCAATTGTCTTTTCTCTGATCAAATAATCGTTGTGTTATTTCGGGCATTCAACTGAAGCTTACCCCCTTAACACTATAATTAAAATATTAATAAAAAAATTATTTCTGATCACGGCGAATATTTATTGCCTTCATAGAAAAGGACAGAAAAATAATCTATGCAAAACTTGTTAGTTTAAGTTTAAGAAATAGAAATAGAAAAAAACGGAGCAAGACACGGTCGCCATGCGGTTAAAATCTCGGAAGACGTATTTCCCGAAGTCATTTCGAGAAGCTAGAGGAAGAGGGTGGGTAAAGAGTTAAAGGAGCCGCGGAAACTGTTATAATGCAGCATGGAGCGAGCGCGCGATGTGCAAACGACGAGGCTATTAGTGTTTCCAGCGGAAAATCACAATCCAGACGCAGTGCAGTGTACCCGTGTGGCTCCTCTATATATGCATCTATCTGGCATATACCCAGTTACGTAGTGGCCCTTGACTTTCCGAGCTAACGCGCTGTGACGCCGCTCGAGCACAATAGAATTTTATGCGCGCATCTAATAGCGAGCGAAATAAAATGAGAAGAGAGAGAGAGAGAGAGAGAGAGACACTGTTGATGAGGATGGGAGACTCCTTGCGTGGCCGGTTATGCATACCGGGGAAATTGCTCGAGCGAATAAATGCACTAAATGCTCAACTGTTTTATCGCTTACGTACGTCGTGAACTACTTTTTTGTGTACTCTCAGATGTTGGCACAGTACATACATCGGAGTTGACAAAAAAGAGAGCTGCATTGTATAAGAATTCATACAACTGATAATGAGCCTAGAGTTTGTTTGTGAATTCTTATGTGCGTGTTTACACTAGAAGAAATGATAGGCAAAAGAAAGCATTTTGGTTGAATTGGTGTGATTTAAAATGAATAACCTTCAGTAATAAACATAGAGTTTTTAATAAAAATTAATTTTTTTTTTGATCGAAAAAAATGTTCCTTTTACTAAAAAGTTAAGCATTTGTGTACATAATGATTATATTTTTATTAATTTTTAGGCGTCAAGAAGATATTCTTTTTTATCAAATATAATTATTTTCATTCGGTATAGCGAATACAGAACGTTTGACACAAAACGAATCCTTTTAAACAAAAGGATCTTGAAAAAAATGTCTTCCCACTGGATTTTAAATAGCTTGTCAAAAAGACATCTTTTTGACAAGCTTTTTAAAATCATTTTCTCTGTGGCTCAAAAGGATTCCTTTTGCTTCAAATACTTATTTTTCAGTGTATATATAAAAATCTTATTAATATTGTTCAGCACATTGAAATTATAATTGAATTTTTAAACTAGATAACATGTCTAGAATGGAAATACAAAATTATAATATGTAATCAGGAGAATGATTAATTTGTTAAAGTTGGAACGCAGTAATATCTTTTGGTCCGAAAAAACCGAAAAAAACAATATTTTATTTAAAAGAACAAAAATTTTCTGCTATTACTGTCAACGACACGCACACCTCGCACATTCTATCCCCTGTTCGCATACCACATAGTGTACACACTCTCTGGTCACATTTCACGAATACTCCGTCCGCAAACACAATACCCAAGAGTAAAAGGAAATCGCGGCTCTAGAAGAACAGCATAACACGCGCATATATATATACATATACACTCAAGCTTGCAGAGATCCGCAAACGCGCGCAGAGCATTACATCGTCGCGCAGCGCGTCGACTCGCTTTTACGAGTGTATAGAGCAACAACAGCAGCAGCAGTGCTTGAAATCCATCTCACGACATACGACAGACCTCGGTCGACTTATCGCGTGCGACGCACTGCACTACACTGTGCAGAGGCCAATATTTACCCAGACTTGCCAATAACAATGGCTGAGAAAGGACGTAGAGACCAGCGCCGCATAACTCCCAGTCTGGAGGATTACACGTCGTGCACGTTCTGGCTACCGGTCTTTGGTTTACAGCTGCATGAGCGTATGAGCTTGCAATACAATCTGCAACTGCGATTGGACTCAAAATCTCCACAGTTCACAGAACCTTTTCAAATCTATAAATATGCCTTGTTTTCATACCATCTCCCTTTGTTTTCCACTTTATTTATATACCTGGCAGATAATTGGTTATTCAATCGAACATGAGCAACGTTACTTTACAACTTCGTGCATGAAACTTGCAGCTGCTATTGAATACAGATGACTATGTAAATATAAATTCAGATGAACTTAATGCATTTTCACATCGTCTCTCACAACATTGATACATTAATTAATAAATCAAATAAATATGTACATATATTTAATTTATAATGAATTATAAAAATGTAAAAGCCTGAAATTGGATTTTAAATTTAATTTAATAATTAAACTTGTAATTATCGCATGTGTGAGCTTAGTAATGAATCATAATGTGTATTAAAATATCGCTCTCTTCAAATCGATTCGAGAAAGTCAGTATATTCATCTTCGTCTGTTCTTTAACAAAATTATTAAATTTTGCATATCTGTAAATCTAGATAATACTGAATAAAACTTAATACCTAGAAATCGAAAAGTCATTCGCGAGGATACATAGACCATTATCCTATTTCCCTGGTTTTAGGAATATTCCGTGTCAAAAGACAGCTTTTCACATTATTTACAGATTATTAATGTTTAAAAACGTCATTAAATATTTATGCTTATTGTGTAAGTAAAATTTAATTTCACAATATTAATAAGGGTATAATATATAATTAATTAGAGAAATATAATATTGTAATAAATATAAATCACTGGTATAAAAAGTAAATATCTAAAATATAAATTAGTTTAAACATACTTGAGTAATAGGGTCCGGTGTGGTTGTGTCCTCGCGAATAACTTTTCGATCTCCGGTTACTAAATGTTTTCCAGCATTGGATTTACTTATATAATTTACATATAACATAATTCAACAGTTATTCTGGCAATGTTGCAATATAAAAAAATTTCTTGCGGTGTATATGACCAGAATTTGCAAAATTTGTCTTATTGATTGATACAGTACAAAAAGAAGAACTGAAATTTTCGTTTAAGAAAATTGATAAAAATGCAGAATCCAATAATTCACACGGTTCCTTATAGTTCCATTCCACCTCGAGCTCTCATTTACACGCGCGATTGCACGTTTGTTCGTTCTCGCTCGTCCTTAAAGCTCGTAGGTTGCACGCGATTGCTTTGGCGCGTCTTAATTGGTGCATTCCTCCTCTGCTGCGCATATCCCCGGTCCTACAAGTGTGTACCTTCACTGGGTGTCCCGCAGCGCCTCTCCTTCTTACATTAGTTCGTCGTGTCGTTTCTCCAATCTGCAGACGCTCTCTGTGCCAAACGGCAAAAAAAGAGGGACAGAGAGAGACAGAGAGAGATATACAGACAAGATCCTTTTCTCCTCCACTACATACAAGCACTACACAGTACACACACATTCATAGGGGAATGTATTCAGACCGCGTCTCTCCGTCCTCTCGATACCCTAATGAAGCAAATTTGCATCCATACACGATGCGAGTGGACAAGCACAAGATACAATAAAACTGATTTCGTGTCATTTGCCCAGCTGGACAAAGCTCTGCGATGTGTGCGTTGTTACTTTGTGACAATACACGTGTGTGTGTACGTATGAACGACACGTTCTTTGGTCAAGATAGATTGGAGCACGTGAGAGTGTTTTCTTGGATTGGATCTGATGATGCAACGAACTTCTGCAAATAAATGTCTTATTGCACCTGGTGTATGAGTATGAACATAAGAAGTATTCGATTCAAACTCTTTTTCTGATGACAAATCTTTCTTTTTAGCAACTAATTCAATCAGGGCTGAGATCTGACTCAATTTCTATTTTAATTGTTATAAAGGAAATACAAAATATAGGACAATAAATCGGTACCTGAAAATCGACGAAATCGGACCATTTTTTCTTGATTTCTACGTATTTTCCAAGTTCAATGGACCGTTTATAAGTTCGCTTTCTTTAATTACTTTTAATAAATAGAATAATTATTAAAAATCAAAAACTGATTTTATAACTATATTTTAAAAAATCTTTGTATGTTTCATCGTGTAAAATTGTTTCTGCTCATTCTTACATATGCCAATTTTCATCTCAACTGATTAATTGATTCTGAATATTACGGAAAGTGAGTTTTCAACAACCTACTACAAGTGATTAACGAAAGGACTTGAAAACCAAAGACAAATTGAATGTTTACGAATCATTAAAAGGCTTCTTCACAAACTAGAAAAATGGGACCTATTTGTATATTTTTCACTCGGTACTTTTCATCCTGCTTTTTAAGAATAAGCAAAACAAAAGCAGATTTTCACAAATTGTTTAAAAGTATTATTTAAATTACGTTGTGGGTATTTAAAAATTTTCTACTCTTACGGAAATTAAAGGGAAGAGACAGAGTCGCGAGAAAAAGGTAGACGACGAGTCTCGAACTCGGATCGTCTTGAATCAAAGGCAAGTGCTCTAACCACGGAACTAACGTCTAGGATGCATTTAGTTGCAATGCATGGTAATGCGGCTTGGCAGCCGACTTATATAATGCGGCATCAGGATGTGATTGATTTTTATCGTTAACCAGTAAAAAATTACGTCCGATATACCGACATTATTGCAGAATCACAATTTTCAATTTTCAAGATGTCCCAGTTAAGAATACGTCTAAATATCAGAAATCGAAAATTCCCTTCCAAAGTTTCATAATTGTTTACTCGAAAACACCGACTCTGAGCGCAAAAATAAGTAGAAGCATTTTTATTCCAAATTCTAAATATTCTTGAATCGCTATTTTTGAGTTCGCGGAGTTATGAAATTATTCAGCAATAATTTCTGGTATTCGGATTCCATTTTGGACTGGTTAACGACGAAAATCAAAGTAACTGGAAATATATTTTGAAGTACAACTTTCGGACCCTGCATCCTGGTAGGTTAGAAAATACTAAGAAAATTGTTAAAAATTTTCGTTAAAAAAATTTTTTTGTAAATCTGCATTTTTTTGTTTATTGTTAAAAACAAACCATTTGTAGTCAGTTATTGATACATTTGACGATACCAATCAAATGATGAGATTTTTTTATACAAGAATATGTATCCCGTAATTTTTTTCAGAAGGGTTATAGTTGAAAGACACGAGCTTTAAGTTAACTTTTCAATGTTGTACGTCTGAGCTCAGGGTTAACTCAGAAGACATCCAGGAATGAGGAAAATAGTCTCCGATAAATGTGTCTTTGCGAATAATATTTTGATTTCTAAGTACCGGTTATTTCCTATATTTGTAGATTTACTAATATATAACTTATACAATGTAAAATATAGTTATATCAGTTATATTTTAGATATTGCCAAAATACATGCTTCATTTTCAAAGTGACAATGACTTAATAATTATCAAGTATTACATTTGATGATAATAACAATAAGAATGTTTTTTAAAATACGCAATAACAATAACAAACAGCGATAGTAATATATATATATATATATATATATATATATATATATATATAATATTTTGTATTTTATTTATAAATTAAAGAAAAATATTATGCAAAAATTGAAATGACAATTGGACTCATTAAAAGTGAGCTTACTTGTTATAAAGAAAATGATAGCCCATTTTTATAACTACTCCTTCTTCAAAGTTCTTTCTCCTTTCTTAGCTCAATAGTAAAAAATCTTTCTAAAGTTTACAGTGAATATTTCACTGGAATATCAGCACTCTTAAAGTTCATTTGGATAATAAGTATTTTAACCAATAGCGTATGCACAGATGATTTTTTCAATTTCATTCGAACCTACAGATTACATTGTTATATGTCAGACTCTAGTCTGAGAACAACATATTAATCAGAGTGTATTAAATTATAATTCTTAAAATGAACTAAAACTTTAAAAATCCCTCCACTAGAATGAATATTGGTAATTTCACCAGTCACTCGAGCATATATAGTAGTAGATCATATATCATAAACGAATAGAAAACGCAGAATATATTTGAGTGAAACAAAAAGTATCACAGCGCTTCCTGTATATATATAGGTGTAGTTGATTTTACCAGTATACAATTAATCAACACCTTACGATAGTTGTTCACGCAAACTAAAAGAGATAATATTTCACGTTACCTTTAATCACTTAAATATTCAACTTTTTCTTTCGTATTCTTTGGCGAGTGTGTTACTTTATTTGACAAGCGTGTACTTTGGTTCTGCGTCACACAGCAGGCCATCGACCGTTCCGCACAGCCTCCCGCAGCGAAAACACATCGATCTTATTCTTGAAGTCCTTCGTGTGCATTTCGCGTATATCTACTTTAGTCATCGCGAATGCGTTCGCTCTACATTTGTATTATAACCTATTTCTTTCGAGGATACCGAACAGGTAATCACAAAACGAAATTGAATGAAAATTTGATCAATGAATTAGGGAATTTTGTCTATTAGCAAATGCGTATTTTTCGAATGAAATAACTCAGATAAAAGATATCTAACTGAAATTAGCAACGTTTATAAATGCAGACATTTCAGAGAAATCGGTATAAGAATTTAAAATTTCGAATAAATTCAGGAACCAAAACACGTGGCGCCGACGACAATTATTTGAATCGAAAATGTATTCTTAGACTCTCGATCTTCTTGTAAAGACTACCTGTCTTTGTCGGTTCTTCCTGGTACATAGCGCTTCGGAGAAGAAACACTTAAAATTCTAATGGAATGGGAAACGTGCGCGCAAACATAAATTTGATTGAATTGATTGGAAGTACACTGCAACTTTGTAATATTAATTAACAGTACACGTACATATAAGATCCATTAATTTGATCTTAAAACATATTGAAACTAAGTTTTACAACTTTTGCAAAAATCCAGTTCGTTTGAATATATATTCTTCGAATGTTCAGATTTTTTTTATTAACTCAAAGTTAGAACTATACAAAGTGAATTCGCGTTGAATCGCAGTAAACTTTCTCATTGTATATTAAGTATGTTTTTAATCGATTCAAAAGCAAGAGCTGAAGAGATATCCAGCGTTCGCGCATAATATAATGATTCAACAGCAGGAGCGTTGCGAACGACGCACGCCACGCCTATAGCGCCAGATATCGAGGGAATATATCCATAATTCAGTGGCCGGGTTGCTGCCGGTGCGAGAGACCGACGATCGCCGCCGGACGATTTGTTCATCGATTATGCAAGTATTTGATGAGTTATGTTACAATTAAAGTCGCGCTCGCGCCGCTGAAATAAACGCTCGGAGACGATTATTTACGAGGAGAGCGTGGATAGCGGCTTCCGCGTATATGCGCATATATATACCTACGGGCGACTTTAAGATCTCTACGCCTCGTGCTTCGATTTATCGTTCATAAGGATGAGCGGATTCTGCTTTTTCGGCTTTATTTTGCTGCTGGGACACTAATAGTCACTAATTATACGCAATGTGTGTTTACCCAACGAATAATATATCGATATTCGATTACGATTATATCGGCTTCTATGATGCACTCCATATCGTTCTTATATATACTAATTTATAGTTAACTATTGCAGTAAACCTTGACAAAATAAAATATCCCCGACTGAATACTGATTTTGGATTAATCGCTTTCTTTATCCTACATTATTTATCGATTGAGAAGAATTATAATATTTAGTAAATAAACGAACCAAGCTCTGCTCGTGCATATATAATATTTTAAACTTTTAAATTATTATCTTGCTATTGAGTTAAACGCTATATTTATAACGTACCATAAATACGAAAATGAGATCAAATTCGTCAATAGAAAACTCTTTTAGATTTTCATTCATTAATTACTAATCTTCGTTGTTTATTCAACCTATGCTCTTATCAATTACAATGTAATTATATGAAAAAACCGTATAAATTCAGAACTGAAAAGAAAAATCTAAAAATGACGCCAGGCAGTAATAACTAACTGAATTCTGAATTATAACTGTCAGTAAACCGCGAAGAATTTCCTCTCAACCTTCTTAATCCTCTCCTCAATCCGGACGTGCTTCGTAGAGAGACGAGGTAAAGCGAAATAATTATAAACCTCAAACATCGCTTCAGCTACCGCGCCTTAAACAAACTCTTCCATAATCAAACAAAGATATTCCAGACAATGTATATAATATAATTTCGACATCGACGTGCAAGGCACTTTCTTAAAATTTTCACTGTATATCATCTATCGCATCAGCGCACTCCTTGAAACTTCTCAAAGTCTCTCGCGTAACGAATCTAAAACTTTAGTTGCCAAGCAAAGAAGTGCGAACGACTGCATTTTCACGAATTATATATGTATAACATGTATATTGTATATACTCAAGACAATATACCAATAAATGCAAACGAGATGATAAATAAAAACAGTATAGCAGCAGAGATGGTTTAAAATAGAGAGTGTCGCAGCTAGGTAAGACTTTATATTATTTACTTTATATTAGTAAGAATTGAAACCAGGGAAATGATCGATATGCCTCGTATTTAAAAATATTTCGATTTAATGCATTTTTATAACGGTTTTAATCTTATCAGGGTAATTTTTTGACGTCCTTTCCCATTATTTTCAAAGTTGCTCTTCGGGGATATGTCTGCTTTAATAAAAATTTTTTATTATCAGAGTTTTGTATACTTATCAGTTAGTTCCGTCACCAGTTCCTTGTTTTGTAGATAGGTACAGATACGATTAATGGGTATTTTCGAAGCAAAACGATCATTTTTATGATTTTTTTGTTTCTTTGTAATAGTGATATATAGGCTTATGTTGTGCCGAGGACTCTATTTTTACAATTCGCACTCGTGATCATAACCCTGTATAATTTATATTTACCGTTAGGTATAAAGACAACCGGTAGTAAACAGTTTCGTACCCAACGGACACTCAATACAAATTGAATTTTGATATTATATGTTATAAAGTAAGCAATATATTTTAATTATCAAATGAAGAATCTTTTCAAATATCCGAAAGATATAAAGTTTTGGTTACCTACGAAGCTACCCTGTCGAAATTCATTAAAAGTATTAAATTCATTAATTTGCGTACAAATCGCCTAAATAGACACAGTTCATAACTAAAGGTTAAAATGCAAAGCATACACACACATATATATATAGCTTTCGCATTCACCAAGACCATAAGAACTCAATCAAGGCATGCATAGGCTTGAAGTACAGCAAACTGCAGTTATGCATATATTCAAACTCTATCCTATCTCTCGTGAAAAGCTATATATGTACATATAAGGTGAGGAGCTTTCACGTAAGCAACAGCTTCTACACTTCAATATACAGCTAAGACAGAGAGAGAGAGAGAGAAAGACTGACGGAGAGAGAGAGAGAGAGAGTGGGGGAGG
Organism: Apocrypta bakeri; assembly: GCA_018906985.1. Classification (NCBI taxonomy): domain Eukaryota; kingdom Metazoa; phylum Arthropoda; class Insecta; order Hymenoptera; family Pteromalidae; genus Apocrypta; species Apocrypta bakeri. Next base: position 1,418,819 of record JACCIA010000022.1, read on the forward strand.
GAGCAGATCGACGTGAAGCCAAGAACGAGCGAACTGTACCACACAGACTGTATGCATAGGTATAACCGTACGAGGAGGAGAAGAGGGAGTAGAACATCTGCACGTCAATGCGAGTCCTCATTACACTGCGATAAGCTTAGGCTAACAAAGCGGACCAGAGCAGTTCTAGCTACTGCATCAGCAGCCACCAGGCTGTTAGCTGAATGTGCGAGGCATAACTAACACGGAGACTCAAACAGTGTGCTATCGGAAAGGCTAACAAAGATACGTTCTTGACGTTCCTGACGTGCAAGCTTAGATCCTTAGAAATAGAGAAAAGAGAGATTAATGTAATATAATCAAGAATGACCACTAGAATTGTTGTACTCGTACATTAAGGTTTCCTACATTATCGCAAAGACAAATGTGAAATCTATATACTAGCTTTAAAATTTTCAGTGCACTATTCGTAAATAATTCTATTGCAGAGATTTAAAAATATTGTATTACAGATATGACCAATAAGATTGCCTACTCCAGTTCAAACCATTTAACCTTTGACGTGAATCGAGCGATTAAGAGGATATCTAACAGTAGCGCAATGGCAACTGGCCTACCTTCGGCAATCGAATCAATTGCCTAATCCATCAAACCTCGATCGCGATAACAGTCACCTAGAACTAGGCCGTTGCACCGCTCGGACTCGCGGAGCAACAATTTCATATACAAGCAATCGTATTTGCGGCTATACGCAAACTCTGCGCAGTGCCAACAGTCGGCAGATCTATCATCCTTCCGTAGCTGCGTTACAAAGTCAATCGTTTTAATTACGCGACTCAGGTGAACTTCTGCGTTTGCAAACGCCTTGCACGCGCGATGGGATTGCTTTAAGCCCTTGTGATTGAAATCCAGACTAGGCAAGCTTGCACGCATTGGCTTAGCACTTGCAGTGCTTGCCGCAAACCCTTGTTAGACGCACACCGGATGGACGAAATTGCATTGAACTATGGGATCCTATTGCACCAGTTATTGTAGGTGCAGTCAACTTGATCCTTATACGCTGACTGTAGCTTGTTATCTTATCAGATCGCTTTCCCCCTATGGATTATGTATTTTGGGATATATTAATCATTTCATCGACTAACGCATAGTACACTCTTAATATTTTTAGCATTATGTTCGAGTGAATAGTGAAATTTCCAACATTAATTCTAATTTTTAATGAAGTCCATTAATGGAGGGATTTTTAGAGTTTTAGTAAACTTTTAGCGTGAGAATTTTTCACTCGGGAATTTAGAGTGATTTTTTTTACTTTGGAGCTTAGAAGAAAGAAATTAGAGCTGGATTTTAAAAAATCTGACAAATAATTCGTATCATGATATTTATTTCTAATAATGTTCCTTTTATTTTATAAATACTATTCAAAGAACACACACTTTTAAAATTATTTATCTAAAGTCGCATCAACAAGTACGTAATTAGCGACTACAGTTAAAAACTTGTTAATTACAAAATGTACGGTATAATAGGTACATAACAATGTATAATAGGTACATAATAATGTATAGCACAATACAAAAATATTTGAAAATTACATTATACATTATATATACAAGAATATATAATGCGATGTTTGTATATAATATGGTGTATTATATTTTATTATTTTCGAAAATGAGATTTTCTCTTGAATTTTTGCTTAAATTTTTGCTTATTTTTATTTTAAAGATACTTTTTTAAGAAACATTTGTATTATTATAATTAGATATAATATTAGATATTTATTAATTAACTAATTTATTGGAGTGAAAAAAACACGATTTAAAGGCTGTCAATTTACTGACATCTTTACTCTAATTGTAATTTCTTTACTTAAATGAGACAAAAATAATAGTAACTTAGAGATGGCCATTGTTTCTTTCTTAGTTTAAACCAATCTAAATTTTATTTGAAATATTGCAACAAAAAGAAACTTTTTCGTATATTTCTTTACACTTACACGTAACCTACCTCCACGACAGGTTGTTACCTTGCCGTTGTGAGGCTCGTCTCGGCGGTTTTGGGGCTTTATCGGTTTCGGACTTGAAAGATGGGACCCTGGAAATCGGTGAAGGGGGTGGGGAATGATTGTCGGTCATAACGGGCAGAAGAACCCTTCCTTAGTACTCGGCGGTAGAGGGACGTAGGTCTCTGGATCTTCGTAAAAAGAGCTCTCGCGTTCTGACTCTTCCCGAGACGCTGCTGATATTCATCCCCTTCCCCTCGACTCATAGGGGGGAGGAACGCGAATAGTTCGACGGACTTGTCAGAAGCTGGGAATAAACCTTCAACTATAAATAGATGGCTTTGCTGGTTGGATACACGAAAACGCTATATACACACACTACACCTCACAACACATGACATAAGCCATCCCCTGAAACTAGACAGTATGAGCCATCGTCCCTAGGTCGCTGTTTTGGCACCTAGGGTAAGATAGCGTTGCTAACTATGCCTTGGGATACCGGGCGCGCTCCCCTCGAATCTAGCCTTACCGCCGTATGAGGCTTTGCGGCGGTGGCCCATATACTTCCTCACTACTCGTAGAACATATATGGACCAATACTTTATAAAGAAACCTTTTCGTGCGGGGAGAGGTGAGGACGACTCCTCCAGCGGAGCGGTAACGCAGAGCCTGGAGGAGGACGAATCTCTCTACTCTACCTCATCGGACACAGGGGAAGGACTTCGGTCGGACCCATTTCCGGCGAGGAGGTAAGGCGAAGAACACTCCAGTCCTAATATCGTGTGACGCGATTGCGCACTATACGATATGGGGAAGCATAGATATAAATAGAAGGGGTGAATCACTTCTACAGTTTCTGATCACTACGAACCTATGCATTCTATTTTCGGAGTCTATAATTTACTGGGTTGGAAATTGGAGGGTCTTATAAAAACCTTCATGCTCTGACGAAAAGTATATACACAGGTACATCTGTTTCAACTGGATGATGAAAGGGTCGGGTAGGATTGCATATAGAGACCCAAGGATAACTGACTGTGAACTTTATAGATAGAACCTTAAACATTTTTTACTCTTATCCCTTAAACTAGACCTCAGTAAGGAAGACCGGGTCACCGGAAGATATGAGGAAGCACAAAGAATAACAATGACGCTACAAAAAAAGAGTAGATATCGATGGATCGAAAAGTACTCGGACGCGGCAAGACTCAATCGGATGCTGGCCGAAAACCGGGAAGTTTAGTTGGAGGCAACTAAACTACCTATAGGAGAATAGCTGATAAAAACAAACTTCTCGGACTTCAGTGAAGTGACAGGGACCCGGGCTACTCCAGACTAAGCCAGAGGACCGGCGAGGACGAACTGGGGACTTGCTGCATGAGTTGATACTCCGAAGAGAAAGTCAATTGGGCTGTGGGCAACTTCCAACTTTACAAAGCACTGGAGAACGACTACGCATACCCGATCATGGTGCGTGAGTGTCTAGAGCAACTATCGGCCTGTTGACTTATTCAGGGCAAATATTTCTTTAGCTTACATAATTGAAATTTGGAAAACTGCGAGAGTAGTTTTTATCCCCAAAGCAGCGAAACCCAGGCTTACAACTGTAAAAGACTTAAGACCCATCAGCATAACTTCATTTGTTTTTAAGATATTAGAAAGACTGGTAGATAGGTACATACAAGACGAAATCTTGACGAAGACACCTTTATATTCTAACCAACATGCATATAGAGCGGGACATTCAAAAGAAACCGCTCTGCGCTCATCGGTCCGACAGATCGAAGAGCTGTGAAGGAATATGTGGAGCTTTTATGGACATATAAGGTGCATTCTATAGAAACTGTACACGAGAAAGCGGCAAAGCGGGGATACCAGCCATGTTTGTGAGTTAGCTGGCTAGGCAATAGCTGGAATTAAAATTGCTCAAAGACTGCTGGAGGTCCTGAATGGTGGTGAGGGATACGCCGCCCGAGCATACGCGTACGACTTACTGATTCTGGTAAAAAGCAGCTGCATTGATATGGCAATGGATACGATGCAAAAAGCAATCAAAAAGATAGAGATGGTGCAAGTCGACGGATCTCTCGGTCAATCCGGACAAGATTGAGCTGGTCATCTTGATATGTAAATACAAAATACATCACTACAGAGCCCCGAAACCCCAGGAAAAGATACTGGACGTGAAAGACTCGGCTAAATATGTAGGGGTGACCCTACCCAAGAAACTTTACTGGAGGGAACACCCCACAATCCAATGTATCAAGGTCATAACGTCACTGGGGGCTCAGACACAGAATGGTTCTTTAGCTTTACAAGGCCATACTCTTGCCCAGACTTGCATACCCCTCGGTGGTTTGGTAGCCCAGGGTGTGGCCGGTCGGGCGGGAAAGGCTCTCGAAAGGCTCGGAGGATTAATACTTAGGCGAGCCACGGGAGCGAGGCGCATCACTCAACTAAGGTTTTATAAGTGAAACGGTGGAGATGGCCTACAGACTGAAGGCTCAGAATAAATGGAGACCAGGAACGCCGCATACCCGCCTACCTGGGAAGCTGGGATCTGACCCAGAGATAATCATGAGAACAGACATAATTACTCCAAGATTTGCAGGGACAAGTGGAGTAGGAAAAAGGAAAGCCTGCCGGATGGCATAGGCACCTTTCTACTTTTGGGCGGCACACTACTGTATTCCAGTCCGAAGTCCTTGCCATTATGGGCTATGCTCTGAGGATCTCAGAACTTGAGGCACGGCGCAGATATATAAGCATTTGTTCAGACAGCCAGGTGACACTAAAGGCACTAAGGGGAGTATTAAATAAACTGGGTATTAAACAAAAGTGATATTAAATAAACTGGCCTCTCATAATAGGGTCAGACTATTATGGGTACCGGAACATACTGTCATCAGGGATAATGAGGTCGCAGACCAACTTACCGCCTTGGGAGCAGGAACCTTCTCTCCGGAACCGGAACCCGTGGTCGGTGCACCGAACAAGGTTTGGGAACTTTGCATGGGTGGGGGCAATAGGAAAAATTCCCGATACCTGGCCCAGATTGTCTCAGGACATCGGTGTCTCGACTATTTTGGCGTAAGAATAGGTAAAGAAGAATTCGAGAATGTGCAGATGGTGTGGGCAACGGGAGGAAACTCCCATTCACATCATGACGTGTTGCCCGAAGTTTTTCACTTTAAAAAACCAACATCTAGGGAATTTTACAATTTACCCAGAGGAGATATGGTTGGCCAGCACGAGCTCTATTCTCTTTTTGGAGGGAAGCAGGACTACCCAAGTAGACAAATCGCTACCGGGGATAGTACAATAGGAGTATAACCTACGTGCCGAGTACATTGCCTCCCCATTATAATAATCCACGAAACCTAACATAAAGGTACTATTTAATGTTCCTGCGTAGGCTGGTTATGGTTGTGTTAAAATACATGAAATACGTGATAATCAAACTTAATTGATATAATCAAACTTTATTATATTTTAATAAAATTTTAGTATATAATGCTTTAACAATGAAGCTAATGCAGTCCATTCTCTTCGCCACGCACTAAACCGTCTCAAGCCAGGAGAGATAAGTGTTCTTAGTATAGTCAAAGATAAGCGCCACAGTTGGTATAAGACAATCGACTCTCTCCCTCTCTCGTTCATTCGGTAAAAAGCAAAACAAACGGCATAGTCATGATAAAAAGGAAAGACCAAGAATAGCAAGCGATGCGGTCGTCGTCAGGATTCCCAATCAGAAATCTCTAGGTCAGATAAGTCAATGGTCTACGAGCGGGCGTCGGCTGCAGGGTCTAGCACAGTCTGGGAATCAAGATGGCAGTTAAGTCAGTAATTATCCGCAATTCATGGCCCGAGCGGGACTTCTTACCCTTGAGACTCTCAAGAAAGGAAGAGAGCTTGAGGAAGAAAGAGAGAGATGCGCTTGCTTGCAGCTCACTCGCTCTCCTCGCTGCAATGAGCCGAGCCATCCAATGAATTAATAGCTTTTCCCAATAACTCAGTGCTGGGCACGCGAGAACTTTAACAAGAGAAGACAAAATGAAGTGCATTAGCCCCACTGCCTTCCTGTGCGCGAGAGGCTCTTGAAACCAAAATAAGTCTAGAAAGTAGGTATATAACCAAAGAGCGAATGAAAATCGAGGCTAAGTTCGAATTAGCTGAGATACGACGATTTTAATTATTTTCTTCTTAGTATAGTAAACGTAGTAGAGTAAGTTGAAACAAATTTAAAAAATAATTAAGGTACATCCATACCGTACTGGTACTACTGTATTAATGTAGTATACGACTGGGAGTTTCGAGTATATGTCATATATCTCATGGCTCCGATCCGTGATGTTATGCTCTATAAAGCTGTATGCAGACTAAGAGATCGTGAGGGTACGTGAAATCAACTTCCAGGAGTTCTACGGTGTGTGTATATATACGCCTGCGTCTCCTTTCAAGTGTCGAATTATCTGACGCGGTTATCGTGCACACGACGCATTATTACATCGTATAACCTGCCCACGCGCGCTGCTTCACATCCCCGTCTCTCGTGGCTTTATCCCTTTGATAGCTAATTCTAATACAAAACTTTATACTACCGATATGGGCGTATCTCATGGCTGCATATTATATGCGAACTCGAGCTGTCTAATGATGCTTCTTATACGATACTTTTATAGCTTTTTGAGCTGCGTTTTATGATTAAACTTCACTCTAGTCTACTCCTGAGTTTGATTATTAGTTTTCATTGAGGTTCATATGCTTAGACAGCTTTTACTTTAAATTATTATGTTTTTCTAGATTTTAACAATAATTTCGAAATATCGAGGAATCATTATTCATTTTAAGAATTTTCATTTTTAAATCAAATTAGTCTGTCTGTACGCATGGGATGAGTAATATATAGGAGAGAGGACGCTTCATTAGTTTTTCATCAGAATATTTGAATTTTATTATTACCACCCGATATGATCTTTTGCTGAAAAACGTACGATTCGCATACACGAATCTCGGTATTTATTTGAGTAAAATCACAGCCGTAGATCCGACACTGGTTGAACAGTAATTAACAGTAAAATATCAGCAGACTAAAAGAGCAGAGACGAGCAGAGTAGGAGCCGTATAGTAGCAGTCTCCGCGAAAAGCATAAAGCAAATGAAGTATAGGAGCGAGAGAGCTGGAAGTGCGCGGTAGCAGTCGAGAACGATTGCAATTTAGTAGACAGAGGAGCAGTGGAAAGACGATTCCATTAGACGAGCCTGGCTGCGCGTACCGACGCTATCTTCTTGGCCCCAAAGGAAAAGGCTTGCGCGTACGTTACAAGCAAAAGAGCAGTACGGGGTGCAGGGGAAGGGAGAGGCCCAGGGGATGCTGGTTCGCTCTCATGGAACCCAAGTTCATAGTCGCCCGCTTTCCAGTGCACAAGCGTCGACGGCTGCGCATATATGTGCCTGCTTTCTCCTGGATATATTATATTTAGGACAAGGTAAACATATAACGTGCCGGATGAGAAAGTGCAACAGAGAGAGAAATAAAGATAAAGGGAGCTGATGTGCGCTCGCGCATCTGTTTGTACGCGTGTTTGCTTTAATCTCGTGTTTGAGACCGCAGCACGGACTAAAAACTTAAGAGAATAAACCTGAGTTAAATGCTAGAAATAAGACAATTTTATCTAGGTAAATATGACTTTTTATATATTTTAAGTACCATCTATAAAACACCATCTTGACACATAAAGGCTTTAACATTTTTTTCAGTATTAGGGACTTCGTGGCTTACTTTACTCCATTATTCATTTTTTTTAATATATTAGATACATTCGTACGAGATATTTGAGGAAAGTAATAGTGGCCAAGTTTATTCATAATGTAAACTTACATGACACAGAAAACAATTCGGTACACACACCGCCCAAATCAATTTTTCCTCGTTTATTTATGTTTTCTGAGTAAATTCAGACTTTTACACAATTCCGTTGGCCAAAAACGTAAAAATATTTTTTCGATTTTTTTCATAATTGAAAAAAATAAACTATTTTACAAGCGTGTTCTGAACAGTGCGATTTCACTAAAATTTTACTTTAAAATTTAAAAGATCTATTAAAAAAGTTATGTGTTTAAAAATAGAAAATATGGTAATTGGAAAATCTTACGGATTTCCATAAATACGCAGTTTCTTTATTTTTCTTTAAAGGTTTGATTCTTCTACGTTCTTAGTAAATAACACAATTGTACGTAATCATAAAAAATCATATGATTTTTATTCTCGGTATTTATTTTCCTTTTATTCACAGAAATATCTATAACTTTTTACCTAAACCGTTCTTTGACCATTATTTTTTATAATAAAAATGAAATGTGGAATTTCAAGTTACCTATGTACACGTTTTCGAACGAAAAAATTGTTTTTCTCTTGTACACCGAATAACAATGAAATCAAATTTGAAATATATGGGATTAAAATAGAATTGCTGAGGATTCATTTAAAAAAAGAATCACTGAAAAAAGTCTTTCGTTATAAGTACAATATATTGATCGTTTAAAAATAGCTTTTTAAAATTCAATAGCTCTTTTAAAAAATCGCCTTTTTTTCATGATTTTTTTTATAATTGAAGTTTTACAGTTGTAGCTAAATATTTTGTATTTATATACTGATAAATATTATACTGATATAATACTGTTAAATATTATCAAAAACATGAACATAAATTACTGATCTGAAAAGTTACAAGTATTTGAATTAAATACAAAAAACTGGCTCTCAGAAAAAAAGAGGACTTGTTATTATTTTGGGGCATTTCATTTACAATCACTTTTTTTCTACTCCTCCAATCTGGATAATTTTTTAACACTTAACTTTATGAAAATTGCTAAAATTCGCGAACTCAAAAATAATAATACTTTTGTCGCGTGTTTGTCCAAAAAAGAGGCAAACTCAAAGGAACGTGTAAATATGGTTTGTTTTATTCAGAAGACAGCCAGGAGTGAGGAAAATAGTGTCAGATCGATCATAAAATATTTACAACATTTTATCTTTTTTTTAACATTTAAATTGCACTCACTGAGAGAGTAAAAGAGATATAGACAGTTGGATTTAGTCAGTCGATGAGAGGACATCTAAGAATTCTTACTTACATCTCAGACTGAGCTGTTTTATTCATGCACCTGAACCATTAATGTTCATACTACATAATCGCTTTGAAAATAAATCGAAAAGATCTCCTAGATATAATATTATTAACAGTCTATGTATAGTTGAATTTGCAATACGCGTAATATTATATACATATGTATATCGCGGTTGTCGTTCACTAAGATTTCGCAAGAGAATTTAGTTATAGTGTTGGAGTCCGCATCTCACGTTAGTCTGATTACTCGCGAAAACTGGATGTGTGGCTTGTTGTTTCAAGCCTGATAACAAGAGCTAAAGTCTATATATATCCGCTACTACCCCCGCGGGACAGTGCGTTGCTGCAGTTTTGAGCGCAAGAGCTATCTATATATCTATACTATATTAATGCGAGTCTATGTATGGGTGGGTATTTCGCTTGACGCCTCGACGGTTCGAGAGTACGAGGTAGATATAAAGTTTATAAAAGGAAAATACGCAGTGCATACGTGTGCACGCGGAGAAGAAAATTTGATGAGTTTGATCTTGGTCTCGGTGGAGCACGCGCATCGAGATGCTCAAGTTTCGTCTAATGTATAAGATAGAAGCAGTTGCTAAGCTTATTTTTAAATTGAAATGCGATCGACCTGAAAATCTGTTCTTCTTTATTCAAGCGTGCCCCTGCACTCCCTAGTAGATCGAATCATATCTTTATTTACTTATATGCTTATCGATTACAATATTCATCAAATAATTTAATATTAATCAAATTCAATTAACGATGTAAATAGTTTATAATTTGTCTTTTTATAGTATAATTGTAATTGTTTATAAAAGAAACAATTGTAGAATCGTAGAAAAGTATAAAAAATAACTTAATTTCTATGATAAAAGAAAGGAAAAAATATTTTATTCGTGTAGCGACGAGAAGGAAGATAGAAACAGAACGACGCCGGCGCTTATAATGTATTACTCCTGTGTAAACTCCAATCCAATTAAGGCAACATGCACGCGATCATATACGTTTCGTTGCATTGCACATGCTGTACGTTCTCGCGAGAACGAGTTCGCTCGCATCTAGGTATATAGTGCGGTATCCATTCCAACTTACTCGTAAGCTTGCTTATAAAAAAACTACATCGTAAAGAATCCGAGTTATTAACTGTTTTTCCTTTTAACGCGTTTGATTATTTTAATTATTGAGTTTCCTCCGAACACCGAGGACATTTAGATCCAATATTATCCTTCTTTAACAGTACTGAGAAAAAAATATTTAAATAATTTATCTTTTCATATATCTAACAAATTGTGTTCGGGTTGATGCAAATAATTATAAATTCAAATAAATATTTTTCATTCAAGTAAATATTTAATCGTTCAAAAGAGCAATTTTTTAATAAATACATTTTTTTAAATATAATAAGCATTTTTTGTCCGCTTGGCTTGTTGCAATAAATACTACATTGACTTGGTTTAATTATCATTTTTAATTACAATTCCTCCTATTTACATATTAATGTTGATTCTCTTCATGTTTATAATTTGGCGCATACTCTCGACTCGGAGAGCAATAAACCACTGCGCGAACCGAAATTCCATAGATGGACGAAGGCTGCTGGTATAACGTACCGTGAAAAAAAAGACTGCGATGATTATATGTTGCAAGATAAAATGCTTCCACTCGTGTATTCTGCAGGGTTGATTGAGCCTTACCTTGTTTCGAAAAACCATCGGTTTTATTATGGTCCAACGGTACGACGATGCTTGAATCCACGCGATCTTATCTTCTTAATGTGTTCGTTGATAGGAGCATTAATAATTTCGCATTTCCAAATTATGAAGTAAAATTTTCAGTTGCGCGTGCGGGTACAAGATATTGTTTCATAAGATAAATTATTGCTTCATTCGCGGTGTGCGTTCTTAACGATTGAACTTTTATTTAAAAAAACTACTTAAATTTTATTAGCATTTTTATCAAATCGAATCTGCGCATTTATTTAACAAGGGGAGAAAGTTGAAAAGTTTCAAGTGCTCAGTCTCGGTTAAGTCACTTGATACCGCGAGAAATTTGTTAATATATTTCCTTTTAGATAAACACGACGGTGACGGGTTACGCGCTGGGAAAAACAAAGCACCCAATAAAAATTTAAGCTTTCCTTCTCGAATGTACAAGGATATAGCTACTGTTGGTGACGACTATCGTCCAACATCCTTAACGGTACACGTAAGCGGCTCCTTAATTAAAACAACGAAGTATTTAGCGACCATTTACGGACTTCCTTCTTAGCCGTCTTCTCGCTCGTTTCAGATCTCCATTACCTCGCGAGCATCCCAATAACCATAAAGCTTGCGCTACTGCGCGACAACCTCTCTTGAGTCTATACTTATGTATATATATATACATCTATCTATTGGGCGAAGAGAAAAGAGCATCCGCCGAGAAAAAAGAGAAAAATGCTGCACGAGCGTCTAAGAGAGATGGCGATAGCCTTTGATGTTTATAGGATTTGATTATACTTACTCGGAATCGACTTGCTATGTTTATTATCGAGTCGAGCCGATCGATTCCCATTCGTCCACTGTAGAAAAGCGTATAACGAAAGAAACCCGAGATAGAGTTTTTCGATCTATTTCTGCGTATTCTCGGGGGCAATTATAGAGCTAGCCGAGAATTGTAAACTGAATTTCAGTCGATCGTCTCTCGCGCTGAGCCCGCATTTTACCCAAGTTAACATGATCGTCGCTACTTCATTCTCTTTTCGCGTTCCGCGATTGCGAGTTTCGCTTATCTGCGAGGACAATTCAATGATAAATAACGCGAGCAGCTATATTCTAGAAGATTTAAGAATATTATTACTAAGATTCGCTGTGGTTTAACATTGAATTTTAAATGACATTGAGTTTGCGACTGCATTTGCTGTAGCAACCGCAGATGATAGAAAGAATTTTTTTTCACAAAGACCTCGCTTGTTCGAACACCAATTTTTCATGGTATTTATAAGATATATAAGTAGTCACTTAACAGTTAATGAGCACATACTAATAAGTGAGAAACGTATAACAGTGCTAAAAGGGAGTTAGGCAGATTAATTATATATACAATTATAGTAAAAAACTTTTATCGTCCAATAAAGTGACTATAGTGATATCAGAAAGAAAAAATGTCGTAAGCTGTAGAGATGCATTTTAGTATAGAAAACTTTATACAACATTATTTGTATGCGAATAGCGAATGAAAAATCACACTTTCAATATTATATGGGAGTTCAACACCTAATACATTATAACAGTTAAGGAGCAACGAAGTAACAGTCGAGCATCATCGACGTTTTGACCTAAACTACTCCTTTTTCAACGTTTAACATATAGTTAAGAAATGATTCATATGCATTTTTATTAAATATGAAAATCGCATTCATTATCTGTTAATTTTACATTAATTTAATGAGTCTATGAAATCGAAGCTATTTTAATTTAAATCTGCGATCGATATGAAAAATAAATCACAAGATTCTAATAAAGATAGAAGAAAAGAAAATATTCTTTTCTCCCAAGATCTTGTCTCTTTTGCTCCATCTTTCTCATCTCACAAAGTATGCATTTCCTTATCAATACGCATTTTCCAGCGGATTCGATCTAGCAATTTCTTTTTACTGCGCCAGCCTTATTTCGTAAAACTTTAGAAAATCCATCCACAAGAGGAAAGCCATTTTTTCGACAAAAAAAATCTCGCTTTCGCACAAGAAATCCAGGAAAAATAGCCGCTGGGCACAGAAAATCCTTGGTATATATGCGCATGTATACAATAGAAAAGGAAGTGACGTAGCGTCAAGTCTTTTAATCCAGACTTCGAAATCGATTTTCTAAAATGATTCGTTCAATACCGTACTCAGAATAAATATATCAACTCGTTCTCTCCCTGTGTACATATATGTACATACATATACACGCTAGCGCGATCGGTTTGACTTTAGATTGTGTCTGTTTGCCGTAACTATTCAATCGACGGATCAGTCATGGGTATATATATATATATATATATATATATATATATATCAATGCATATTTCTGCAAGTTTGATTGGACCTCTCGAGACAAAAAAGCTTCGAAACAGCCAACCGGTTGTACCATTCTCGAGTTTCTCTCATCAGCAAGCTCATCCTCGCGCGTCCAAGTTACACTTCTCAAACTTCTCATCGCCGCGATGCCTCAATGGTGATCGCAAGAGTAAGGGAGACGGTGAAAAGTCAGGTCGAAGTACATCCCGTCGAAGCCTCTTGAGGGACGAAATAGAAGCGGAGACTGAACCGTAGACTACTTTCGTGCCGAACCAGCCATAAACCTTAGAGCAAATACAAACACGCTGATTGCCCACCTCGAAGGAAGAGTGTATAGACAAGGGTTAGGAGTCACCCAACTACCAGTGATTAAACAGGCCAATCTGCACTTGCCAACCCCATAATCTTCCTCGAAGAAGACAGTCAAGGTCGTGGATTCGTGTTGTCTATTGTGTATGCGTCCCTGTTCTATCCCATTGCTCGCCTGTATGTAAATTAGCTTTGGACGCACTGATACGTTAAACTACAAGAGCGAATCTACTGTCGATGACGATGACACGAGTGTGAAAGTGAAATGTCGACAGATGTACGTGTGTGTGTATGTGTGTGCGTGCGTGGCTGACTCGAGTACGAGTTGCCTGTTAGCCCTGCAATTACAAATCGCTTGGCTGATCTAATACTACTCGTTTGTGACAGAAATTTTAACAAAGGAAGAGAATAGTTAGGTTTATTCACTTGGCCTTCCGTCTGTATTTAATCGAAACAATATATTAGTGCATGCACTCAAAACCAGGTTGTTAAATTTAAGACAATTTATTTATCGAAAAATTATTCTTCTATCAAAAAAGAAGAAAATACTTACTTAAATTAAAGAACAGTATTGTGGTTTTAAAAATTATTTATTTGAAATTATAATTGCCATTTTTATTAATACCTGACTTACTGAAATCAAATCAAAATGCATTAGATACAAATATGAATTACTTAAATATTAATAGAAATAATACGTATATTTGCTCATTCTAATAAATGCAATGAATAAATTGAAGTACAAAATTTCTTAGGATCATCCAAAAAAATGGTTTTGGGCTAAAACAAATTTTATTTTTATAATGTGCTTTGTTCGATGTAGCAATCAGTAACAATTTATATATTATTATCACTACATTGAAATAAAAAATCTACACGCAAATAGAATAAAACACGTAATTAATTAAAAAAATCTTGCGGTATAAAAATTCACTGTTCAAGCCGGTACATAGTATGTCACAGTGCCTCATGGTAATGAAACATTTGTAATCTCGCGTTTTATAATCGACGGTATAGTCTCGAAGATAACGCATGTTTTCTTCTTTTTCCATCTTCGTCTTTACAGTCGAGAATAACGTTCTAACAACGGGATTCCCGTGCATAGCATATCGCTTATGTATGTTTACGTGCATAAATGTGAAAGCGCTCAATGCGCATAGGGCGAGATTCGAAGGACGCCAAGAGTAATTGGTACACGGTCGTAGCAATCGCGGAAGGACGTTAATTAAATCAATTAGAACGGCAAGCCAAGCTGCAATTGGTCAATCGAATCGCCATTGGTATGCTTCAGACGTTCGATGTCACGTATCATCAGTTCATTTGTGCACAGCTTACAAAGAGAGAGTGACAAACACGAGAAATAAAAAAAGAGCTGCGAGAGACGTGAGACGGTGGAAGTGTATCGATTGATAGTTTGCGTAATGTATACTGTGAGCTGTCTGTACGTTAAAAGATTTGCTTTCACTGCTATTCGTATGACTTATGGACGCAAACTCATTTGCGTACACAATGCTTGAGTGAAGATTTTGCAATTTTTCCTTATTCACTTTTTTATTTATCGTATATTAGTAAGATGTAAGAGAGCTACTTTTATGAAAGAAAAACGAAAAAATCGCACATTTTATTGATGTATTAGAAACATTACAATACCTCATAAGTAGACGTCGTATAGAGACTGCAATGAATACATTATGGAATAAGTTTTAAATGTACGGCGAGTTGATGGGGATACTATATGGATAAGTATGCGAGATAATGTGTGAGTGGGGCCTAGCGAAATGGATACATAAACACGTTGAGCGAAATCGTTTAATCCATTTCGTTCAGGCGCTTCAAAATAACAAAGAACGGTGTAAGTACAGAGTAAACAGATGCCACATAATTGTAGTAATCATCAAGCGGTGAATCGAATTAAAAAAATGGCTATTTCTGAAGATAATGCTCTGTGATGTGTAAATTAAACTCACGTAGTTCAGCGAAGAATAGCAAACGCCCAAATTTTAGTATCTCATATTCTATTTAAACTTCCGAGCAAAGTCCTCAACTATAAGTACGGCATATGTAATAAACTGTGTATGATTAGAGATTCATGCGTGTGGAGAAATGATGAGTTTTACATGTGAACATTTCGCTTTACTAAACAAAGCAAATAATTTTTATGTTATTACACATGAAAAATGTAATTAACTCATTCTTTTACAAGATTTTTACAATGAAGTTGCCTGTACATAGAACGTGGTATAAAGGAATTTGATATATAAAGGATTTTAAATAAAGGAAACTTATATGCTAACTACTAACTAAAAGGAATTTTTATATAACCTTCGTGCTTTCTACATACCCTAAAGTTTGCATAATATTATTTAAAAATTATCTATTTCATAACCAACAATACAGATACCTAAAATGTTATTAAAATTTTCATTCTTTTGGTTTATTATTATTTTTGTTTTTTTTTATTATTTTATTTCGTATTCTTAGTGTAGCCTTAATGCATGTTTTGCAAAGCTCCTACTAATAAGAGTATTAAAAAGATTTTTTCTACAACAGAGAGGGTAAAATTAATAAACGTGACAATTTAAATACTCGAAAAAATTTGTTTCTATAACATAAGTGTGTAGAAGCAATATAATTTTCATATCCTAGCCCAGTAGTGAACGATAGGGATAAGAATAAAACAGCGAAGCAGCGAAGAGGAGAAGACCATCCAAAGAGGGTAAAGTAGTAAAAGACACAGATAGGACAGACCAAAGTCTCGCGCGGTTTTCTCAGAAAATACAATTTTCTCGGTGACATTAACGTCAAGGCCTGCCGCGCTCGCGTGCCAAGTTGTTTAAAAAATTATTCATTCTCTCGACGAATACTAATGGGCTTCTACCTCAAGGGAGTTGTTTGCTCTTGGAGCTTTTTAAAAGCGCATCTGGACAGAAATGGATTTATTTATTCTTTTCATTCTGCAGACTTCGCGAGCTTGAAAATAATCATTTTTACATTATTCCATTATTGAAACTTTATCTTCAATTTTCTTTTTCGAAATACAATGCAAGACCATTTATTTAGACTTAAGTGTGCTGGCAGAAATAATGAGTTTCTTACACCTGACCGTTGATTTGTTTATATACTCGATATTTTTATACAAATTAAGTATGATATATAAGTAAATCCACAAAATACAGGAAACAACACGGTACCTGGAAATCGAAAAATCATTCGCAAGAGCACCATATATATATGTATTATACCAGATCCTATTTTTCTCATGCCTGGGTATTTTATAAATAAAACGAGCCATTTACACATTCTTTTAAGCTTCGATCTGTTTGTTGAAGAAGTGCAGAAAATACATGTAGGTCCTTTTTTTCATTTTGGTCCTCGTTTTTCTAGTTTTAGTTCAAATTCTTATAAAGTTTTCAACCAAGAGCTCTTTTTTAATTATTCTTTTCTAGAATTTAAAATTTTTGCTGTATAGTTTACTGTATAGATCATAATGTATTTTCACATATTATTGCCTAATAAATTAAAACTCTATATCTAATTATTCCCCGCGAATCATTTTTCGATTTCAGGTTCTGGGGCGTTTCCAATCAATAATAGTTTAAAAGAAAATTAAATGTTTGTTACAAAAGTAATTGTTCAACTAAGATTTTCCGTGGTGCTAAATCACTCGATGGGAAATAGGCGCCACTGCGAATATAATTTTTACTTACCTTTCATTTAATTTTAAACGAACAAAAATACTTAAAAGTATTGAAAAAATATTAGCTGTTAAATATTATTGAATTTACAGATCTGATAAAATTCAATTAAAAATATGTAATACTATTTGCAGAATAATGAAAACACTGTACGATTTCGTTTAAATAAATCTGCTCTGAATGATTTTTTAATAAATAATGCATGTTGTATATATTGCGTATAATATATTATCTATTTTTAACCGTTGCTAAACGCATTCCCCAAAAACATTTTTTAAAATTCAATTTTATTTTAAAATAATTTCGGTATGAAAAAATATAATTAAACTTTCGTACGTTTAGCTATCTAATTGAAAATGTTGTTAAGAGTAATTTTTAATTCTTATATCGTTATCTTAATATCAATATTTGAAAAACTGTTGCATGTTCTATAATAACTATTTTGTAATAATAATAACCTTTCTAGCCTGTCCGGTATTTCTCCGGAGATCTAACAATTCAGCGATAAAAACTTTTATGGTAAGGAAATTAAAAAATAGTAATTTGAACGCTCTGATTTCCCGCTCTAGATGTGAGCGGTCGTATTGGACCTGGCAGAGCAGTGTTCCGTCAGCTCTACGCGTTTACCTGTTTTCCATCGACGTCGACCTGCGACTGACTCATACTTTATTACTTATGGAATAATTTCAATCGCACCCTATCGATTTATTTTCTGTAATTTAAACTATTATTGCCTCGTCATATATCTGACTGAACAGGCAATTTTCATAAAACGTTTAAGTAGATAATTAAAATAAAATATATATAAATAATTATTTATAAATAATTATATTGTATGTACCTATTTTGACTTTTAAAGCTCATTTTGTTAAAATAAAATTCTCACTTAAACTAAATACAAAATTCCAAATATTAAAAGTTTCATCATCTCGAAGTACTTCCTAAGCAAAATCGTAAAGAGAAAGGCAAATTGAACATTAAGCGTTTGACAAAAAACTTTAAAATATTCATCAAACGTGCCTTTCTCGTCGCGACTGGAAGCGTTGATAGAGTTTGCTACTGTACAAGTTTGGCACTCTATTACAAGGAGAGGCCAAATTTACCAACAATAGCGTTTTGACTAGGTGAAAAGCACATCGCGGTTC
The DNA here is from genome assembly GCA_018906985.1 of Apocrypta bakeri. Classification (NCBI taxonomy): domain Eukaryota; kingdom Metazoa; phylum Arthropoda; class Insecta; order Hymenoptera; family Pteromalidae; genus Apocrypta; species Apocrypta bakeri. The sequence continues at coordinate 1,437,120 of JACCIA010000022.1, forward strand.
GTATTCTCTTTATGAATAAACAAGCTGATGCGCTAACGGACTATTCGCGCTATTCGACAACATTTTATTAATACAATAATAATCGCTGTTTCTATCAAAAGAAAAGCAGCTAATATGACGATAGCTAGCTGATGCCCTGAAAAAAGCTTTACTGTATTTTAAAAATGTATTTATTAAGAAATTGATTTTTTTAAAGAAAAAAAATTTACTTCAATTAAAAAAGGGTGATCTGGCTTACACCATGTATTTATTTCAAACTGAAATAATTGTTAATAAATATGTTAACTGTACACAAATAACATTTGCTTCAATAAAGTAAATTATTTTTTAAATTCTATAAGTATATATTGGGAGTTAAACATTTTTCTATGAATAATTAATTAATACATTTGAATGAACATCTACTTAACATATTCTAAAATACTATATTCATATGTGTATCAAGGAAAGAAGCTATTTTGGGTAGTTAATTTGCTATCAGCATATATAGGTACAAACTGATAAGTATAGCAGAAGAGGATTATTATTACGATTGGCACACTGCCTATGATTTACTAAATATGTTGTCTGTCTGTTATACTCTGTGCATATTCAGAATCAATATTTATGTCACGTAAAAAGCATTTATGCTTATATTTTATTTTAATTTTGAAATGAATCTGCCAATCTAATAATAGCACATTTCCATGGTTACAGAAATGAAAATTATTAAATAAATGTTTATAGGTAATCAATTGCCTGCCTGTATTTATATACTATATGCATTCGAACATATAACATTAATAGACTGGATACTAAATATTCTTGGATAGTAAATACTGCAGTTGTCTTGATTCATATTTCAAACAGCTTATCTTACGTACATTGAAATAAAGATATTATTTAGAAAAGATTATATATTTTTGCTTTAGGCTCCATTTTTCGCAGTTTTTCCTAAATCTTGCTTAATTCACCATCCGTAATACGTAGATTCCACTGTTCATTTACTTGCTCTTTTCAACTTTGTAACTGAAATTCTTTAATTTCTTCTAAGACTAAGCCTTGAATGGCTTGATCCTTTCATAAACCAGTCTACAATTTTTAATACTCTGTAATTATGAATTAATAAATGTTTTTTACACATGTTTCCAATTTTTTGTTTCATAACCTGTTCAACATTATTAATTATTCTTTCATTATCCTTAACACCTTTTAATATATTTATAGAAAGTTGCCGCACACTAACATGTTCAGTTTTTCCACGTGTTTGGGCCAAATTTCATTGTATCGTTCTCATTTGATTTGTTCTATAAATTCGTATTATTGTATCTATCTTTGCGCTTATATTATTGAGAGGATTTTCGTCACTATTTCAGTTTAAATTTTTGATATTTCATTTCTAAGTTTTGTTGTACTTTCCAATGTTTCAAAAACGTCTAGATTATTTAACATTTCCTGTACAGCTACTAATTGTTGTTGAAACTTTTATCGTCTTTCTTTCAAGTACTTATTAGCGAATACTACATCCGTTACCTTTTCACAATTATATTAATGGTGTTGTATTATCATGAGGTTTATTGAAAAACAATTCGGTTTTTATGGGACAATTAGTAATTTTTATTTATTTAACACAAGAACATGTATCGTTCATTGAAATTAAATAGATGTTCAAATACTTCGGACAATGAAATTTAATGAGATTTGAAAACAACATGATATATGAGAGTATATGCTGTTTTTGATTTGAATGTATACTGTGTTTATCGAAATTTTGTTGTACAATATCAGTGAAACTTGCAGTTATATTTAATCTAAAGTTACTACTCAAATCATAACTGTAATATTAACTTTTTTAATTTTCAATACTACCTCATATGTAAGTTACAATTTTTTTGTGCGCAATATGATAAAATTACAATAAAAAAGTTTCAGAAGCTTTTTCAAAGCTTTTGATTCTCATGCAAAGTATATTTGTAATTTATCGTTACCATAAGTCAATGTATACTGTAATGTGTTGAACTATATGTTGAACTAAACATTGAATTGCTATTCAAATATTGTTAATATATTGAATACTTATCGATGATTATATTTTTTACGTGGTACAGTAATAAGCAAATTACTTTTGAAATAATATACTAACTATTATATTTGAATTAATCGATACATATGTGGGTTATAGAAAAGAATTATATTTATATTCTTCGTTAGTATAAAACTGAGTATTAAAAATCGTCGTTTTCGAGAAACTCTGATTCGATTTTCGATTAATTGGAAAACGTGAGATCGCATAATTCTATATAAACCTATATCTCTGTAATGATTATTAAATATTACATCAAGAAAACCCAATACTTTCAGAGATACGCTATTTTTAAGTTCCTTGATGTTCTAGATCTATTCTGAAAAATGAAACAAACTGAAAAAAATATTTTCTTCCTTATCGTTTGATTCGTTATCATTGCGTTGAAGCTGTGACACGTGAATAACATACATTAACTTAAAGTGGTAAATTTGAGTTGAATTTCTAAAATTATATACATCAATTTTTTGGTCAGTGTAAAAAGTCAACTTTATCTAGCTGACTGTAACTTTTGTATGTCTTTAATTTTCATATTTGTAATCCATTTTCATAGGGTTTTAAGCTACGTAGCTACGTAGTAACCCAATTTTTTCAAACTAGGCTTGAAATGTTCCTTTGGAGTAGTACCTTGGATTGTCTGGTTTACGTTTCTTCAGTCTTAATTATATTCATTAAATTAATTCTTCATTTAATTATTAGATGCACTTACATGTGATTTATTATTCTTTAATTACTCCTGTTTATCCTACAGCGATGAAACAAATTAAAAGAAATATTAAGTAAATTAGTAGTAGATAAAGCTGTCAAAAGTACCCTCTTATAATACAGTCATAGAGAAAAAATGTTTAGATTGCTATAAAAATATTATTTCATGAATAATGGTTTTACTTTTATCGCTAGTGACAACAAAAGTTTTAGAATAAGCGTACTTTTGCATAAAATGCATATAGCTATATATTATATATAACTATATTATATTAACATTTAAATAAGATGTATTAAATAATTATATATTTATATATTGTTACGAAATGAAAGAAAGATTTTCATTGAATTTATTACGTGCATCGAAATCAATAATCTATTAATAATAAATCTAGTTATCAATAAACATTTATGTTTAAAAGTAATGTACTATATTATAATAGTGATCAAACATCTCCCACAGTACATTGCATATCTGCTATATAAAATAGTTTAAGACGAAAATATATTTCAGAAAAACATTTTATTATTTTTTTAAAAATATAATACAGTAATAAAGTAATCTACTTTAAAAAGAAAAAAATTTAGTTAATAATTTCCGTTTATTATTACATTATTTTCTATTTTTACTATTTCGGAGAATTACGTTGAATGTAGTAATGTCTTTTAAAAAAATACATTACATATTTTTTAAAATTAAGAAAATGCAAATAATTTGCATGTAAATAAATCAAAATACACAAATGTAGCTTTGACAAACACAATTACAAGAACATAATGATAATATGATATAATATGGGGTATTCAGTTTTTTAAAGATTCGATTAATCTTGAAAATGATTTTTGTCTAGATACTCCTAAGCCATCGTACGACATATTTGCCTTGGTGACTCCCTTGGGGCTAAGCCCTCGCTCAGTTGAACGACTCGAACTTTTCACGCTTGAGCGAAAACATAACGCAACCTCTTATTGAAGAAAAGATTCATATACTTCATTTCGAGTATTTTATACAGAAAATTAACATTTTATTGAAAAGTGTTTATATAAGAAGATGTCAAAGATTAAATGTGCTACAAGAAGTAACTGTACATTTTTGATTAATGATTATGCACTACTCTAAGCTCATATATTCCAAAGTCGTTATTCTTTAGAAAAATAAAAAAAAAAGAGAAACCAAACCCCAAAGATATTTAGACACTGTTATAAAATTCGTGACAATACATTCTCAAAAATTGCTACATTACGTTAAATAAATTGTTGATGTAGTTGACCCAAGTCACCGACTACTCCTCCGCACTGCTGTCAACTCGTTTGTTTTTTTGCGCACTAACAAGACTTTCGTCAGGGAAAAGCTATTCGTCACCCAGTAAATCGTGGTTATAAATATACATCATGGTTATAAACATCTACTGCCTATGTTACGCAAATAGAGTAGTCGATGGCTTGAAGACTGCCCACTGTAGAAGATGTTAAAGGTAACATCAAAGGAATCGCTTCGATTCTATAAATGACACATGCTCGTGTTAAAGAAAAATCAAAGACAGTCAAGACAAGTAGTAGCATGAATCTTTAGCCGAATAAAAATAATTTAGGAATGTACATTAGACTTTCGAAACATCTTTGCACGAATAACCGTGTATTTTCAATTTTAATTACGAAACGCTAAAATATAAAGTTTTGCGTTTATGATGCGCAATGAATTTCTGTACATAATCGAATTCAATTGAAAATTGTATATCAATATTGAATGCATTATGCTAATTATGAAGTAAACATATATTCACTAAAATGTAATAGAACTATCAACTATTCTTGTAGTATGGGTACTACGTATATCTGCTTTTAATCATTGCACAGTAATATATGTAGAGCCAGGACTGATAAGTATACCCACTTGCTCATTCACGTTCTTTAACGCAGGAAATGACGTCATTTGCAGCGCATTTAGTCACAGTTTCCAATACGGCTCGAAAATGCAACTGAATCGTTCGGAAGCTGCTCTTTAACTGCCAAAGGTAATTGACGTTAGTCCTCATTTAAGCACTGAATGAGAAACGCCTTTGCTGGTCTGACAAAATCGCGAGCGCTTGCGAGAAAGGGCCTTCGAAATGCACGACAATTACAATTTGCATGAATTGGGAGGTGATGGTATTTTTACGCGCTCTTATGGTGTGCTTCAGGCTTTTCATTTCTGCTTACAAGGTTTTTATGCCAGCCAAAAAAACAAACCAAGAAAAAGCCATTTCTCAAAAATGCAGGTGATATCTCAACTTATTTTCCCCTGATTTCTGTAAAACAAAATAACATGATAATGATTTTTAATCAATGTTAATATAATATTGTGATACACTTCAAATTTAGGAGATATTTAGAATTTGTAACGGTGATTTAGGATTATATGAAATTCACTAACTTTATAACGAAAATTTACTGTTTTAAATTTGAAAATTTATTATTTGAACCAATTACTTTTGGAATTATGGAATTAAATAATTTTAGTCTAAATATTCAACTTTTAAATGATTTATCGAATAATCACATTTTAAATAAATGTGTATTACACTTTGAAAAAATAAATTATTTGGATTTTATAAAAATAATAAGAATCACTATTTAGCAATTTTTTCGATACTTTGCATATTTAAACACAGTGAAAATCTGTTGAGAAATGAAGTCTATCTTTTTCAGAAATATCACAAATTCATGGTAATTTAATTTTTTTCATGCATTTATTATTTAAAATAGACTTTCAATGAAATTGCCTACCTAAAAAGATAATTGATACTGAATGCCGTTACGCAACAGTTGTATTCATAGTAATTTATAATTTTTTCAATGCATGCCATGCATGCAGAGAAATGAAATTTAAGCAAATAACACTTCATAAAATTATAAAATAAAGATTGTTCGAATACCTGAAGCAGCACTCGTTAAGCTGGAGGGTTCGCAGCATCAGCTGTTCGTGTGTCGGTTGTAACGTCGGCATTTATGCGCGAAACGAATCCGCTATAAGTACTAGCTTTCTCTCTCTTTCTCTCTCTCTCTCACACTCTCTCGCTGTTTCTTGCGTTGCAGTGGACGAACGCTAAGAAAGCAGCGTGCGAGCACGCGATACTCGCGTCGTACGTGTTTCGCGCGCGCGCGCGCGCGACAAGGGGGGACGGCTAATGCGCTGAAATTCTCGCCACAGAGCCGCCGAGATCACAGGGATGTTGTCGTCGTCGTGCGTCCCGTGCACTCTTTGCGACGACCATTAAAACTGGCCGGGAGCTAAGGTCGATCTTCGAGAATTCCTCGCGGGCTCTTTCCATTGCTTTAGTCGCCGGTCAAGGTACTTAGTGTACCTACGAGGCTTTTTGCTATTTAGCAACGAGATTAAAGATGTTCTCGAGGAACTTTTTGCCACGTGGAGTACGCGATAGTTCCTACCGGCAATCCCCAATGGAAATGAGACTTTTTCATCAATTAACTACTAGCTACTTTTACCAAGTGCGAAATCGACTTTTGCATTAACTGATGGGAATACTCTTTAATGCGATTCTATTATATGCATAACTTCGTTCTGTTACGACCATTATAATACGTGCAATAAATACTAATTGAAAGTATATAGATTGTTAAATGATAATGAAAACAACTTTCGAATCGTGCTATTTTTCTAAACTGACACTTCTGAGATAGATTTATTATTTAAAAGATAATAAGAGAGATTTATTTTATTAAAGACAATAACCTGCTTCGTATTGCAAATTTATCGCATACAAAATCGTCGTATCGAATATTCATCACGCGCAGTATCGTAGGATCATAATTTCTTCCTGGGACTTCGTGAATTTCTCTAAACATATCATATTACGTATTCTTACCTACCATCACGCGAATAAACTAAAATTAAATATTAAGATACCATTGAAATGACTATAGAGAAAAAAGATACAGCTGACTTAATCAGAATTTCCGGCAACCGTAAATATCTTTGCTCCACATTCAGATTTCTGAGACGGCGGTTCTTAAACAGATCAAAGTTGAAGATTGCTCTTCCGCTTCGATGGCGCTGCGTAAGCTCTTTCTTTTTACTTCGAGTCGAGAAGAAGACGACATTGGAGTTGGTGAAACCGCCGAAATACCAAGGAAACTCAAAGAGCCTTCTACTAAACAAGGGAAACTCTTTTGGCGCTACATTGCTGTATCAACAAGAGTACAGTGCACGTCCAGGAAAACAACTCTGCTGTTGCCGCTGTTACTACTAAAGAGCATTTTGCCATTTTTTTGGAGACAAATAAAGGACCAAACATACGGAAGCCTGTATTCATATTCGTATACATGAACTATACACGAACACAGTACATCTGTGTGCAGATCCAGGGCTGACTCGAAATTACTGACAGTAACCGAAAGTAGAAATATTTTTCTGGGTTTTTGGAGTCTTCTTCCCAATACGAAAAACTGCCGGATTCGGCATTATCGCTCTTTTTCATCTTTTATTTAATGAAAAGAACCGATTACAAAGAAATTTCCAAAAATTTTAATTCCAATATTTTGATTAATAATAGACTTTATTTAAACTTATTTCGATATTAGAAGATATTATAGATTTATCCATGATTCAAATGGTTTAGGACTTCTCCAAGTCTTTTCAATCGCTATTCTCACAATAAATTACGCAGCTCTATACTATCCGCAAAATTCGAAAGCAACTGATAGATGGATTAAATTAAAGTTTGCTAGAAATATTCTTCTATACAGTTCGTTTCGCGTAATTTCAGGGATTTTTAATTTTTTGATAATTGGCCAAATCTCCAGTATTTTATTTTTAATCGTTTATGTGGTTATGCAATATTAATCCTCTACGTTTATACATCAAGGAATGTATAACAGAGTGTTACTATCAAGTTTCAGCTCAATACTTGGATTAATTCTTTTTTAATCTTAGAGAAAGCCAGATTCCTTTTTCATGGCAGAAATTAGCCGATATGGTTACCCATGAAAAAGACTTAGAAAAGTTCTAGGTCTCTTCAACCATGAGTAAATATGTCTCCCAATATTGAAATTAGTTTAAATAATGTCTACATTATGCGAAATCTTTAAAATTCTTTAATCATTATTTCTAAGGCATCTTATTCCCTTAATAATATTATAATGTATATACTTCGAAATTAATGATATCGTACATAGTTTGTGGAATAAATATGATTATAGCATTAATGGTATACAAGAAATCGATCTTATTTATTATTAAAAACTCTTATTTTAGGCAAGAAAATAAATATGCCATAATATATTTTATAAAAATGCTAAATGTATAAATATCTTGTACTTCACCGAGGTAAAGCTCATCTTCTTAAAAGTTCGTTTTACTATTATCGAAGTACATGTAACTATTCTATACGTTTTCGATTTTCCTATTTTATTTTCAGATATTTAAGATATTTACGAAAAATAGTTAATTAACATCAAGTACAAACTTACTTTCAAGTACAATTGTTGTATTGATTGTGTGGAGTCAGACTAATTATATAAGTAAAACGTAGGATCTGTGCTATTCCCTCTCACAATTATTTGGATTGAATATTCTCATGACAACTGCATAGATAAAGTAATTGTTTTTGTATAAAAAATTATTTTTTTTTAATTGTGCATAACAAAATTTATTGAATGATACGTGTACAGAAAAATCTTATCCAAAACGCTTATTCCACAAATTGGCGAATGTCGTTACACGACACTGGCAGATACCGGCAGTACACCTACCACCTGCTTTTCCCATACCGATATAGTTTGCAGTGCAGGCCGTGTCTCCGACATAACCGCCGGGGCTGAGAAGATCGCAGGTGACTCTGCGTTGTCTGATTCCGGTGTTGTCGTCGATTATTGCTTCATCCGAAACTTGCGCCTCAACAGGATCTTTAAATCCTGGATTTTATTTAAGCTATTGTTAATATTTTGTTAAAATTTTAATTTTTATACTAAACAGGAATTTTTATTATTCTTATGTTTTTAATAATTCAAAACAAATTTACTGGTATATTACAAACCTTCGAGTGAAACTGATCTCGCTACATTAGTAGCTGTGACGACAAGAAGAACCACGAAGAGGAACTTCATTTTTTAACAGTAAACTCTTTCGATTGTCGAAACTTAATGGTGTGAAGAATTGCGAGAAACAGATGCTTCAAGGTTAACTCACTACTTATTATATACCCAGCCGTCGCATAAAAATGATGTGAATAGATACATTAAGCAAGGGATTCTCACTTATATCGTTACTGATTAATGAATCGGATCTATAAAAGAGTGCGCCATAAATATCATAACCTAACTTGAGACTTTATCCTCATAGTCCGATATTCTACGTATCAGGGGAATCACTCAGAACTATATTCGACGTCTGTTACTATTTATCGTTGTTTATGCTTAAATATAAACAATAAATCTTATACTTCATATCGATATGTAAGGGGAAGAACCGACCCATGCCAAATAAAATTAAAAAAAATACAGATTACACAAAAAATAAAAAGCCAAATGCGATGTACGTTAAATCGTCATTTACTTAATTAAACTTTATTATATTTACATAATATAATAAATTAGATATGTGCATATGCATGGCTGAGTGTGGGTATGTGATAATAATAATTTATTATTGAATATACGTAACATACGTTGTATAATAATTATATAGTATAGTATACTTTATATAATATACAATATTGTATATGTAGTACACATAATCAAATTATGTTTTACGTATATTTATAAAAAAAATACATGACGCTTGGAAACAATAACAAACAAAAATAGCATATTACTTTGATATTTTTTATAAATTGAAAACTTTTTCGAGTTGTCAGCTTTTTCGATATACGGATCGTTTACAAATAGTATTCTATATCCGTTGCCTTTTCATTATTATTTTTTATTAATTTGACATTCTCTTTAAACATCTTCAGGTCAGTATTAAAAGTTGATACTGGACACATGAATGTTATTAACCGTTGATCACGATCGGTTCAATCGATGGAATGACGTGGTGATAATAGTACGAACTCAATCAAATCATTGCAATGAGTAAAAATATAACTTTTAAATAAATTCGTGAAAAATTATTGATCGGCTTTTCATTGCATGAAAACGCTAAGTGTAGCCTATAGGTATAGTGCCACGGACGTATTCGTCCGCAACGTTCGTCCAGTCCAAGTATTTGAGCAGAGTCAGCGATAAGAAGGCTGTCGAGACGTATTACAATTTATCGCAAGTAAATGTATCGTAGACGTTAGCTCCGTGGTTAGAGTACTTGCTTTTGATTCAGGACGTCCCGCGTTCGAGACTCGTCTTGTCTACCTTTTTCTCGCGACTCTGTCTCTTCCTTTTCATTTCCGTTACAAAAAGTTACAAAAGTCTGCTCGTACTTAAAAAATGTAATCTCTACAGACGTCATGTCATCGATTTTATACATACTTTACTTATACATTCAGGCAGTCGTAAATTTTAGTAACTACGTGAATACTGCAATGTATGATTAATTTTCAATCTGTATGATCGCAAATATATACTAATCTGAAAAGAAGACGGTATAGGAATATTGATAAACTTTAAGATTTCTTCAATATCTTTATCGCTATTTAATTATTCAGACTAATAAAATAAATCAAATGTAAAAATGGATACACTATATCACAAGTTGAACTTAGATAAAATATATTCTTCAGCAACTGGTATTAACTTAATTAAGAATTTATAGATTAACAAGTGCCGTGGTAAGGAAACAGCAACCCAACAACTCCCGCTTGATAATATTCTAAGCCAAATAATAAATAAATCTAAATATATAAAAAATATCGAGCTCGAGCAAAATTACTTTATGATACACAAGTACTACAAGACACTGTAAATTACTACTGTTAAAATAGAAGCGATTGTTAAGGAATTTTTTGTCGTTTTATTACTTTGTAATGTTATTATCAAGTACGTTACGATTTCAATCATTAGAGTATTTTAAATGAAATTGTACTACTTTGATGAAATCCGATTCGATAAAGGGTCTATACGAATATCCTATAAAATGTCAAAAAAATATTATATAGTTAAAATAAAATGGAAAAAAATGCTAAACTTACTTGCAATCGGTCGTGGATTTGAACATATATGTTGGAGATGGGTAAAGGAAGAAAATGGACAGAAATGGCTAGAGAGAAAGTGAGATAAAAGATGATTCTTCTTAGCTCGTTCTCTCTCACTCTTTCTCACGAGCGCGAGAAGTTTATACGCCAAGAGATATTGCGCATTGCTTTACGAGTTCCGACTTTCGACTGTCTACCATCAGAAGGAAAGCGAGAGAGACTTTAGTCTTATACCCCTTTCCCAACTTCGACCTCCCTTTCTTCTTCCTTCTCCTTATTCTCATCGTGCGCTGCAGCTTCATCTCTTTTTCTTTTTCACGCGCGACCCGGTAAAAACTATTTCAAGTCTAGGAAATTTCACGAGATCCCAGCAGCTCTCCGCTCTACTTTACGCAGATGCGCCTAGTTCGTAGACTCTTTTCGGAAGCTCGAAGGATCAGAATTGCGCTCCTTCACGCGCAAAACCTGGAATCTCATTATTTCGATTTTAATTGGACCGCGGGGAAGGATTCGTCGAACATTCACCAACTTCTTCGATTTGTTTGCCAACTGTAAGGGAGTTGGCTCCCGAAAATTTATTAATGTCATCTTTATATATTTCTACAGCTATATGATAATACGAATGATTCCTTTTTTACTGTATCATCAATTTCTTTCTAAATCGATAAAACTCTATTAAAATAACAACATTTTTCTCTTTGCTATTATTATTGATTAATCAAGCTAAAAGTGCGATGCACAATCTCGACTAAAATATCAAGGGAATGACGTGGTTCATGCGCGTATATACGCTATTACCAGCAAGACGTTAATAAATTTACAATAAATCTATGCATTGCATTAACGGTGAAATTATAGACGAATGAACACAGAATGGAGAGACGGCCTATTATAAACATTTTGCGCTTGATATATATATTGTACATATATATATATATATATATATGTGCGTTGAGAATACAGAGTATAGTGCTCAGAGGACCGAGGTGCACACATAAATACCTAATGGATTTTTTGATGAAAAGGATGATTAAACATTGAAACAGAAGAGCAAATTCTCGCGTTGCATGTATTAATACCCCGCCTGTATTTCCATAAATCAGTCGTTTCCCATTATCGAGCGCGACGCGACAGCATAACTCTCGGTATACTCGGTGCTCTTTCCATCCGAAGCGTGAGCGCGTGCAACGAGGACACAATTATTATTATACTTATAGTTCACGTGCGAGGAGTTATCGATGACAAAAAAATGTTACGCAAAGCTCATTTTCATCGACGGCCTCTGCGCGCGGATATCTACTTTCTGACTGATCGGAGAAGGGCCCAAGTGTATATATATATATAGTGTACGGAAGCTCGTAGTCGTATATACAGACTTATACACGTACACATATTACAGTATAGATCGCGTGTCACTGACTTTCTGAGCGTATAAATTTTCTCCCGGCCACGAGCATCGGCACGAGCGGCGGAGTATGTCAAACTTTTTTATGAAAAATCAGCTCGGAAGTGACAAAGAAATATTCTGCCGAGCTTCCGCAATCGAAGAAAAATGGTAGTTCTACTGTAACAACACTCGGCCACCGACTGTAAATAATGCGCGTTTAACGCTGGAGATGGAGTGCAGGCAATATCGACTCTCGCGCTACTACGGTTTTATTTATTCGGAGCGGAGATTGTTTATTGAATGTGAAAATATATACGCGTCTCTCTACACAGAAGAAAGTATTCTCAATAAATGTTCGTAACGTACAGGTTTGAAGTTTTAATGCATTAAAAATCTTGAAATGCATCAATCGCGTATACTATTTTAAATATTTCAAAGTATGTTCCAGTAATATTATAATAGTTCCTCATTATAATGAATATAAATTTATTTGAGAATTGTTAGTAGGAAATGATAAGAAGATATAGGATATAGGATATAGGATAAGTCTAGCACATTATTGTGCAGGTAATACTCGGTTAAATTGAAGCCAATAATAATGAGGCGTCGTTTCGATAACGATCATATCGTTCGCTCAAAATATACATTATCTCCTGTAACCTCTCGCGGTGTAGCTCAATATTGTTGAAAGACGCGGAGCAAGATGTATGTATTTACATATACATATAGATCGAGGAGAGAAAGGAAATTGAGATCCTATCGCTTCATGTTATGACAATTCGTTCGCTCATTCGAGTATGCAGTAGCAACAGTAGCCTCGAGGATGAAGCGAGTCGATCGTTATATTACAAAGCGATGCTCCAAGGAGGCAGAACGGTAGACTAGGAATAGGAATAGCAATGGAAACCGGAATATGGCAAGGACGTGGTCGAGAGAGTTGCAACAGCCGGCGGATACCTTACAACGATGTCGAAACACAGATATGCAATTATATGCGCGCACATGTATTCCTAGATCTGTGCACGTCTATGTAACGTGTATCTGTTTTGTTTATATACGCTAAGTAAACAGACCCAGCGGCAGATATGTTTATTCACTAAATATAATATCGCTAAATATCATTTCAATTAATTAAATGATTATCAAGAATAAATAGAAAAGTAATCCGTTCTATATGCATATATAATATATATATATACGTGTGTTATCCGCGACGGAAAATATTTGCGTTGTACATCACATTAACAAAAAGTGTATAAGCTACTAGTTTATTGGGTTATCGATCAGCCAAGTGCTTGAAGGGAGTAAGCGTGAGCCGAATGGTGAAAATGATATAAAACGATTAGTCGGTCACAAAACAAAACTGAATCTAAGTTTATTTTTCTAAAATAACTCTTTATTTCCTTGATTAACTATCGTTAAATTATGCACGCATCTCATAGATTCTTGAAAGATAATAGAATAAAGAATGATCTTGGGAAAGTAAACCAGAGATGGGCCACGCGGATTAATTTAATGTATAAAGATATTACACGTAAACTTGAAGTATACAAAGTTATAGTTATCTATATTAAGTTGCCTTTTTTCCGTCACCAATAAATCGATTTCTATTATTTTCGATACGAACTCAGACTTGCCACCTTAATACTTACGCTTAATACTTATTTAGTTGTTTTATCGTAACAAAAGATATGTAATATTACAATGTGATGAAATGAGTTATATAAAAGTATTGTATTATATAGCCGGTGAAAATTCCCTATATATTCCTTAAAATACACGTCCATAATACTCGTAAAGTACTTTCACCCGACCAGAATCTCATTGTACTCAACGCTACACACACACTTTATTATGACTCCTTCTTATAAGTATAAACAAAATTTAGCTTAACAGGCGTAGTATACGATACGAGGATGCAATAGTTTCTTTTGCGTGAAAATGAGTTTTCAGTACAACCCCTTTGTTTGCACTACTTGGTATGTTTTACGAGTTCGAAGGCGTATATCTAGCTTTGAAATCGCTTCGATCGACGTTGCTCGTCTCAACCTGATGACCGACGCCGATGCGGCAAGTGGTTCCTTCGTTTACTTCGTTTTTGCAGCATATACGGGACTGAGATAAGGTTTATTTTTGCGCTCGTTGTATAGTACTGCACTACCACTTTGTTGCACGCATTCGCTTGGCGAAAAAAAGCAAATTGCCAACGTTGCGCTTTTGCTATCAGGCTTTTGTCGTTTTTCCTTCGCTTTCGGCTTTTTTTATATGGAATGCTTATCTCGTAGTACGACTCACGTTATTTTGCCATTGTATACAAATGGCTTTTCCTCTATTAGCTGAATTGCGTAAACATAATTAACTTGTCGTTTATCGAATTTTAGCGAAATAAAGTGCGTTATGAACAAATACAATTATGTTTATATTCTATATTTTTTTAGATTTCAAAAATACAATTACATTAAACTTGAAATTTGATTTTAAGTTTATTCACGAGCTTTCTTTTAATCATTATTTTAAATATAAAGAGTCAAACGATCGGAATACCATAATTCTATTTCTTGAAATCAACTAATAAGTGAATATTTAATGAATTTTTGTTTTCATTTAATTTCATATATTATAGCCACCAGAGTAGAAAGTATTACATTATATAGTAATGAAGTAGAGGAATATAGTGCTCATGTTTGCCGATCGGAAACCGATACAAATCTAAAAAATATAACAGGTTGAGTCGCGGGTTGATACTCGCCAACTCCTGGTAAAAATAACTTGTAAACCTTACTTAGTATTTAAAAAAAATGTCATAATGTACATTTTATAAATTGGTTATCTTACTAAAATTCTGAATAAATGGAGTCGACAGTGCATATTAGAATAAATAAGTATTATTAGACATCCAATCTTGTATTTTCAAGTAATCATGAATCATTCTGTAATTGACATAACATTTTTATAACCATTTTTATTCACAGATTTATATATTATATCTTCCGGCGAGATTTAGCAATTGTCGCTAAATAAAATATTTGTTAGGTCATCCGGCGTGTGCTTGATGATTTATGTCTGGTACACATATTACCATAGATTCCATTATTTCTTCTGTGGAAAGTAACTTTAATATTTTCACTTATTAAAAATATGAGAAATTCCGAATAATGTAATGGGTTGAACGAGGTCGGTCGAAAAATGAGACTCCCAAATGTCTGCGCAGGTGCACGCGGCATGTCCTTATATTCGCAGAGCAATTGAGAGAGCGAAAATTTGTCCCAGCTTTCCTCGATCGGTTCGTCGCATTTCGACGACAGGCGGGTGTGTACACCTTTAATGGACGCGGGCGCGTATGTAATAAATATAATGATGCCGAGATTACTCGACTCGCGCGCCTCGCCATTATCCACAGTAGCAGCCTGTACGATCGAGAGTAATCACGAAAAGATCTCACGAGCGAGATCCAATGGCAAGCAGGTGTACGCGTTTGATATAGTGTCCCCAAAATATTGTGACGCACGTGCGCCGCAGGCTAAACAACCAGCGTAAGCCGATACTTATTGATAATTAAGTTTTTTCCTACAGTAGAGAATATTTTAAATTTTAAAAAATTAAGGAATATCATTATACGAATTAAATACGACTAAAATGGATTTAATTCCAATTTTATAACCGTTACAAGTAAACATAGTACCAGTATTCATTGGACCCCACTATTGTTTTTCGAAATCGAACATTGGACAAAAAGTTTGCTAAATTTCAGAAAATACGTTTAGTAAAAACTGCTTTGTTAAATGAGAATATATTTACCGGAACTGAAACAATATTTTGGTTTTAAAGAATGTTTTTTTGAATCTCTAGTTATTTTCAGTGATAAGTTACTTACTGAGTCCAAATAAAAACTTGCTAATTGCAAATATGAATTACTCAAATATATTAAGCTATTTTGTGGAAATCCAATTGTAATTTAAATCTAAAATTGTCTATTTGATATATTATTGCAAACTCAAAATTGAATTATTGTTTTTTTGCATATTTTAAATAAAATTGTATAACGTAATTCGTAGTATTTGTGATTCGCAGCTAACTATCGCATCTCGAAACTCTTGCCACATGTGTTCTAAATAAGATGTACCCCACCTTAAAATATTGACCGCAATTTCGCAAAAATGCTTTTTTAGTCAGTTTATACTGCAAGTGCATGGCTAATAGAGCCTCGAGGGGCTCGGTGGCTAGCCACTCAAAGCGAACGAGACGTTTCATTACGCGATTTCTTATAAACTGGTCATCTCCAAACATATCGAAAGTGCCCTCCCGACGACGGAGAAGTTAAAAGACAGCGGATAATGATAGTGTTATACTTTGATGGGTAGGGGAAAAAATATCGCGATTACCCGATCATTTTCTGCTTCTTGCAAGGGAATTTTTTTACCGTGTGTTTTACGTTTACAATGTTCAAAAAGGGACAAGATAAGACTGAATAAGTGAGAAGCTAATCGATTTTATGGCATTGCTCGTAGAGTCTTTCGTGTCATAGCACACGTGTAATAGCAAAGCCAAATTAATTTCTTTCAATTTAAAGGGACAAGACATACTTAATTTTATTAACTAAGGCATCATAAAATTATAATTTTAAATACATTCAAAGTTATCTATGATATTTCCAAGTCGTTTCGAATAGTGTATATATAAGACCGAAGAATCAATTGCGCTGAAATTTGAAAGTAATATATTCTGATTCAATATTTATGGTCTGATAAATGATAGAATAAATTGTTTAATACTTGCAAAATTATTAAAAATCTAAAAATATTTTTTTAAAATAATTATTAAAATTAGAGTAAATTTTGTTACATTTACAACATTTTTTCCAACATTTTTTCTGTGCTCAATGTTCTATTCTTACATTCATGTCATGGCTAATGCAGCGAACAAAATTTCTGGAAATTTTCAGCTCAATGTATCCTTTGCAGGTTCTTTTGAAATGCTACAGATCGGCACTTGGATTGTAAATAATTAATTGTTAAAAAACTATGCATTTCCAAATATGATTCTAGCAAGACTTCGTGTTCTGAAATAGGTTGCAAATAGATTAATTATTAAAAAACTTTACATTACGAAATGTGGTTTTAGCAAGGCTTGGTATACCGAAAATTCATAGATATTTATTCTCTTTGCAATATGAAAGTGCCTGATAAAGACTAACTGCAGAGACTTCACTATTTTTAAAATAAATAATAATTTATAAAAAATAACTAATTTATGAAAAGTCATATGAAAATAGGTAATGGAAAACGATATTATTGAGAAATAAAGAAATATTTTCCTCGTAACATGAATTATGACTATGAATGTAGGAATGTAGGATGTAACCAAGATTTTTTTTCAATAGTATTTAATATTTATCATATGAAATGGTAAAAAAATTGCAAACAGAAGATAAATAAAGCCAAATAATTTCTCTTTGACAATCGAAGAAATATCTTGTATTAAAAAGTATTCTTTTGTATTGAATTGACGATGTTCGACTTAAAAATTCTTGAACTTAATCTTAACTAATTGTATACAATACTCTTTTTCACACACACATACACACACTTATTACAAGGAATTTCCGTGTATTTTAAGAATTCCCAAATTCTCAGCGAGGTATTTTTCGGCGAAGTCGGTGGACGAAACTTCGATGAATATTAAATTGTGGCGTGGTGAAATTATAAGTCATTTAATGCAGCAGCTACTGCTACTCGTAAGCGGACTCACCTTGTCGTACAACTAAGCCTTGGAGTTAACCGTTCGCGTAATAACTCGAATCGATATTTAAAGCAGGAAACTTAGTTTTAAGCGTGTGCAGCTTGTATTTTTATATCGGTATGTGAATTTTTTAATATCTGCCATCGTGGGAGATACTATCACGAATAACTTTCTTCAATGGGAACTATAACGACAGCGTTTTAATGACAGTAATATTAAAAGATCATTGTATAATAGTTTAGAAAATGGTTTATGAAAAAAAATTAAATCATTTTAATCTTCCAAATTTAATGTAAAAAATCTGTTTTTTTTTTCATTATATTTTTCATACACTTTTCAAGGCTATTTAAATATTGCATACAATATAGTATATAATCAAATCGTATAATTTTTAGATGAATAAATCACATAATTGTATTTAGTTTAACGATTTCACTAAAGTTACTGTCTTAAGAAATATATTCTACAACTGAAACATAAATCGAATTATCCACTTTGTCAACTCTATTTCATCCCCTTTCAAATCGCGCATCAGCTGCTAAAACAATCAGCTTTAAAAAAGTGAAAACAAAGTTCGGACTAAATGAAGAAAGAATAAAATAAACACATCGAAAAATAAAACCGCCGAAAGTTCACACAGGGATGGAATAGGCGTGAGCGCTAACGCTTTTGCTACTCGTCGCTGGTATTTGCACACATACGTACACAAGCATAACCCCAGGATTTCCCTCGAACATAAGCCGATACGGTGTAGCTAGGCTTGGCGGCATGTCAATACGGTTTATACGACCCTAACGATGCATAGAGCGAGAGAAAGAGAACTGTGCGGTAACGGAAGGGCTAAACAAACCCAGAAATATGCCAACCGTCTGGATAATCGTTTTTCGATAATTGCTGTGCGTCGCCACAGAACTCGACCGCAGAAAGGAGGTACCGAAACGTAAATATAAATAACAATAGGATAGTGATAGTTATTTATATGTATAATGTCTATGTCGATTATTTAAACGCAAAATGTGTCATTTTCTCATTAACTTACGCATTGACGAATGAAGGAACAAAGTGGCGATCGAAAGTATGAGCTTAAAATAATACCCACGATTTTAGAATTTCTATCTGTACAAGTTGGAATCAGAAGAAACCCGATTTCTTTTTCGGAGATTTATCTGTCCAATTAACTTTCATTTGCCGAGCAAGCCGTCACCGAGCCGAAGGGCAAGCTCGCGCCACTGCAGAGGGAAGAAAATAAATTTAAGGAAGTTCACGGACTATAATTTCGTTGTGCGTCCGTCTCTTCCTTTCTACTGCTTTCACTTATTTAATTTTCCTCTCGTTCTATATGCGAAAGGGTTCTAATTAAAAAGGTTCAACCGACGTGAATGCTTTTCCTTCTCCCTCTTCTCCCCTTCTCCTCGCTCACTCTCTTTCTCTCTCACTCTTCAGGCCGTCTCCTTTTTTTACCTCTCTTTCATTTCCTATTTTTGTCTTCCTTCTTTCACCTGCTTTTTACGATTTTCGCTATTTCGTTTTTTACCACCTTTTACTTGGTCTTTGGTATGGCCTGCTCACTCTCGTATAGACACTATCTTATGTATATATATATATATATATGTAGGTATCCAAAAAGTATAATAGAAAAACGAAATTGCGAAATAGAATGCAGAATCAAAATTTCACTACATTGCTTGATAGAATGAAAACAGAAATGTAGTATTTTCTTAGTGTTAACAAGTTTTCAAAAGTCGTATGACGTTTTTAATAAGCGCATTCGTTTACTACAAAGTTTTGTGGAAGAGAGTGATTATTGAAATACGGATTGACATTTTTCTTTCAAATAACTTTGCTTTCGCTACACAATACCTTATATTCTACTTAGGAAATTCCTTGAAAAAATGTATATTCGTTCAAATAGTGCCGTTAAATGTCGCTCTAACTCTCGACGTTAAATATAATTCAGTCTGACACTGACAACGTTTCTCCACTTAAAGTTCAAAAGTAACCCTTCTACTGCTTTCTTTCCATATAACCCTTATTTTAATAATAGTCCTTTAAACATGAAACTTCATAATTGTTACAATCTACGAATTTAAAAATGCAGAAATAATTTGTAGAAAATCTTTTGTAAGTGTCTT
Source organism: Apocrypta bakeri (assembly GCA_018906985.1). Taxonomy (NCBI): domain Eukaryota; kingdom Metazoa; phylum Arthropoda; class Insecta; order Hymenoptera; family Pteromalidae; genus Apocrypta; species Apocrypta bakeri. Next base: position 1,457,268 of record JACCIA010000022.1, read on the forward strand.
CTTTGTGATTAATGCTATCTCGTTGCGACGAGACTGTCGTCGTACGAAACGCGAGGAGAAAGGAGATAAAGTGAATCTTTAAACTTACATTTAATTACCTTTTCTTTGAAGATCGTTCAACTTAATATAAAATTCAAGCAATGTTACTCCAAGAAAAAATTATTATTTTATCTACTGAATAAAAATGTTCGTACCTTGTTAAAACAGGACTATTTTGTAGTTAACATGTTTGTTTTGCCAATTAATGCTTATCAAAATTATTATTACCAGAACATCGGTTTTATCAAATGTAAATTAGGATTTCCATATCTAGAATCATGAAATATTAATGGATTGTTATATTTATTACAGCCATAGTTCATTTTTTACTCTCGATTAAAAGGCGTTAGTCGCTAAGTCGAGATGACATGCGCGAGCCAAGTGGCCATGAGAACGCATATAGCGACGAGCAAGTTCGCCTTAGCTCGGGATTTGCTTTAAAAGTTATATCGAGCGCGCCGTAGTGTAGATTAGACATTGTTGGGTTAATAATGACGCTATGAAGTAATGGAAATCCATCATTTGAAAAGTTATGTCACGCAGACAATAAACTATATTCTCCAGAATAAATCGACGAGACCATAAAATCATGAAATCCAAAAAACTTAATGTGTTGCCAAAGCGACTCTCTCTCTCTCTACATATACTGTGTGGCACGTTATCTACATTAGAAAAATTTATAATTTAAAAACATTTAATATTTAATTTTAATCGCAAATCCTAATCTTAAGATATTGCGATGATTGATAAATTATGATAAATTGATAATTGTAAAGTATGACAAATATTGTGATAATTGTTGATGATGAATTAATGAATGTAAAGTTAGAGAAATTCTAATAATGGTAAATAGCATCCAAACACAACTAAAAAATCAAATATTTACAATTTCAATATTTCAATAACAACATCATATAGTTTAAATGTGTATGTACATATTTAAACTGTAAACGAAATCGCCGAGTCGACAAGATATAAAAAAACCATTTTACACAAAAATAAATCTGTTTCAATTATGATATTCCTGGTTTATTAAGCGGATGTTTGGATCGTCAGAAGTTCGGGGTGACTTTTAGATTTGTTGACACTCGAAATAAAAAGAAGCCGTAAGAACAGGATTTTTTATCTATAGATATTTAATATTAAACTTAATATATTATGAGAATCGATACTATTACCTATTAAAAACCTTACATTATTCACCTATAATATTCACCGATTTAGTAGTATATATATATATAAAGAAATATTAGTTATTTTTTGGATTCGAAACTTGTGGAATCTGTAAATTCGTAGTATAAATGTAATTACGATGTTCTGAGTTTTCTTAAGCAATGTTACGTACTAATTTTATCCGAATATAATTGAATTTTTGTAAATTGAATACGAAAGCTCCAAGAGTGAAGATTAATAGAAAAATTGGCAATGTAAAAGCATACGTCTGAAGTCGCTAGTCGTAATAAAAATAAAGTTATCTTGAAAGTGCTTTAACCAATGTACGTAAATAAATTCTCTCTCTCTCTCTCTCTCTCTCTCTCTCAGTCTCTACAAATACACCTCGCGAGAGCTGCTATTTCCAGTGCGCGTTATTATTCCGGCATCGCGCGCCTCGCTCCGTCAAACTCGTGCGGATTTGCGGGCTTCATTTTAATTGGGATTACATTTCAATTAAAACGACCGCTCTCCATTAGTCGAGAGTGCGCGAGCGTTCCATCCCTCCGTCGCATACGCAATTTCTCTCTATATCCCCTTTCGTCTGCACGTATACACGTCGCAGCGCGCGAGCGGTTCACTTGGACTCGCTTGGTTACGTTTATTTTATTTGTTTTTCCTGCTGTCCCCGTCTGTTTGTTCTACGCTTATTATCATATTTTCACGTGTTTCCGTTATTTTGCGGAGAAAGATTCAGCAAGGCTTCCGCGGCATTTTAATCGCTTGTTTGCAAGTCATTTCGTTGTATTCCCTGTTTAACTAACGCTATTAATTTTAATCAAATTAAACGACGCCATTGGCATAATAGTATCTTTTCTGGTTCTGAAACACTCTTGCTTCCTGATCAAAGAAACAAATGTCAAAGAGACTTTTAATATTCGTAAATGAAACTTTACAGTCTTAAAATTTTATAAAGTTCATTTTGTCAATTCATTTTGTCTTCGAGTGAATGCTGAAATTTTCTGTTTTACAATTATGCCGAATTCGAAGGCTAGAGTGACAGAAAAATATCATTTAAGCTTATGCTATATTTTTAAGCACTTATTAACGGACTGAGTTATGGAGTGAAGAAATTCTAGTGAACTTTGTAATTCCAAATTCTAAAATTAAAAATTATTTTTACTGCGAATCTTAAAGGAAAGACTTAAAGGAAAGACTTAAAGGAAGAAATTAGAGCTGAAATAATTGAAAAAATCTAATTTTACTATATATTTATATGCAAACTTTTCCTTTTTATTTACAAATAAAATTCAAAATGAACACATTGTAGTTCGAAAACATTTGTTTTAAGATGAATATTTATAGTCGTTATTACTATAATAATATCCGGCAATAGTTTATTAGAGTGAAAAATTACTTTTAAAAGCTGTCAATTTATTTAATTTCTTTTTGTCTTTAATTGTAAAAAAAACATTACTTAGATAGATGCGTTGCGTGAGCAACTTCAACCTAGAGAATTGCTCAATTTCATATAGTGTAGTTGAACATTGAAATTTTTAAGAGAGAAAATTCACTCTTATTGAGTAATTTTCACTCTAAAAACTTAAGCATGTTAAAGTATAAATGTTTTTAGCTTATTAAAAAATCAAATTGTTATACGGAGTTTTATCATATACATGATAATTCAGTACCTAAAGATGAAAATATGCAATGAGTCTTAGAGATTTCACTATGAGGATTTCATAGTCATTCATGTCAAATGAATAAAAACAAGACCCAATAAAAGAGTAACTTGAAAAAGCAGATTGAAATTGAAAATATAATGTAATATTACTATTTGATCCAAAGTTTGTAGGAAAGCATATCCCACTGAAATAGCAGTGATTCATTCAATATTTCATGTATGCAAATTCAGAAGCCGCAGCGGAGACTTACACTGATGTATGGGCAGACATGAGGCGCGATTTAAATTAATAAACTCTCGAGCATCTTTCTTGTCGTCTCGCTCATCACATGCGTCTTCGTCCCTCCTTCTCTCCACCTCTCGCACTCTCATTGTTAAATATACCAATATATTTCGTTTTCTCGAAGTCCCGACGTCACCATTGTTCTCAGCACATCCTTCCTCCTTCTGTTTGCATTTTGTCGAGGGCCACTTCTACTGCCAACGAGTTCCGAGCTCTGAGCAATCGGAACGAACAACGCGTTATGTCCCGACGCGCGAGAACTCCTCCAGAAGGAGGATTAAATATGCAGGTTCGACTAATCGAGAGGTGTTTGGCTGCTCGACAATCGTCCCTTGACACCCGTCGCATTAACCGCCTCTCCTTCTCTCGAGCACAAACCTCCATCCTACACGTATTGAACTTCAACTGCCAACCAGTGTGTGTGTGCATGTGATGTGTTTCTCTTTGTTTCTCTATCCAGACGTTTAAGTATATCTCTCCGTCCGGCTTTGGTCTCGTTCGGCTGCACTTTGTCTGCTGTTCGTTCTCTCCCTCCCTCTCTCTCTCTCTCTCTCTCTCTCTCTCTCACTCGCCTTCGACAAATAAAGCGACTAACTGCTGAGCAGACGTGTGAGTAGCAAACAGAGCGCCGCCTTTGACTGAAATTGCTCGATGTACTGAAAATAACAGAGCGAAACTGGAAGATCAAGTCGGGATGCGGAGAGAAAGCGGCTTTGGTGGCAGGACATGAGCTATTCGATAACAGCAGAAAGTACTTACTAGTCAATGAATATGATAGAACTAAAGTCTTCTACATCTCCTATAATTACAATAAGTTGATAAATATATATATATATATATATAATATTATGACTTGTTTTGTTTAATTTTTAAAATTATCATTTTCAAGGATTCTGTTCCCTTAACGGTGCGAATGAAAATTGATTTTAAACAAAAGACTTTCGCGATACTGGGTTACATTGCGTACGATAAATTCGGTGATGCATTGCTGGTGATAGCTCGCTTCTCCCTTTCCCTATCTCACTTCTTTACAGAAAGACGGCTTGAATTGCATTCAAAGGTATTACGCTGACTACAGTTAGTTGCGCTCTATTCCCCCTGATACTTTGCCCGAGCATTCAGTAACCAGTGAGCAGTAGTCGACACGACGACGCGTATACTTCACACAACCACGTGAGCTCAATGCTTGTATTTTCGACTAACGAGCCCTTGTTCAGCGAATTAAGATAGTTTGCATTCTAAGTGCAGCGGCGCTCCGAAATTTCTGACTCTTTGCTGTGTTGGCCAACCGGTAATTGCAACAAATCGAGGAAAAATGTTATCGGTACAATTACACTAATGCAACCTCTTTAAAGGAAATATAATATAATGAATTGTATGAATTTTTTAAATTCTAGTCAAATTCTGGCGAAAATAACCAATGAAGCAAAAGAAATCACGTAGAGCCAAATAGAAAAGAATGCGAAGTAGCTTAACAATAAACATCAAAAGGAAAGAATATTGTTAAAGATTCTTATCTTTTAAAAGGATCCGTGTTCCATTATCGTTCACTTACTCGAAATCTTTACCGAGTAGAAAATATTCTATTTGATCCAAAAATAATATTTTCATTTTAAAATGTATTCAACAAGTGGAAATAATACAAGCTATGTTATCTAAAGTTGAATTAAATCTTAATATTCAGTATATCAGCTATATCATAATTGAACGGTGCATCCTGATCATCGAAGAAATAATTAAATATACCGAATTTAGATCTTGTTAACTACTAATAATAAAATGATTTCACCACTTACAGGTTAATTTGGCCAAATGGTTTCTACTTGACTGTAGGAAAATTTAATAACAATATATAATCATTTTGTTCAATTTTTGTGTAAAGGGACAATTTTACTCTATTCTTTTTGAGTCAAAAAATTCCCTTTGATTAAAAAGTCGATGTTTATTATTCAAGTTTATTCCTTTTGAATAAAAATTGTGTTCCTTTTTTATTAGAAAGATTTAGTCAAGAAGACATTCGTTTTATCACGAAAATATTTCTTTTAATGTAATAAATTACTGTAAAAATGAGTGAATATTATAGCGAACTGATGCATTACTGATTATCTATTGCATATGGACAGCGATGAAGTTTATATTAAAAAAAATCAAATAGATATGGTACTGCATTCCGCGTAAATGAAAGCGAAGTGAATTGAATTTCTCAATACTGGTACTTAAAAGAGAAATTTCTGTGTTAATACTGCGGTACAGGCAGGAACATAACAACGATTGATTTTAGATTAAACTGAAAGCGTTCAGTACTTATCAACTCCTGAAAATATCTGCGTCAAATACCTACATGAAAGAGAGCGAAAAATCGCGAAAAAAAAACATAACCGAGTAGGCTTTCGCTAGAAGCCGGGACATTTAAAAAATCCGTGAATTTTTCTTTTCTGTGCACAGTCCAAACGACAAAAGCTACTCTCTTGTCAGACTACCCACGCAAAAAAAAGGAGAGATGAAATGCGAAAAACTCCACAGCCAACAAGTGCGTTCCGTAGCACAGAATTCGAGCGAGAGGGGAATAGTTTCGAGCTTTCCGAGTACAGTAACTGCTCGTAAAAAAGGAAAACGGCCGCGCTACGCAGCAATAAAACAAATGGGCCAATAACAGTGGCTCCAGCTTAACCCAGTTCCAAAGCGTGTCCGGCGCGTCGGTGAATTACAATCCGATACAATTTTACGAGATCGCTGCCCGTTCCTGCGCGTCAATGCCTCAGAATAGCCGAGCTCTCGGTTATTTCCTGCACTCGCTCGCATCTCCAATGCGAAACTCATCCACAGAGCTTTCGTAAGGGCAAATACAAAATCGAACGGAGAGACGATATGAGAGAGTGTGCGGAGTTGCGTCCACGGCAAAGGCTGCGAGTTTGCAAGGGGTTGCAAATACGATGAATGGATACAGCGTGAAAGGGACGTTATTGATGTCGATACTATGTCATGTCTGAATTCGACTCGGTAAATGCGCATGAATTTTCCTTTCAATTTCCATGTATATTCGCCTGTGTGTATGTGCACTGTATTCGAGCGCATGTGCTTTTTGTTCGTCTTACACTAAGATAGCGAAGCCATTGTAATTGTTGCCTTACAAATACGCATACTGAATAGCGTTCGTCTTATTAACGATAGAGAGTTTTCGAAAATTATCTAATTTCACCTTATTTCGCTCGCTATTATCAGTCTACTCGAAAACTCTCTAGCAAGCTTTCAGTTTATATAATTAAAACAAAATTATAATTACTGCTATATTGATTCGTGAATGAAATTTCGTCAAATTTATTATAGTATATGAATTTTGATACATCGTATTGCAGTAAATGTAAAAAGACGGTATCAAGAATTGATCGTAAAAGTACTGTAGAAAATCTCACGTCTACACTCTGGTTTACGTAACGACTAAGGAGCTAGTAAAAATAAAGAGCAAAATAGACCACCCGAACACTCGTTGCTCTATACATGTAGTAACGAGTTTCTATATCCACGAGACAAGCAGATACTCAACATAATAATCGCCGAAGCAAACCGATGTCAATTGTCACTGAAACATATTCGATCTCGATACAGAATTCTTCAACAACGAGATAAAGGGAAACGTGTCTAGTATACTAGACTGTACATGCACTTATGATGAATTGTCGAGTAGACTCCGCGATTTACAGTTGTTTGATTTTAGAAAAAATTGGATAGTCGAGAACGTTACCTATAGGGACCGAACCTGCACTATAACGGTGTACTGATAATTTTGATAAATGAGGCTATAAACTTGCATGATCAGCAAGAGATTAATGATACTTATGAACAATCGGAACGAGCAGCTAAACTTATTTTTAATTTATCTGTTTCCTTTAAGAACGGCATTGTATTGTCTTGGTATAATATTATATAATAATACGCGCTTAAATTTTTAGAATGAATTTTCCGATTGAATTACTAAGGTCAATGGTCAACTATACCCATAGAGTTAAGTACTCCTCCAGGCTAAAGTTCGTATTCTTATACTTGAAATGTTTTCCACTCAAATTAACTAATAAATATAATGAATATAATAACATTGATATATTTTATGTTCTCTCCCCTAAAGTTCAGAGTAAAAGATGTTTCTGAATTTTAGAGTTAGAATTTCACTGGGAAATAATTACACTTCAAGTTCACTCGAATAACGAGTATTTCAACCAATAACCTTTGCATAGATAATTTTTTAATTTCACTCGAACCTACGGGCGATATTTTATTTAGATAAGGGGGGATTTAAAAAATTATGTAAGTTTAGATGACACTTTTATGTCATTCTAGCCTTAGGGTAAGAAGAGTGATCTCGAGTGAAAAATCACTCTAAATTTCTCTAAAACTCTGAAATTTTCTCCATTAGTCTTAATGTTCGAAATTGCACCATTTACTGGAACACAGAGTGAATAGCATGCTAATATTTTGAGAACGTATAGTTCAATGTACATGTTAAAATAATAAATTAAAAGGAATTTAAAGCAAGCAATGCGTTATACTGAATTATCATATAGTTTTGTTTAAAAATAATTGAATTCCTAACGAGCCTTATATCGATCAGTTGAAAATCACTACAGCCGTAGACTTAATGCATTCAGGCCCGAACTCAATTTCAGTCATTCTATGAAGCAAAGATCGAAATACGGGAAACGCGTGCCTGTATGGAGGTGCATAATATATAGTTGCAGAAATGTACGCACACACACACACACCCACACACACACAGACACACAAAGTTATAGAGTAGAGAATATCGAAGGTGGTTACCGAGCGCAAGTCTCCTACATACAGCAGCACAGCTAACCCGTTATGGAGATGAGCGGGGCGGGTAGTTGCATTGTGCGGCACGGCGGTAGCAAACGACATCTTCTGCATCGGCAATGCGCCTCGATTCCTTCTCCTTATTTCTCGGCGCGTCCTCTCTTCGCTTCGCACACGCATATTTGCCCTTTGTCTACGGTATTTTCTCCTTGTGCGACTCGCGCTCTCGCGTCGTCTTCCTTTGTTTGCTTCAAACGCTTCGTTTTGCTGAAATTTTTATCGACGACCTCTTTGTCACGCCTTCCTTACCTCGTTTGCGACTTCTCGCTCGTTCTTTATTTTTTTCTTCCTCTCCATTTGCAAATCGAACAACTGCGCGCATACGTAGATTTCTTTTTGTGTTCTTTTTTTTCTATAAATCTAATGTATTTTATCGATGTTTACGAGAGACAACGCAAAAATCTTTCTTTGTTCCCACTTCGTCATGCACTTTGACTTTCTCATTTCATTTACAAATTGTAGTATTAAAATGTCATTTTCATGGCTGTAAGCGTAAGTAGGACTATCTACTACATCTTCATTTTAAACAAAATATTGTAAAAAGATATTGATTTACTTGCTGATTCGCTATAAAGCTATATGGAGTTCGGTGATATTTAGTTAAACCTAATGCAGTTATTTTTTTTAAATTATACATATTTTTTACTCAAATTTATGTAACAAACGTTGGAATATATACTTTTATCTTGACTGATCAGAAATGAATCTCGCTAAGTAATTATTGCATAAATATATTTAATTATTATTTCAATTGAATAATCCAAATGTAATACTACCAACCAGAATCAAATCAATCGTGTGCATATATTCAGCTTTAATTTAATAAGCCAATATTTCATAACCAAAGTATACGTTTTTATATACTTTAAAATATGCATGAGAATTTACACTCGCTTCGCTCCATATTCTTATATAAAAGTAACAAATTGATTCGAGTCTATAGTAATGTTAACTTATCTTTGCATCGTAAAGAATCCGAGATTCTCGTTCTGCTGTATCGCCTTTATTTTATTTTTGCCGATAACTTTTAGAGTTGCTTATTATTTTATTTGTGTTTTTCTTGGGATATCTTAAAGTTGATAAAAGTTATCTAAACAATAAATTTTGTAATATAGAAATTGCTTTTTTTATCTGACACACCTTTACTAGAATCAGGTATTGATTTGTATCCTAGAAGCGGATAAAGTCCAAACGGATTTTCTTCTTATAGATTCGAGAGAATTTCTATTAAGGAAAATGACCAAACGGACTTTCCATTAGAGAGAAGCGAATTCCTATTCCGCTAAATGTCTTCTTTGGTAAGAGTAGAAACAAATTTTATATTATTATATCGATAAATATTAGAAATATAATATAAGATTTACAATTTTTTATTCATACTTTATCTCAACTATTGTGAAAAAATACTTAATATTTAATTTAATTTTTACAAATTATCCTTATATATTGATCTTTTTTAAGGTTAATAATAGAGTGTCGTGTATTTTTGAATAATATAAAAATATAAAAAAATGTGCGATGGCCGGGAATCGAACCCGGATCAACTGCTTGGAAGGCAACTATGCTGACCATTACACCACCATCGCACTATACCCAGATTAGTTTAATTTCGAAAGACACCTGCGAGTTACTATTCAATGCATGAATATAAATAAATATTTAATAATATAAAATTACGTAAGATACAATGCTTTTAATTTTTTAGAAAATGTGCCAACATACTGTATTAAAATACGCACTATAATAGAGTAATTTTTTACAATAACTTATTTTTAAAATGTTCGCAAGAAATTAATTTTGAAATAGATAATCCTTTAAATCTTGAGATAACGTTATAATATCGTGCATAATGAAAGTACAATAATTTTAAGCGATCGATATCAACTTGGAAGATTTAAACGGCAATGATGAAGATCGCGACAAGCATTTTGCCATGCATGCGTATTACCACGTATGTTTGAGTGGAAGTTGAGCGTAAGTATGAGTTGGAATTCGAATGAGAACCGATATATCGATGTTGAGGCTTCCAGCAAAAAATATATCTGCAGAGTTTCAGGAGAGAAAAATAAAATGCATCGATCTGTAGAAACGTTGTCTGAAATCAAGAGATTCCAACTTCTATACATAGTCAATCGCAAAGCTAAAGTTTTTTTCCGAAATTGAAAAATTTATCTATTACAAAACTTTCTCTAGGCGACAGACTTCTTAAAGCTTTTGCTTTGAAGAAAAAAAAATAAAACTTAATTAATAAATTCGCTTTTATACTGGTATTTTTTATAATTTATTTTCAGTCGTCTAGATTAATAATGCATATAATATATGTTAATATATATGTGCACAAACAATATGGAAAAACTTTTATCTCGGTGCAAAAGTGAATTCCGCAGTCTATCTCGGTGTACGAAAGAGAGAAGCAAAAGATCAGAGTCAGAAAAGTTTTTCCGATAGTTCGTTACCACTGTCGTGTCCAGCATCAGCGACGCTTTAGAATTTGCGACTACACCCTTGAGGGGCAAGCTTTTAAAAAAATCAATGCTGTATATCATCTGTATATCATCTCTATTCTTTTCTACAAAGCAAACTTATAAATGAAATTTCAAAATTTAACGTTTAGCTACTAAGGAATCGATTCTCGTGAAACATTTGATTTGATTCGAAATAGGAGCATCATTACGTTGTTATTGTTTGGTATTATCTCAGAACAACGAATACTGTATAATAATTCTGTTTGTAGTCAATACATTTTGTAACGAATTATATTTAAAGTACGAAAGTCTGTTATGTAATAGAATTAAGCAGCAAATAATTTTGTAATGAAGTGTATGTTATTCAAATGGTGTTTCATTTTTTTAATGGCCCTCGCCTTAACCATGCATTACAATTTAATAAAGTTTATCGGCTTACAGGTTTTTCCGTCTATTTCCTTTTCATCCACAAACATGCATTTATACTTGTATTTCTTTATTTCCCTTTCACTATTATTTTTTCTTCTGTTTCCTCTAAACGCATTCCTTTTCAGCAGACGTGTTTTCTCTCTCATTTCATTTCCATTTCTCGCCTAGAAAATAAGAGAAAAAAGTAGCTCGTAACACTTTGGAGGCTGAAAGAGAAAGAGAAGGGACAAGAGAACAGAAGAAGCATAAAGGCTCTTCTGCTAGAAACCTGAGACTTCGGCAAAAGTTCAGTATAGACTTCGGGGGATGAGAAGTTTACGCGAGTAGTAACTGATCAAAGTTATCAAAAAAAAACGTTGTTGTTCTCGTTGCATTGTCACGTAAAGAGCTTTTCTGCAAAAGTTGCTCAAGGTGAAGCGTTTTGCATTTTTCAATTGTATAATTCCAGTCATAGACGCAAATCTGAAATGAATTTCAGAGTAACCATTTACAGATAAATATAGCTTTCGAATATCACATTCCTTCGTCACGTGACAAACGTGATTTTTTCCTGTTCTACCGAGAATGTATCTGATATGTACGTAAAAATCTAGAAAGAGTATATTTATGATGGTCCATGTTAAATTAAGCTTTAAGTATTTTTTTAATACATTCAAATGAAAAAAATATTTTTATTATTTTTTGGAAATGCAAATGTTTGTATTTACCACAATCAGAATTCATTTAATTTTAATTCAACAATGCAAGAGTATGTACAATACAAATTTGACCATCACATGAATTTTTTACAGTATATGAACATTTTACACGAAAATGCTATTATATGCCTTATTTGGAGCGAACAATATCGAGATTTTAATGATAATGCTGCATAGTTATCCATTCAATCTTTACCGTACGAAAATATAATTCTGCATTGAAAAATCATTAAATTAACGCTAATTAGTCTCTTTTTAACCTCATTAATAAACATACAAATCGATATTATTTCATTGTTGATATTATATTAATGTATATATAACATAGTTTACAGATTTTCTTTTATATTTAATGAAACAATTGCGTATTTCGGAAATTACAACTTTTTTTATATTTAAAATCGTTTATATTTTCACTTTTTTGCTGAATTAAAAAACCATATTTTAAGTATAAAAATACAAATACATTTTCAAAAAAATATTTTATATTAGCATTAAAATGCTTTCTTTTTAATAAGTACTATATCATTCGTATCGTTGATTCTACTTTAATAAAAATGTTATTAATCAATCTTTTCTCTACTTCTTGCTTCTCAATCTATTTCCATTTCAAGCCTTTTCTCCCTTTCGGATAAACCGTGAGGCAAAATAAAAACTATACTACTGACAGGACAATACAGAACGAGTGAAAATACCATGTCTTAAATTGGATTCTAGAATTCGCCGAGTCTGTTTAAACTGCGGAAATTAAGAAAATAATAGTGTATTAGTCATCTGTATACCACGCTGTGTTCCTCTCTGTCGCCTAGTGTTATTTCTTTATCCATTGTCTGCTACGGTTTTTAATGGAAATACCGACAAAAATGATTAAGATTGCAGATATTTATGTGATATATTTTCGTGTTTTTATACAGAAAGATAGCATAACATTTTATAACTTTTTTAAATTAATATATTCGTGCATTAGCTATACCTATTCTATATTACCTTATCGAAAGTCAAGATCGACCATCTACATGAAAGAGTTTTAATGATAGAAAGTGAAAAGAGTTTTAATGAAGAAACTCAACATAAAACATTCAACAATATATAGTTTTATTCGAAATAAATTCCAAATCAAAGAGCATATCAGTTCATCATAAGCCTTATTCAAGTACAGTTATTGAACTAGACTGAGACATTTTCAGTTTTCTCGTGCACTCACAGGCAACAGCAACATGTTCTTGCTAAAAGTAGGTCGTTTCCAGGGAAATTGCATGCCGAACTCTGCCCTTTCATACCGATACACGGCCGCGTGATCGGAAATGCTCGACTGCGTTTTAAGCTCGCTCGGAAGAAGAATTCAAAGGAGAAAATGAAAAGTAAAAGAAATAGCGAGTACAGAAAGTGTATGGGTTGGTCAAATAAAAGGCAAGAGTTCAAATAAAGAAATAGATTGAACAAGAAAAGCTTCATAGATATTGTTCATTCGGTTGAATAGCTTTATTCTCTTGAATGATATTACTTCAATCAAATTATAGGATACATATTCAAGTATCGTGTAGTTGCAAAATTATATTTATTATACGAAAATTTATTTATCAAAACAAATGCTTTTTTAAAAGTAGAAAATGTATTTATTTTAATCACATAACAACTTACTGAATAAGTTACTTACTAATATCTAATAAATTAGTAATATAAGATTAGAGTATGTTCACGTAGCAGTACATTTATTTAATTTTACTATGTAAATATATAATAAGTCAATTTTTATGTTTAATATTTTCTAATATAGTAAAAAAGCTCAAAAGTACATAGAAGAATATGGCTTAGGTCCTTCAAATCTATATAGCAACAGTACTGCGGTAGAATTACAACCATGGTTAACACCGAAAAAGGGCAGTAACAAAAGACAAAACACATCACAAACCAAACACGATACTCTGCCAGATACTATTACGATTACAGCAGCGGAAAATAGCAGTTTTACAGGCGCAGCAGCAAGCTACCCAAATGACACGGAATTAGAGAAGCAATAGAATTACTTACCATCCATATAATCGAGAAAACAGATCCCCAAAGAATCATCAACATGTACACCGATTCCATGCATATAACATCTGCATTAAAAAATACAAAATCTGCATACGAAAAACCAAAATCTAAAAATAACAGCCCAAGCAGCAAAACACGCATATAGTCTAAAATACAATGAAAAATTATACAAAATGAGATTACAACTGGCCCTACGAAAAATAACATATGAATATCTCAAAAAGAACGGATAGTGATGACAAGATTATGAATAGGCCACACACCATATAAAAATGTCCCACCGAGCTGTGAAATGGACAATCTCCAATTAGCATTGAACAAATACTTTACTACACTGCACAAAACTAGATGTCGCAAAACTAAAAAGTAAAAAATGCTAAAGATATGAAAGAATTGCTAAGTGAACCAGAATACTGTACGGAAATTCTACAATTCCTAAAAAATACTAACCTTACTAAATTAGTATAAAAAACATAATTGTAAACAATGACGCATGACATTATATAAATCTCTTTTTCTTTTGGTTTTTGTTCCTGTATGTTTAAGAAAAATTGTATACGTATATAATTAAATATAAAAAGCAAAAATGTATCTAGATGTAAGAAAGTTAGTCATAAATACGTTATTCTACAATACAGAAACATTATTGTATAAATATATCATGTACTTAAATATCTAAAATTTTGAAGTCACTAATACCTTCTAGGGGATGTCACATTAAATAAGTAAATTAAAAAAAAAGAAATATATATATATATATATATTCTGTTTAAACTCTTCGCTATCTAGTTATTACCAATTCATGAGAACATATATATATATATATAATTTAAGTTTCAAGAACAAAAGAAACAAGGTTGAAGAATTAACTCATAATTTTCCATTACAATACGTCAATAAGTAAGTAATATTAACAAACCGTCACTGATTGATCAATCATGTATATTTAATTTAAGTTTGAAGAAAAAAAGGAACGCGTTTTAAAAATTAACTTCTCATTTTGCACTACATTATACTTAAATAGGCAATCAATATTGACGGACCGTCAATGCTCGATCGATAAGTACTTAATTGCTTTGCGCATACATATAATTTTGTACTGTATATCAAACTGTATATTTAATGTGAGATTCGTAATTGTAATGACATAAATGTTGTACAAGCTCTAATATTCAATATTCTAGGTCATTTCTTTCTTGTAAAAATATGTCTTTCTTTCCTACAATAATATCATTGACGGTAGACAATAACATTTCATTGAAGCTCAAATTAATCCACAGGAAAATAAAGTATGTATCCAAGCATGGAACTGAAGAAGAAAGAAAAGCTGCCACAACCACGATCTCTGTACAGTAAAGTAATTACGTCACGTAACTAGCACGTCGAAAAAAGAAGCTTAAAGCTCAACCGAAGGGCAAGAAAAGCTTACGGTGGTAAAAGCGGCTCCGTTTCTCTACCTTCGACGACGATGCAACAACAGCCTCATGAGCCGTGTCCGCAGGGCTTAACGAAGTAGACTAAGTCTTTACTACTGCGCTTCTATTCTTTGAGCTTTCTCCTCATCTGGAAAAATCTTATTACACGTACGCCCGGGTGGAAAATTTATTATTTTCACTACCTTAGATAAAAGGGATTGAGAGAAAAAAGATCGAGAATGAGCTAACTTTGATGCTGAAGGGTTAAAAGTAACACTTTATTAACAAACTTTTTTAACTCTTGATTTGTAAAAATTGTTATTATCAAAAAATTGTATACAAAAATATATTTCACGGCGTATGCTTTTATTGTTTTTCACAATAACTTTGACTTTTACCGACAATCTAATCGTTTTATACATTTATACGAAATATTTACTAAATTGTGATATTATGTAAATAAATATAATTTCCGATTTTCACAAAAGGACTTAACATATCTGAGCAACTCGATCAAATAAATATTTTGTAAAATCCAAACATTGTTTTTCAATTAGAGTAAATTTCATTCTTTCTCAAAATTAGCGAACTTTATTTCAGTGCAACGGGGCAAAAGATCACATTCAGTTGAAATAGATGTTCTTTCATGTCAAAAAAATAAAGTGTACTTTTTCATGTTAAACAAAAATAACATAAAATTTATATAAAAATTCTTTCTTATGCACGTTAAACGCGAGCTGTTTTGTTTTTCTCGCGAAAATTGCTCGTCGAAAAGCTTCAATCCCGAATCCATTACTATATACTGTAGTCCACGTATGAGACTCGAGTATAATCTAAGTCTAACGCAGGCCCGACAATGCGCTCGTCATTTTCTTCCATTTACTCGGATTATACGAGCGCGAACGCACCTTTCGCCGAGGCCTCGCCTTTTTCCCCTTCGATGTCATAATATACGCCATATATATACGATTCATTTAGAAGCTGCTGCTGCTCAGAGATCGTCGGCAATTTTTCTCCTGTTCTCCGGCTCGCGGACACGCATCGCATGTAGCAAAGTACTAGAAAAAGGGCAACCCATTATATGAAGCATGCAATTCGAACATTAACTAACGAGAAAACGAACGGTGTAACATCCACTTTTTCGGAAAGACGCGTTCTCGATGCGTCACGAGCGCATTGTTATATTTCTTTCGCTGATTCTTATTTTTCACGCTTACTTCTATCGCTATAGCAAGTGTATGTTGCGTGTGTGCATACAGGGTGCACTAAAAGTATGTTTAAAAAAAATTATTTAATCTTATGGTACCAATGACCTTGACCTTAATCTTCAAAATGAGGTAATTTTAACGGCAATGGTATCATCGTATACCAATGTATTATACTTGAACAATTTACTTGGAAATGCTTTTTCGACGCCCTGTATAGATCTCTGTGTATAGATCAAAGCCGAAAGCATGCTTTTAACAATGAGAAAAAGACGGATAGAAACTGAAGAGGTCTGATAGAATGAAGCACCGCGGAAAATGCCTCTCTTCGAACAATATTGAATTTCTCTAGCGCGAGATGGAGAAAGAGAGAGACTTACTGGTCACGACGAAATAACTCTTTTTTTTATCAGCGTGCTCCCGCTACTTTAGCGATTGAATTATTTCTTTTCTATACTCTCGATGCTAGGTTTTTGCCGATGTTCTAGACTCTTTGATGGAAATAAAATAAATAGCAGTTAAATGCTTCGAATAGCTCAACGGTCAGTTCTATATTTCAATTCTCCGATCCAACTATCGTATAATAAAGATAAAAATGTACTGCTAACACATTAGAGAATGTCGAAAACACATTCCTTTAGGCTTGCGGTACGTATCGTCTATTCAAAATATTCCGCCTGTCACGTACAGCCTGCTACGTTATATATACAGACACACTATATATACTCCAAACATCTGTACGAAAGAAAAATGTCGTTCTTCTTATTTTGCGCATAATAGTCCGAAAAACCTTATCCCGAATGTCGTATACTCGCGATGATCGACTGAAAAAAATCATGAGAGAAACTTAACGTCCAACCCGATGCTATGTTTCGTATCTGAGAAAAACAAAGCTTAAATCGACCTTCCTGTCTGCAACCCATCTTTTCTCGTTTAAGTTTTCGCACTGCTCTTATCCTCATTATCTATTTGATGCTGCCTCGTTTTATGCTTTATTTTTTGCACTTTATTCGTCGTGCTTGATGTACCGTAGGTTTTTCGTCAATAGAAAACTCCTATCCTACTGGCGATCGTCGTAGGAAATTTTTCCTTTATTGCATTAAAACATAACGCTGATAATTAACTCACCCGAAGACTTTCGATGAAATTAACTTTTCGGTACTGAAGATATCGATAAAATTCAATGTATTAATACGATTATTATACTTTTAAATGTTAAATTTATTTGGAAATTGGTTTTAATTTTAAAATATTATAAAATTGTAAAAAAGCTTCAAGGATAAGTATGAAATCTATAAATTAACATTTTGTAACTTAAACCATTACCTTCGTTGTATAAAGAATTCGACTGAGATAAATAAAAATCTACATTTCCCGAAAATTTCCAATTCGAAGTCAGCAGAATGGATTGACGTGTTAACAACATGTAGCATTGTAGCTGTTATTGCGCTGTAGCAGGATGATGCGTTTTTATGGTAATCTCCAAAGTAAAATTTCTATTTAAACTACTGACAATTCTTTTTGTGCAATTCAAACAACTGAACTTTATTGTATAAAACCACGCAAAATAACAAAAGGTAAAAAGGTTAAAGAAACAAAAGTGCATGACCGAAACTAATCAATTTAACGAAAAACAGCAAATATAATATTTCGTTTGCATAGTTACGACTGAAATGCCGAAAATAAATATTAACGAACGTCGTTAAATAAGGTTTTGTATATTAAAATTTTTTCTAAGCATACTCATTTCTAATCATTTAATCTAATATCCACTTGATTGAACCTACAATTATATCACCGCATATTTCAGCTCTTTTTCTATTTCACATATTTATTAGCTGTGTATTAGGAAAAGTGAAGCTGACAAAAAAAAAATTGAACAAATAGCATCAGCAACAGTAACAGCAATAGCAACAGCATCGGCAGCAGCAGGTATATAAAATTAGAAGCGCGACGTGCGGTCGTAGCTGTCCCCTGTTTCATAAGTTCCAATACATATCACCTGCACGTGCCCGACGAGCGGATAAATACTCTAGGCGGTGTCCGTTCACTCGTCGATCCATCACCGGCAATTTGCGCTAGTGAGCAAGTGCATCGTAGTTTGCGCTCGCACGTGCGCGCTTCGCGTCAGGACTTTCTCTCGAGCTGGACGATCGATCATCGGACGCGACACCGCGAATAAACTTTTCCATTCTAATTCAGAGGACGGAACGCTCAAATGGGCTAATACACTGTCACTCAACGAGTCGCCTTGGCTTCATCAACTTCGAGGGCTTACTTTCAGGATGTCGCGTTTTACTGATTACTTTCGAGCGCGATAATGGGATTGGCTCTTTACGGAGAAATGTTATACCAACTATTATAATTTTCGCGTCGGATCTCCCAAAACTATTGTTCTTATTATTTATGCATTTATCTTACACTAAATTAATCCGAATGGTCCAGAATTTACTAGACTAAGCTCAAAATATTCATTTAGTATAGCATCATGAATTCTCTGATTTACTGTATTGATGTACAGTATTAATTCTTATAATTGAATTATCAATGTGTGACTTGACATTATTAAATTACTTAGAGCTTTTGGTATCTACTTTTCAAATCAATATATTTCTTCAGCTATTTTTAATTATCTTTCAAAGATATATAAGATGATATATAAGTGCAAAATAATCATAAAAAGACCTCTTTGCCAAACAGTTATAAGCATTTGTACAAACATCAGAAAAATTGGTACTTTTCGAAGAGACCGGACCTGTTAGTATTTTTTGCACTTCTATAACAATAACTTCTTTTTCACTTATCTAATTCAAGTGATAAGTTGAAAAAATGGGTATAGGAATTTTTTTACCGGGATCACTCCGGAACTAGGAAAATAGAATCTGCAATATATTCGCCCTCGCGAATCTCTATTAGTACTGGAAACAAAGAGTTGTTTCCAGTACTTTGTACATTTACTTAAGTGTAAATAAATTTATTATACAACAGAATTATATACAATTATTTGTTTAACAATGAGAACAAGACGGATAGAAGCTGAAAAGGTTTGAGTATTTAGAATTTGTTTAACACAATAAGATTATCGATTATATTATAGAAATGATTTACTCCGAATACTTTCCAAAAGCGCATTCTTTCATAAAACCGAGATAAAAATCAGTGAAACTTATCGGTATAAGCAACCGAAGCTTAAGTGAAAACCGTGACTAAGTAATTAGTTGGTGAGTTTTTCTCTCTTGTCGATCGTGAATGTGCTCTTGATATATTCGCAGAATCATCGATGCGATTCATTCTTGGAAGATAAACCTTGAGAGCAAGTTCGTGCGCTGCCCATTGCGGAAGAGCCCTTTTTATCGGTGAAAAAGCTTAATTGCATAGTAAACAGTTAATTGAAGTCGTGGGGGAGAGGATGAAGGGATGGATGGAAGATTCTCGAACACAATAGAATTCTGGTCGCTCGTTTTGGAGCTCGAATGGAGTTTTTTTTCGCGCGCGCGGTCCGAACAATACGGGCATGCATTATTGCCACGCACAGTTGCGCATTGTCGAGTAACTGCATAATGGAGAAGATTTTATTCAATTGTAATTAAGAAGCTTTTTAAACCTGCCTATTATATACTTCGAACATTTGCTCTTTTTCGTACAAAGTATAAAACTGTTCTGCGAAGCAGACATGCTGTTATAAGACAGATTATTCATAATGTACATTAAGTGGATAACAACGTTGCACCCGAAAGTCTTTTTATTGATTGACTGCGTAGAAAAAAAGTAAATGATGCAAAACAAGTTATCGCTATATTTTTCCAGCTCAAGACACTATAGCTGCGCTAAAAAAGCTTATCAAATTAGCTCACCACCGAACAAAAAGCTTTAAATATTTCTCGTTAGGAGATCAACGCAGGTGTTTCGATTGATTAAATAAAAAAATTGTTTGATCCACTAGACTTGACTCTAAGTAAAAACTAATAAAACAATCTTTGTTTTCTTCACTTTAAAGCTTTTCAAAGATGTGTGTTAAATTTACTTAACGGTGAACGAAGATACTGTCCGCCACGTACGAGCTATAAATGAGAAATGAAGTAGAGACAAGTAGTCGCATTGGTTGCTATATACATGACGTGAGCAATTCATCGACGATTTTCCATCTACTGTACAGACGAAATTTGCACGTATTCATGCTACGAATATTCTTTCGTTTTATTTTCACGTGTACATGTCGTACAGGGAATATGAAAGCTAAATAAATGAATCCTACACTCTCTTTCAAGCATGTTTTATGCATCGATCAGGACCAATGGATGCATCATTCGAGGATATGTAAGTTGGGACTGAAACGCCGTAACCACGTCGACGATTTATTGGAAGCCTCTCAGATCTCCGTTAACGACTGCGCGATTCTACATATATGCGAATTTATTTCGCTGCGTTCTTGGGAATACACAGGATCACTTTCTTTTCTTACTGCGCACCGGTTGTGATTTTTATTCTGCTGCTCTCGGCTGCACATCGCAGCGCCTATTTATTTTTCATCGAGGATTTATTCGCGGCGAGTCTCTCTCTTGGATAAAAGTCTAATGAGGAACGTGATTTGTGATTGAAATTTTCCAAGGTTCCAGCAATTCTAATATGCCCCTCGATGTCGAAAATTTTTACTACGTTGAAAAAAATTGTTAGAATAATAAAAAAATTAGTTTGATTCCAATAAACTGTTCCTCATAGTTATTTGAAACTAAATTTTTTTTTAAATAATTATTTTAATTCTTTATTCATATGAAAATGTAGATCTAAATACAAATTTAAACAATTTTACAAAATGTTAGATTAATACAATTATTGAATAAATTACAGTTACATTTTAGGTTTAAATAATTGCACTTTTAGTAAATGTATTTAAGCAAATTTTCATTTGTTTACAGTAAACAATCTTTAACAGAAAATAATTTTAGTTTTAAATAAATAATTTCTTTTTTCAAAAAAGCAATTTTTCGAAAGAAGATTGATGCGATGCTAATAAACTCAATCTATTAACATTACATACGTAATCTATTAAATACTTAAAAGTGATGAATTGTAAATGCTTTTACAATATAAATTACAGTTTAAGTTGATCTAATGATCTAAATATAGCTATATAGCCATTAAAGTATATACGTATACCTAAAGTTGCTGCTTGAATTACGATACTTCATTTTATTGTACATGCGCATTTATATTTTAAAAAGCATATATATATAATCATCGCCAAATATAAAACTGTTCGAAATTATAAATGAAACTTCTGTGATGCGTATCGTAAAATAATACAGATATGGAAATTGTAAACACAAGTAAAAGAGATATTAAATGCATCTTTCGTAGCAGCTTGATAGAAGCAGTAGTCCCCGAGGCGCGAAGCCACGTTTCGCTAAATTGTTTCCACCCATTCTTATTTTTTCTGCGAGACAAGCCATATTTCAATTACACGGCCTTCCTCCCTTTATCTTCTTTGTGTGCGCATGTTACTTTGCTCTGTTTTTCACACGATTCGCAGCACCACAACGAAGAAAATCCGGAGGGCGAGGTGGTGTTGCCCAAAACGGATGGCTTCTCGTTACGCGCGAGCTCGGCTACTCAGTTTGTCGGATCACGTAGTCTCGCGAGGCCTTAGGCCCTATATATACTTACTCGTGTCTCGCGTTTCTCGCTCTCAGGTCTCCATACGATACCTTTTCACCTCTTTTCACTCCGCTTGCGTTTTCTTCGTCTTTCCATGGCTCTCAAGCCTTATTGACTCTTTTCTTATACAAGGCGGTACGACAACTATATAGCCAAACGTTTTTTTATTTCGAAATGGAAATCCGGACCAATCTTGAGAAACTCATTTATGACGATATGATAACTCATGCAATAGCTATAATTCCTGCAAAAAATAGCGCTTCATTCCCAAGGTGAGATCTTCGATCTTCGATCGAACCTTTTCAAATTTGAATTTGAGCACTTTGAGATTAAATAGTTTTCCAACACAATTCTCTTTTCTGCATTTAGTGTGATATACTTCTCTGAGGGGTTACCATTTTTCGAAAATAGTCATAAAATTCCAAAATTGTACAATAAGGAAACTTTGACAACATCCTGTTATTAAAAACACTTACACGAAAACGATCTAAAAAAATTCATAAAGGTGAATATGGCGACAAAGAACAGTTTAAAAGTATTGAGAAAAAAAAAACATTTTTTACTAGTCAATCTTTCAGATACTGACCCATATATACATGGATAATTTTCTGAAAAATAAATTAAATAATATTGCCACAGGTTAGTTTTTAGTACAAATACTATTCTAACGAGTTTTCTAACTTATTTTTTAAATTCGTCTAATTGAACACAAATTTAAAAAAATTCGCTAATATACTCTGCAACTTATGTACAAGTGTTTCAAAAATTTGACAAAATTCATGGAAATTTGTGTAAATGTTATTTAATTGTTCCCAAAATAAAAAGGTAAAAAATGTAATAATTCGATGATTTGTCAAATACTCGTTCATATACATAACAAGTATCTATGTTTCATTGTACAATTACGTGAAAATGAGAGCTTTTCACGTGCTGTGACAGTACAATAGAGTCGTACTGAATGATTTCATTTGAATTCGAAAAGAAAATATATGTGAAGCCAGTTTGTCATTGATTATTGCAAATCAATAAAAAAATATATACTTTACCATTTGTTATTTTGAAAATAGTCAATAAAATGAAAAGACATAATACCAAATTATCGATAAAAAAGTCACGAGAGAATTAAACTTTCATGTCTCTATATAGTAGGGCGTGTAAAAGGGACAAATCTTATCTAAAAACTGATATTTTTTATTATTTATGACTCGATTCTTAATTGGAATTAAGTTCTGAGGAGAAAGAGATACGTTGATAAACACGTTGTTCTAAGAATGGGTTTTTATATAGAATTTACGTATTACGCCTATATTAATACTTTTAATAATAAAGTATAATCTACTGCAATTTTTCAATTCTGCATATATTCTGCATATATTGTCTGTATTATAGATAATTCGATAAACCACGGCAATTGGGACTTTACTTATTTACAAAAGAATTTCCCTTTTTTAGGATATATTGATTTTTCTGAGTTAAACTTTTACGACTTAGCGTTGCAAATGCGCGTCGTAAGAATAAGCTTCATTGTCGATAACCAAGCTTTATTTCAAACTTTTATTTTAAATGAATAAATTAAATTAGAATATTGATAATCTCTTTTATTCATTAAAATCCTCGTATAAAATAAAAGATCCTTTCCATTTTAAAGGCCACAGTCGTATAATTTAACAAAAGGCCTCGTAATTGCTTTTAACAATTACTTGAATTGAAATTGCTACTTGAATTGCATTATGTAATAAAGTCAAGCTATCCAGATGATTTTCAAGAAATAACTCTTAGACCCTGAAGAAAGCACCTAACACGCATCTTATTACTTCTTTGGCTTCAGGCTTCAATACTCTTCCTTTTTCGCGCTGCGATTTGTTCGTGCTTATAACCGCGTGAATAATTCCCATCTTCTTATTGCAAAGCAGAAACTTATAGGTAGCCGTTCGTTAGCATTTAGGACGTTGTTGCACTTCACACATCTCTTGTCCTCATCATCGACATCGCTCGCTCGACCGAAACTCGTATAATTTCACGCACCTTTACGTGTACATGTACAGCTTTACGTATCCCCTGCAGCGACTTTATATTAACAATTCGCAATCATGATACTGCCACCGTACGACAGATATATCAGGCAGCAAATCTGAAAAATTTCTCGGAGACGTTAATGCACGAGCAGTCACGCGTGTTAAAAGTAGCATCAGGGGCACTTGCTATGCTGACTAGAAGCGAAATAGCCGAGCTATTTCTCGGTATAGCAGGTTGGTGGATGCAAATTGCGGAAAATTAGTTAGGAGATCGAGCTAGAGGATATGTAGTTTGTTTTTCGTGCGGGAACTAGGAAAGCGTGTTTTGAAAATTGAGTTTCAAAATCGCTACAGGGTTGTATATGAAATTTCCGTTATTTTAAGATGACACTCGACTTGCAGCATTTCGATTTATTCGCTGAATGAATACGAGTTTGCGGGAAATTGTAAAGCGACCCTTTTAATAACCACACGATTTTTACTTTATTTTTACTACACATCAACCTTATATTTGAAATACTTTCAACAAATACAGTAAATTAGTGGAATCCACTTTTGCCACGGAAGAGTTAACGCACATCAAGGATTTATTTGCTATGGTAAAGAACTGACAAGCTTTCTATATTTACGTACATTTGAAAAGTGCGCTCTCTCGCGATGTCTATAGTAAGAGCTTTAGAAAACGTGAAGTTTCTTTTTTTTTCTTTGTAGCGCCTCTTTATTTCACTCGGTCATTAGACCTTCCCTTCTTTGCTTTTTCGCACACAACGGTTTATATTTTCCTTAATGCTGCCCCGCTATCTGCTTGTCTCGCCACGGAAAATTGAAAGGAACGAACTTGGAACTTGTTTAGTTAACATTAAGAAGGTAAACTCCATTTTTCTAGTACCATTCTTTTCCAAGCTTATGCGAATTTACCGGTAAAAAGTGGAATTTTCTTAGTACTAGAGTGCAAACAGAAATAAAAGAATCATATAAATAAACATAAACCTATATATGTATTTTTAGTCACTTCACTCAAACTTGTTATGGTATTTGGGCATATCGCAAACATTTTAATCTTCAAGTGTGTCTCGTTGTATACAATTTTTTACATGATTTTTAATATTTTTTTATTCGTAAATTAAAAAGGGCGAAAATAATCTAATATTCATCTGTGTCATTTATATTTCCTTTCTTGTAGATAATGACGTCATTCAAACTTATCTTTTTGTAGACTGATTAAAGTTGGAGAGGATAAAGGACCATGACTGGTCATTTTTCGAATCACTTTCTATACGCCCTTGATCTTTCGTATCGTAGTGAACTCTTATCTAGCATAAATATAGATTGCATCACGTGAGGACATGTAGTGTTTGCATGCAATGTTGAAAAATAGTATTAACCTAAATACAATTGCAACAAAAGAGTCTAAACTGGAAATGACTAAACAGAAGCAAAGTCCAAGATAAGCAGCTTTGTCAAACCTATTTGGGATGCTAAATGGCTTATAGCTATAAGCATTAGCAAACAGATAAAGTTTATTTAAATATATTGAACCAAATGACTTGCCATTTACTTATCAATGAATAAATCGTCTTTTAACAGTTATCGTGTGATCTAGTTCTCTTTAGCGGATAAAATAACAGTATGGGAAATTCATTACCAGAAGTCGTTCAACAACTTAGAAGACTTATCGTTATCTGTGATAGGATAAACATATTCATGGTTTGACTAGCTATCGCTGACGCTGAAAAAAGTAACTGTCAAAAGGGGTGAACAGCAGTAACGGTGATCGGTTGTATATTCTCTCTCTCTCTCTCTCTCTCTCTCTCTCTCTCTTACTGTCAAAATCTCCATAAATCTTTCTCCCAATTTCGCGTGCAAGCACTGTGCTGGTCCGTGACGTATCTGCCGATACTAGCTGCAGCATTTATGCTAATGCTCAATCGACCTGTACAGGTATATCTATAAATACATATACATATATGTGTAGGTGTACGTATGCGCGTACGCAGTTAAAAACTATCGGAGAAAAAGATAGAAACATGTTTACTCTCATTGATAAATATACATTTAACTAATGTACTCCTTATTTAACGCAGAATAAAACGTTAATGAGAAAAAAGTTTAGCGTGGATTCTTGAATATTCAGCTTTGCCCTAAGCAGTGCGAAGTAAAACAATCGGTCAGAAAAACACTTGAGATTAACATAAATAAACGAAAAGCAATTTTGGACTTACAGCGTAATGGCCGAACGTTAGAAAAAGCTCGTAAAGCTAACATTCTACAACGGCGCTTCATTATCGTTGGTATATAGGTATAACTATCTCGCGAACACAATTCCAAGCTGATCCTTAAAAAAAAAAGAAACTCGACGACTCGACCCTAGGGTAAAAAGCTCGCGCGTTGCCAGGTGTGTAAGCAAAGACTATATACATATATTTATATATATATATATATATATATATACAGTTCCTTGACTAAAGTTAGCTCGGCACTCGCAAGCGACACGTTAATCAAAATCGCACCTTCTCTAATCGCAAAAAATGAGCAATTCCCCCGAGGTCGACACGCGTAAAGAACGACGTGCACACGCCTACTTATTCGAATTCCCCTGCAAAGTTGGCTAACAGTCGCGATCGTTTACGACTTGTTAATTCGTCTTCTCTCCACTCGCACGCGCGCAATAATTACACACTTAAAACGCCTATACTGCGCTTCCTTTAGTATCAGGGCTCTTTCCCGCGCATGAGAAACGCCAACTGATGTTCTCGCGAGCGCGTTTATAACGAGGGAGAACAAAGTGAGCTGAAATGCGCAGTAGCACAAGAGGCGGCGCGTTAAATTTTCTTTCGCGCCGACATTACGAACTGTAGGATCTTTCTTCGCGCACTCGTTAGCTCCAGAGAACCGCGTACTTTCTTACTCGTTGTATTTACGGAGTGCCTTATAGCGCTAGTACTGCTGAAGCAGCAGCGGCAGCAGCGGCAGCAGCTCTTTGCGTTTCTTGCGCGAGGATTTCTTCTGTTACAGAGCTCGAGAAACGATGAGGGTGTATTTGAGAGCGAAATAAGACGTACGCGACTTTTACGTATGTCGAGAAGAGAAATACTTTTCCAGAAAATGTGCCTGACGGTGATTAAGTTCGAACTTATCGGAAGGCGTACATTCAGCTCGTCGCTTTTAACCTGCGATTTAATCAAATTTTTAAACTGTAGAGTAGTCGGGCTTTTGCGCCCGATAGTTTCCAATACTGCATCCTCTAGTCCTCTAGTAACCTATAGCATCATGTTTCCGAGAATACAAGCTTCGATATCGAACCGACCGCCTTGTATTTATACAAAAAAACTCTTCAATTATACGTTATCTTCCAAATTGAGCGTTACAAAAAGGATACACTGAAAAAATTGCTATTTTTTAAAAAATGTTTATTTATTGAAACATTTCTCTTTTAAAAGAAGAAAATATTTAATTGACTTACAAGACAAACTTCTGATTAAAAATATTTTATACTATCATTATTTTCAATAAAACGTTATATATATTATCTACTACATTCAAATACACGTGAGCTCGAATACATTACCTTATGATTTATTCAAAATCTAAAATTGCATTTATTTATATGTAACAATTAGTGAGAAAATCATTTTTAAAATTAAAATTAAAAAACTATTTAATTCTATAAATATTTATTAGAAACAAAAAAAAATTTATAGAGATAAATAGTAATAGAGATAAAATATTTAATTTAGATAGGTATTGTCACAAATAATGCGTATAGATTGTTTTTCATTCGAATAAATATTTTCTTAGAATTATCGTAGTATTATAATGTCTTGAGTAAAAAAATTAATATATTATTAATTCTCATTAGGTTTATGCTTCCCTGAAAATTAGCAGAATAATTCATTATAAAGATTTTTTCATATCAGCCTTTAAAAGCCTCACATATTTAAATTGAAAGATAGTATATACATAGTTTTCTCTTTAAAAAAAGAAGTTTGAAAAACACTTAAATCCCTTAAGCACATACGCAAATAAATAATAAAATTTTCTTCAAAAACCAAATAAAACCACACGTTTTATTTGGAATTTTTTCACGATAACAGTAAGAAAAACTCTCGTGCCTCATGTAGAATTCAGTTTCCCTTTTCGCGAAATAAAGCGAAAACTCGCAGCCACAATTCTCTACTCACGCGCCTCGTTTCAATCCGCGAAGAACTACTCGGCCGCGCATAAACGGCGTTTCAATGTTTCATGCAAGCAAGCACGGGGATGAGAAACCAAGTTGATCCCCTCATCCCCCGGTTATATCCTTCTGCTATGTATGCATAATTTCTAACTGAGAGCTCCTTTCCAAAGTGCGCAGTGTTTATACCGGCGATCTACTGTTCTCTCTCTCTCTCTCTCTCTCTCTCTCGCAGCGCAACTTTCCTCGTTTGGACCGCTTGCTTTCCGGAGCTTCCCTCAATCGACTACCTTCGCTTTTTCCGACTTTGAATAAGTACAGTCGGAGCTGATTTAATGGACGCGGTACAAGTAAATCCTTTCTGATGGAAAAATTGATGGATTTTCGAGATGTCACATTTTGCATGGCACTGATTATGCTACATACTTCAACGATTCTCTTTGGAAATGTATGAACAGGGCTTAGTGAAAATTTAAGATTTATTCCACGAGTGAATTTCACCTATGGCATTAGCATATAGAAGCGAGTGATATATTTCATTCGGTTATATACATGTTTCTAAATATACACGAAAAGAATATCCTACTTTTAAAAGCATGAGTATGTTAAGATGAAAATTTTCACGAATCCCTTTACTACGTAATTCTTTTTCTTTCCAACGAATAAGTTACATAAGCTTATACCGAAATAGCCCTTATTCAATTTTAACGACTTCTGCGACTGTTTAAAGTATTCTTAACAAAATTCAACAACTTTGGTTCTTCGTGATTATAAAAGAATTGTATTTATAATCTATAGGCACTATACTTTATTTAAATACATTAATTAGTTACATGTCCTAAATATATATTTATTTAAATATTGTGTATTTATTTAAATATAAATTTAATAATTTAGTTCTAAATAAATATTTTTAAAATCAAATATTGTTTATTAATTCAAGTAAATATTTTCTTCTCTCAAAAGAGCAATTTTTATGCATTATTTTTCTTAAATTTAGACCATCTTTTAAGAATAATTTAGAAATTTGTTCATATTTTCAGAGTCATGCTCAATTTCCTTCCGTGCGTAGCTTTATTATAAACACTTATATTATATGAATTCCACAATGATTTCTAAAAGACTAAATAAGTTATTAAAAACAAATTTAGAAATACATGTGCTAGGAAAGTATTAAAATGTACTTTTTCCAGAATACCACACAAATTGTAATAAAATAGGTGAAGATTCATTGTTATTTTAACTAATCTAGAATCATAGCTATGCTACCCACGTTACAGAATAAAAGTATATTTTTCAAATTTGAAGCAAAATGTACAAGTGATAGTATCAAAAAAAATAAATTTATTAACGTTCATTCGAAGAACAGCATTATTTTATAATCAAAATTCTGCATATAAATAACAGAACAATTATTTCCAATAAGTTGACATTTAACGCAATTAAGCTCGTCGCAAAATGTACATTCGCTTTTGTTAAATACCTAAAGTGCATACTAGAGTCAATTAAGATAGTGGTACAGGCGGTAACATATATAGAATTTTTTATCCAGTAAAGTCCTGCGAGGCGAGAAACGAAAAAAGCGAATAACAAAACCGCTCGCGGATATAATCCGCTTTCTAATTACGTTTATATGCAACGAAAGGAACATCACAGTAGTCATCTCGTCATATAATTCTGTGGAAAATTTTAAAGTAACTGCTCTAACCATAGAGCGAAAAACTAGGAAAACCTTTCTTTCCGACCGTGCATTTCGTCTAATTGCGTAATCGTAAAAAAATATCAGAGTGAATTTTCCAAGAATGAAAACAGTCCCGTGTGTTCAGTGCCGCCTAGTATGTTGTGTGTCGTCACGGAAAAGAGTAAATTTCTCGACGGATGATACAAGAGACTGTGTGCCGCAATTATCTGCGAAACTACAAAAGAACTTTGAACTGTCAGCTAGAATTTGGCTTTGTCGCGCAACGCGCACTTTCAAAAGACACACACACACACACATATATATATATATATATATATATATATATATATATAATATGTATATATATGTATACCAAGAGAGATTGTTCTATCTAATTTCTTGTATATGATAATCTTCTAAATCAAGGTTTGTAATATTAGAATTTTTATGTATTAAGCATTATATTGCTTAACTTAAAATATAACACTGTATTGATATTATCGCATATTTACTTAAGGGATGTAAATTTTTACCCACACCTATTTATCTCATCTCAGCGCCTGTCGGTGTCCGTGTGCGTAAGGTGAGTGTGTAAAACGACCATGATAATTTGTCAAAAACAAATATTTTTTTTGTCAAATGACAAAAACATCTCATATATACTGTTCAGGAATAGAGATAGCGATACATATGGGTCATTCTCTGACAGATTGACCAGTAAACATTTTTTTTCCTCAGTTGTAATGATAAAATAACGAAAATACATCTTTTTCGAAATTGATAACTGACTGAAACAGACTTTTTGGAAAAATAAAGTATAAACATGAGTTTTAACAGAATAGAAGTAGTACTTTATTAGAAAAGATATGTTCTCTTTTTCTTCCGAATATACAGAAATGTTATATAATGCCACACGCAAACTGTTACAAAACACTGTGATTAACTTCCAAATCTTTATCAGATCCAATCACTTTGAAAGCCTTTTCATCGCACGTCTTCCTTGTACTTTCACTAGTGTTACAAATTTATAAAAATGTATATTGATAGAAGAAGTACGCAACGGTATGCAGATGAAATAGCTGAAATTGCATGCGACAGTAGATCGATAGTGTGGAAAATGCGGAAGTCAAGAGTTTGCAGGAGGTCAGACGTACGACCTTGGCTTCTAGGAAACCCTGAAGGATTTTTTCCTTCCGTGGGTTTGGCAGGAGCCAGTCTATGTAGGAGAAGCAAAGGAAGCTTGTACGGGTATCGGTCATCTCCTTTGATCAACCGGTGATATGCGCTCCGAGTTTACGAGCTGCATAACAAATTTAATAGCTTGAAAGATATGTTTGATGGGAATATGCTCCTTTCAACCTCCAAACCCATCATATTCGAAGAAAGTCTGGGAGTATTTCGGCTTTACTTGTAGCGAGACATTTTGATTCCATTTATTATCGGATCGTAAAATTAAAAAAATGTTTTTCGATTTTTCACATTTTTGAACAAATGAACTATTTTTCATATACGTCCTTCGATACGGTATTTATGTAAAATCGTATTTTAAAATACAGTTAGAGACCTTGAATTAAAAAAACTTACACAGATTAAAATGCGTGAATAATACATTGTTTGCGTTCCTAAATAGAAAATATAGTTATAAGAAAATGATACAGATTTTGAAAATACGCGTTTTGTCGAGTTTTTCTTGGAATACTCATGACTTTCCTCTCTAACAGGGCTTCAGAGCGATTTTTTAAAATTGAAGATATTTTCCTTTACTTTCGTTGCTCATCATATACCATATATTTACATATATGTGTTATATGAACAGAACAAAGAAAGTAAAGGAAATTAACTAATATATACAATATATACATATATTTTATATATTTCATATTATTCCAAGAAATGTCGAATTTTCGTAATAGAGAACTGGTTTGATAATCGAAGAAAGTAATAACAAAAAAAATGTATTTCTGATACTTGTCATATATTTTTAAAAAATATTTTTTCATAAACCTTTCACCGATAAAAACATTATTTTTATCGGTGAAAGGGACATAGGCTTAGGGCATACTACATAGAGTTAACGACTTTTTAAATTTTTTATATTGTGACGTAAACCCTTTAAAATAATCACTAGAAAATACCTTATGTATTTCCAACTATTTCTAATATCTTCGGTTTGAATAACTTTCCGTTTTAAGTAGAAACGTATCGGCATGCGTAAGACGAGCGTTATCGTATTGTAAGTATGGGGCAAAGAATAGCATTATTTATTATTTTTGGGGTACAAAGAAACATTACTTTGATAAAAAATCGATTATTTCCATACTATATATATTAGATAGCATTAGATTAGATAGAGAAAAAGAAATTCGCCTTCGCCTAAATGCAATAGGCAACTGAGGAGTTAATAGTGGAATATTTGTTTATCGTTATGTGAATTTCGTCTCCGTCTGCATATCCAATACTGTCTAGAAAACGAAGATATGCTCAAAGTAGGATGAAGCGTAGAGGAAGAGAGAAACTGAACAAACGAGCGGAACCGATGGCTCAAGTGGTAGATGGGGGGAGCCGCGAATGCATATATACGCAGGATAACGGCTTGTAATAAACGGAAGGTTACGTTGCCGGGGGCTCTGAATTGGACGACTAGGAGGACAGAGGAAGAGGCAGAGTTTATACGAGAACAAGGGTATCCCCTCTCGCACTGCCAGGGATAACACGCTGCTCTGGAACGATTCATTACTCCGACATGTTCGTGCCTGTCTCCACTCTCTCGCTCTATCTCCCTTTCTCCTTCTCAGATTCTAAGCCTCTTCGTTTTTAGTTATCTTCTATTTCTCTCGCACTATATTCGTTCCTCCTAAAGTTCTTTCGCTACTCATTGCGCCTTATCTTAAGCTATTCCGACGTTCAAAATCTTTTTCTCCGAGTTATCTAATTTACCGCTATTTTAAATTTATTCTTGATTAATTCAACATTTCTTCAATGTAAAATCGAGTTGTCAATGTAAAAACAATTGTTGAACTAGCTCATCGTGTTCCAAAACTTGGAGAAAGTCTCTATCGTGATCGTAAATATAATTTTATATTATATTTTATGTCGCATGCATAAGCCAATAATACATAAGAGTAAGATCTTAATCTTTCACAATTCTAAAATCGCTAAGACATTCGTTAGATACAGCATAAATAATACGTTCATTTCATCGAAAAAAAATTACTTAATTTTGTTCTATCTGAATATTGTTATATCGTTAAAGAAAGTTGAAGTTTCTATAATAAAATGTAAATTTACGTTAATTCATCTAGTTTTCCCCTTACAAATTCAAGTAAGTATTTGCAGTCTGCAACTATTCACCATATTTTGAAGGTGAAACGTTAGATGGTCTAGCGTGTGTGGCTCCGCACAATGCCGTGGCAACGAACGGATGAAGACCACTCGCAAAAGGGGAGAGTTGCATTCGTGGGCAGTGGCGAGCTTCCGACCAAGAGAGGAATACCTGCCTGCAAATATGTATCGAGGGACTTCGGGCGTCTGGAGTACGCTGAATAGAGAGAGAGAGAGAGAGAGAGATCGAGAGAGAGAGAGAGAGAGAGAGCGAGCCTGGCCATGTGCCAGGTTCAATACTCCCAGAGACCATTCAGCATCTGGGAAGCCAGTTGAAACGGTATAGCTGGCTATATCGTTTATCCGATGCTGCTGCTGCCGCTGCTGTAAGCTGCAAGCTCTTCAAGTCTAAGAACCGCTATCTCCCAGGATTTCGATTCTATATAGTAGCGACATGGCTACTACTGCATAGGAATGTTCAAAGGTTAATTTTTAAATGTATTTTTTATTGTCGCTGCAAATGAGAGGCTTATCACGTTTAAATTTATATTAAATCTTTTTCGTCCACCTTTTTCAATCTATAATAATCTGCTTTAATAATTTGAAGTACAGTTGCAAGATTGAATACGATACTATCACTAATCCTTCTTTTATAGATGGATAGACAGAATAAGAATGATCAGGCGTACCGATAATTTAATTCTTTACAAAATTTAATCTTAAGTTTTCTGATAAATTTAAATTATAAACTTTAAAATGGCATTTTATTAGATTTGAAATTAATATTAATATTATAGGCATAATTTACACGTAATCCAATATTAGAAGATATATGTCTATATAATGGAAATATGAGGTATATAAGGTCTACTACTCTATGTATCTTCAATCGCTTATTACACCATAAAATAGAAATTTCAGCAACCGCAAGATTCAAACGGAACTGATAGATCGGTTGAACTATAGCTTAGCAATTTTCTTTGATAAACTCTTCCTTTCAGAATATAGAGGAATTTTAAATTAAATTTTCAGAACAAATATAACAATACAAAATGAATTAATTGTTTTTTTAATAAATTTGGTTAAAAAACGTTTTCTGATATTTAATAATGTTTCTATTCATTTAATTGAAAATCCCAGCATTTATACCAAAAAGAGACTATCCAAGAACATTCTCATAAATTATTAGTTCAATCAATCCATTGATGCATTTTAAATCCTGCGGAAAGTAAAATTTGTATTTTTTAGTATAACCTAAACAATATATATCTCCTAATATTGGTATGAGTGTAACGTATAACAACAATCTTAAATATATCTTAAATTCCAATATTTTTACTATTGTATTTTAAACAGGCCAGAAAACAAGAATATATTATAAATGAAGAAATTTCAGTCAAATTTTAAAAACAAGATTGTCATTCCAATATTTTCATGTATAAAATAGAAGCAAACATGCAAATCCGCAAAACCAACACATAAAGTATAATAGAAGAGGCAATCTTCGCCTATAGGAGAAAGCAAAATTATTGCTTATTTTTCTCGCAGAAGTCTAGAAAAGCTCTATCCAGCGAGCCGTCATAGGTTTTTATCGAATTGTACGAAGCGAGTTTTTGTACTTTCGTTGGTTTCGTTGGCTTGCTAGAGGGAAAAATAACCATTCGTATATAGACGGCGATATTCGTGCTTGGCGATTCGTACGAAGATTCTTGATTTACGACTGAACCAACTGGCTGGCTGATGCACAGCTACCCGCCTACCTGGTCCACCCACCACCAATCGCTGGCGTTTTCCAACTTTTTGACTTTACCAACCGAAAGAATATATTTGAATTGCTTTTTACGACCGAATAGTTTCTTCCTTGGCTTACTTTTTTAACAATGCGAAAAGTAAGTGATGAGTTATGCTTTTTAATAAAGTACGTATCATTTTGTCAACACGTTCAAGGTAATATTCTAACTTTATGAGATAATGATATATAATTATATAAACGAATATATACAAAATCGCTATATTTATAACCGATTTAAAATTTTTTTTTCTGCGTTACATTGTCGAGCAATTAATTAAATACAAACGAATAATTGAAGATGTACAAACACAAATGATCGGCGATTGGATCGCATTCTAGCTCTAAATTATAAAGCGTCTCGGTAAAACATTTATTCGATGAAAATAAAGAAGGAACTGGCTCGTAGTAATAATTAGAACTCGATTGCATCGTAATTAAATAAAACAAATTAAATCCCTATTTCAATGAATACTGAAAAAAAGGTTATATATTCAAGAAAATTAATATATTAAAAGATGAATATTTTGACTTTAAAAAATATTTATTTGAAATTAAAATTATTTTCAGCAAAGCGTTACTTACTGTATGCGAATCAAAACTATCTTGAATACGCTCAATAATGTATTTAAATTAAACTATTTTTTTATTGAGATTCGAGAAAATTCTTATGAATAACTATTTTAAACAAATATAGGACACAACAAAATATTTGTTACGACTTAAAACATTTCCTTGCTTGTTGTTATAGCAATCGTCAGTGAATGGTTGCATCGAAAAAAGCAACGATTTGAAAACCTGCAATCTGCTGCAACAGAAAAAGTTTGGTATATAATAAGCCTTGTCGGTATGCGCACCCTCTCGCAGCAACTCTTTGAAACAGCTGCCGTCCTGAAACTACGTGGGGGAGGCATCACGCAGTTAGGTAACCACTTGGTACTTTAACGCTGCAAGGACGAGGACAAGGTAGAATCTCGACGATGACGATGACGATGATGATTATGATCCTTTGGTGCCTGGGGTAAGACAGGTGAGGAAAGATGAGGTACGCAAGCTTTTGCAGCCTCTTATCTATATGCCACAGCCGGACGTGCTTCACAGGTGCTACCTCAGCGATGTTGTTTTTTCTACATAATACTTATACTTTGTTTGTATGAATTTGGCTGTAATCTTATTAGTCCGGTAGAGCAATTTATTTAAGTATACGTAAACGCAAGCGGTGATATTTTTCGGAAGCTCATCGTTTCGTAATACAGTTTTCCTTCGCTACGATCATAGTTACTCTGTCTCAAGATTGTGACTTAGGTCACCTATATCTTCCGTAAGACACGCCTTTTATACATTGGGATTTTGAATATATTAAGCAGATATCGATTGTCTGAAATATACGTTGCAAGTAGCGGTGGCCGAAAAAAGAACACAATCGCAATTTATTTTCATCACTACGTTTAATTATTCGAAGGTGTAATTGAAATAAAATTTATCACG
Organism: Apocrypta bakeri; assembly: GCA_018906985.1. Classification (NCBI taxonomy): domain Eukaryota; kingdom Metazoa; phylum Arthropoda; class Insecta; order Hymenoptera; family Pteromalidae; genus Apocrypta; species Apocrypta bakeri. The sequence continues at coordinate 1,493,664 of JACCIA010000022.1, forward strand.
ATTAATTGTATATAATCAACCGAACGGTTTTGCAGGGGAGCATACTAAATAGAAATTAAACTTGTTAAGAAGAGCTGAGTACGATTTTACATCATGAATTTTCATAAGTTGCAGGTGGCAAAAGTACGCGCGGGAAACCTTCAATTAAAGTCGAGCTGCTAAGTTCGCGGAGAAAAAAGTCTCGCGTAACTTGGTCTGCATAACGAACCGCGCGTAAAAAATAATAAATATGCATACTGCGCGGTAGCCGTTACGTACAAAAGTAAGCCGACCAACAGTCAGATATATCGATACGATTCAATCAGATAATCGCTCCTCGATACTTTACTATCGAATTCAATCCATCGGCAAAAATTCATAAGATACGGCCGAAACGCAAAAAAGAAGCGAGAGTCGAGGCGCGGTAAGGCATAATAATAATGATAACCTCGCTTGTGCACAGTACTTTTACCTTCTTCGCCTTTTTTTTATTCATCGCATGAGGGATGCATGTGCTACATGTGTGCGCATACGTAGAATCGGTAAACCGCTGGTGGCTCAAAAATAGGAATATAAAAAAAACTTGCATGTATACTTGTTTTATCTATAGTCTCAATAGGGATCAGAAAATTCGAGCGATTTTTGTTCCTTTAAAGAATGGCGATACTACAAGTATTTCGTTCAACAACAAAATATTTACATTGAAATAAGTTGACATTTATTGCAACGATTAAAAAAGTAATTAATAAATAACTTTAGGTAGACTCATTTTTCATTAACGATGCACAGCTAAGTCCATGGCGATCTCATAATACGAGAGAAATTAATATAAGATGTAAGAACTATATATGTGCAATGTGCATAAGGAAAATCCTATCAACTTTATAAGAAATCACTTATAGGCGAATATCAGATTATATTTGTAAAAATTTTTATAAATTTAATAAAATACTGACTTTTTTCAATAACAAAAAAATATGCAATTGCCGAACATATTAAAAGAGAATACAGCCCATTGAAGAAATATTCTCAAAAAAAGATGATAAAGCTAAATGTAATACTAGTAAAATATTAGCGAAATCACCACCTAAATCCCGGGAAATCAAACCAATCACTTAAATGAGTTATATTTTGAAGTATTTTGAATCCCATTTCATCAATGGCATCCCTATTGTCTTCTTCTTTTTTTAATCCATTATATTATAAATTCATACCATTCATCTATTTGTTTAAAAACAAAATTGATAAAGTGAAAATGTAATTAATTGAACAAAATGTCTAAATGTAGTAATGCTAGAATACAATTTAGGTAGTATACCAGTAGAGTATAACATAAATAAACATGTCATTTTAAATTTTTAGTATGATAAATACTCTATAAGGGTGAATTTTCTTTTTATGAAAATGACAATGGTCAATTTGACTACATAGTCTTAAACATAAATCACTAGAGTTTGTGTTCACTTATGTGTAATAACAAACGATGCACCTCTCTAAGTTATTTTTTGTTCAATACTATAATATAAAAGTTTATATTGTCTGTCTAGTAAACTAATTATTTACTAATAAAGAAATATCATATTTGATTATAATATAAACAACAACTGAAACAACGTTAATTATTTTGAATTTTATTCGCGTATTGCAGGAAAAATGTTCTAACTCTAAAAGTCCCTCCATTTCAATTAATGTTGGAAATGTCAGCATTCAGTCAAAGACAGAACGCATGAAACAGTCTAAAATGTTAAAAGTGTATATAATATCAAATACAGTGTATTGCTGCCAGTGTTAAAAATGAAAAGTTATTATTTAAAAAGTACGTCGAACCCATAATTATTCGTCGAGAACAATAGCTCGGCTTTATTGAACTGACTAATTTTCACTCAGACTGTATACGCAAGAAAAACGCGTGGTTTGCAAAGATTAAAATCCGTAGCCTCGTCTCATATATGGCTCAGCCCTTTTTCGTCTCGTTCAGCACTCGGAGCGATATTCGGCCGATTGTACGGGTCTTTCTTCCATATAGGCAACGTGGATTTATCTCGCGCACGCACGGGGGAGGGAATGCTGGCAACGGCGTGCGCGCGTAATCACCGGCTCCCTCCGCTAGCGAGTGTAAGTGTCGCCGCCCGAGGTAAGAGAGATCGAGTCGAGTGGCTTCTCCGTACATACCGAGCATACGCCTCTTTCTTCTCGTCGAGCGCAAGAGAGGGAGTAATTATCCGCATCTGCCCGAAGGTCGACGAACTGATTTTATCGAATCCTTCGCTGCTGTGCATATCGACGCGTAGTGCAAGTCGATATCACACGCCGCTTCAGATAAAGGAACGGTTGTCAAGGAAAATAGAGCAGGTGAAATGTCTAAGTGCTGGACACGAGGGCGGAAATTAATGAAGTGGAAAAGCTGCTCCACGAACCGTTGCTTAAAAGCGCGTTCGAGTGATATTATTTCAATTTTATTGGAGAAACATTTTTTTAACTATAGTATCGCGGAGTACAGAATTTATTGTATTCGTGTACAGTATTTCCATGAAATGACAGATTTATTGTTAAACCATTATTTTATTTCTTCAGAAGAATGACGAATGACGTTGGAAAGTTATCACTTTAGAAAATTTAATTTCTTTTTCATGTGTGCATAAATTCATTACACTTGAATTGTAAAGAAATGAAAAGAAAATTTAATTAACCTCATTTCCTCCATATTTACTCTACATAATGTACAAGCATTCCCAAAGACTGCTTAAAGTTATCGATAATATCGATTGAAAATCACCTCTCAAGAATGCAAATTTCCCATCATCCGTCCAACACCCTCTTTTTTCCAGGCATAAAGTAAACATCGTCGCACCTCATCAAAAACCATTACATCGATATATATTTATTCATGCAAAAATAACGAGCGTGTGTATCTCCATGAATAATGAATTTGCAGATACTTCTTTTTAAAAAAATTTTAATGCAATAGCTCATCTTTACGGACAAGAAGGCGCTGGATACGGGAATCGCGCTGCACTCAAACTGATCGTGAAACGACTAGACGAAGAGAGCGATAAGGTTGCACTAATGCGTACACCTTCGATATGAATGAAAAAGGAAACATAAGGATCAGAAGATTCACAGAACATGATAGGACATGGTTTCGTTGAGCCGCAACTATACATATCTGAATAATCGATTCCGATGCGAACAGCTGTTTTAATATATCGACACTTTTAAATTAACTCTAGCTTACGTAGGCGACATATCTATATATACGCCTCAGAAGGTATTGTTATGTTAATGTCCTGGTTGAAAGGCTCGTGTAGTATAGAGATAAGAATAACACGATCCCATAGCTTTTTTATACTCAATCATAACCATTGACTTACGCACGTAAGTATAATTATTTTGAAATGCGATCCTTATGCGATTTTGAAAGCATAATGAGGTCAAGAATATAACTTGGTGAAATTGGAACAGAAAAACATGTTTTTCAGTACGAATCCTGTGACAGAATCAGGCAGTTATTAAACGATTGCGCGACAAACTATTACCGTGTTCGAGAAAGTGTTCGAAAGCACCAGACGTCGTATAATTTGCCCAATACGAAACCAAAGAAAGGGAAAAATTTGAACGTGTAGTAGAAACAAAAAATGGGTACAATTTCCAATATCCCTGAGTCGGTGGTCAGCAAACGCACATATATTCAAGAGATCCGGTGATTGGTGTGGAGTTAGCCTGTCATTACCGCTAATAACGGCCACATGGATCGGATGGCGCCTAGGGACATACAACAATTCAAGTTCGTGGGAAACGAGATTCGGATTCCCGCAATACGTTTTCTGTAATTGTTCAAAGTTTGGATTCATTAATTGGACGAAAGTTGACAGTGCCTGACGTAAAAGTTAATTTGTGCAAGTGAAATAATATGAATAGAATGAAAAAGAGTTGAACACGCAACGCATGGCATAATTTTCTTAAAATGCTTCATTTGAGGTATTTATTTAGCACACTCAGAGCGTGCCTCTATAAAGTTTCCAGCGAAATTTAACGTATTTTTATAAGTCGACGTTACACTCTGTGAATTTGATTTTAGTAAAGTTGAATTCTAAAGTTTGAAAATAGTAACTATTCACGGGAATATTCAAATAAAACGTGTATTTCAGACTCTCAAGTTTAGCAGGTATAAAATTTTATTATTTTATTAAACTGAAATTTTCTATTAACTAAGACCATTTGATCGTGCTAATTTTTCACAGTCATATATGAACGGGATCTGCTGTTAAAGAATATACTGAAAAACTTCATGATATAATTCCGGCTAGCTGGCAATAAACGTAAATGCCATTTAAGGTGTGACTGCGACATGTCGTAAAGAATAAGTCACACAGTGCGAGACGGTGCAGCTTTTCCCTGCATGGTCGGAAGAAACTAAAAGAGAAAAGGAGAGATAAAGAAAAGATAGAAAGGGAGAGAGGGAGAGAATGAGAGAGAAAGAAAGAGTTTGAAGGGAAACGCGGAAAGAAGGAAAATAAGTAAAAAGAGGCTAAAAACGGATGTGAAAGGTTAAAAAAGTGGCGAAGAAAAGTGCGGCAAGGGAAGTCGTGCAGTGTGCGCTGCCGCTGGAATTTACCAATGCCCGTAAAAAAAGGAGAGCAATAAAAAAGACTATAAAGAACAGCAATTTCCAGCGAGATTGTTTGCGACGTGTGTAATTCACTTATGCGACGCTTTATCCGGCAAAAGTGAAACGTAGCGAGTAGCCCGTTTGACATGTTCAACTTTACCCCAACGGCTCTACGCGCGTAATGAGGCGTGCCAACAACGCATTTGAAGGATTTTCGCAAAATCGTCCGTACAACCCAAGCATAAAACCAACTTTTATTTTTCACTAATACCTGTACGAGCAAACTGAAGAAAAAAAGCTATTTCAACGAATAAACAAAATTAACGATTAAATACAATATCTTATACATCATGAAGGCGTTTGAATTTTCAAAATATGACGTGTAGCGTAACTTTATGTGTACGACAAGCACGCGTAAATATAAAGCTGAAACGGATGAGCCTCTCTCGTAGACGTGCTTTAGATGATAATTAAGCATATAATAGTAGCTTTAGATAGTGAACAGTGAATAAAGCCCAGGGGAATAACCGAGTATGTGCCTGATTTTTCCTCTTGATATAACTGTGCGAGAGCCAATCATAGCTAAATTAGGTGTAGAAATGAAAGCACCATAGTACTGCGAGATATTCGATAATGCAGTCAGATTTTTAAAAATATATTGTATAGAATTCTAGACGTTGTGCGATCCGCTCTTTTGCCATACGGGCCAGAAAGCAGCTACCCCAATTATAACACTGAAATTTATCGGTAGATATTCAGTAGATGGTAAAAGGACTGATATAGAAAGAGGCACGGGCAGTAATAAGGCAGAAATTAATCTAAATAAAATTAAGCATCGCCCGTCCTTCTTCATAATGACTTAAAATAAAAGCGATTAATATTGGATTTTTTGTAAAATTAATATTTCTTTCAATATTTTGTGTTATAATCCGCGAAAGAGCAATTTAAATGAATAAAGGATTTAAAAAATTATGATTTTTAAATAATATTCAAAATACCCAGGAAACATTATTAAAAATCGAAATTTGGGGTTTCAATCAATTATTCAAAAAAATTAACTTCCTACTGATGTTTCAATTATAAATTCACAGAATAATTGTAGCGGATTTAAGCTCAATCCATCCACTGGTTACTTTTGAATCTTGCGGATAGTAAATTTGTATTCAGTGGTGAATATCTCCATCAGTCATGGATAAATCTATCTCCTAATATTGGAATGAGTTTCAGCGTTATCTACATTTGTCCCCTTAGTTATAACGATTGCCAGTACAGCAGTAAAGTTTTAGTACAGACATCATAGTTGTCCAAAATACCATTCAATTCATATATACAATGAAGAATTTATCACAGTGGCTGCATGTCAAAACAAAACGCACAAATATAATCCATCTGAAAAAAGCTCGTCTGGTCATAACCCAGCTATTGACAACGATTCTGCTCTCGACAGAAGTCGAGATCGAAAGTGGAAAAAGAACGATATATATTCAGTTTAAAAAATATATATTGGATTAAACTAGGACGACGTTCTTGATACGTGAAATAAATTCGCATGCACTCTCAAATTGGTGGATTGGTGGATTGGTGGATTGGTGGATTGGTGGATTGGTGGATACCAATTCCATCCACTTTATTAAGATCAATATTTATTGAGAAAGCCCCAATACTAACTATTGAGAAAATACGACGTTGTTTAAAATGTCTAAAAATATCGTTTTCAATATCTTGTTTGCACCTTTGCTAACAAGGAATTAACTATTTTTAAGAATAATTTCATCGCAAAGCTTCATAAAAGTTTCATGAAACGACTCGTCTAAATTGTAAGAATAAATAAAATAAAGCAATAATAAAATGTAAATAGACAAAGTAAAGAAAGGATCGATTGTGTAAGCATTATGGTTCTCCTTGTAAGTGAAAAGAATTCGAAGAAAAGGTATCCGCATGATCAGTAAGCTGCAATTTTCTTATCGCACTATTTCCCCGATCTTTTATCAATGTCTCATACAATTCTCTTTTATACATTATCGATCTTTTTGGCCTTGCTCATAGCGCTCGCTCTACCCTTTACTCATCTTTATTGCTTCTGTAATATTTGCCTCTGTCGCACTTCGATTTCAAAAGCTTTTCTCCAGCCCCGTGCTCGACCTTTCTCTTTAGGTAACTGTTTTAGAATACTCTCGCGCCCTCGCGCGCTTACTCCTATTGGCATCTCCAAGAGTCTGGCGCCATTTTAATTAAACCGCACTTTGTGTACCGAAAGAGACAGAGAATGAGAGAGAACGAGAGAGAGAGAGAGAGAGAGAGAGAGAGAGAGAGAGAGAGAGCTGGATCGGGAAGGGGGTCTATAGACATACCTACATAAGCCCGTCGTAGTCGGCGCCGCAAGAACGGATGAGTCTTCCCCAGAGATAGGAACGAGAGGCGATATTGAGCTCATTAACGAGTTTCAAATTGGTTATTGATCGGGCCTTAACGACTCGCGAGCGACCCGCGGAACGGTAACTAAATATTACCCTGTAGGGGAAAACTTGGGAAGCGCTTGGTTCGTCTTGTTGTCTTTTTTTCACAACTTGAGAGCGTCAAAGTTTTGAGGAATAAGCACGGCTCTGCAGTTTATTCGAGGGATATTGCTTTCCTTTGAGTATAAGACAAGCGACGAGATAAGAGTACACTCGTGAATTTGAAATTGATGGAGGAATTATAACGGATAGAAGGAGTTTAATTGTTTTTGCTACAGGACAATACCGGGAAATATGTGCAGTATTGTAAAACGTGTTAAGAGATTTAATAAAATCGAACTGCACGGATAAATTCATTTTATTCTTGATATTCTTTCAAAAAAATGAAAAAGAAATAAACAAGGAAATAGGCAATAGACGAGGGCGTGTCACCAAAAGAAAAGCGGCAAATTTATCTGGAAAATGCTGGTCCATGAAGGCGTATGATAAGCTACGATGAAGTCTGATGGAGGGAGCGTGGAAGAACTTGAAATGATCGGTAAGATTTCTATCGAAAGTTCTTTAAGCTCCATAAATGCTATTCCCTACCGTGTTCGAATCAATTGAAAGATTGTTCAAATAGAGTACTTGTAAAAACGGCGTAATGGTACAAAAATAGTTGCAATAAAATACTAAGAAGCAAAATTTATCGTCTTTAATCGAACACCAGTCAAATGATTATAATATGCAATGAATATTATAATAATAATTTTAATTAATTTTGTTAAAGTTTCAAATTAGTAAGGAACCAATCAGTCCTCAAAACTCTAATTTTAATGTAAATATATGAATTATAAATAGTGCCTTAAATTATATAAATAGTATAGACAATTTTAAACTATTTTTAATTGTTCCAACCTTCAATTGGATATCCCACGTTCTAACGAATTCTACGTAATCCAAAAAGAAAATATTGTCAACAATAATGATAAATTATCTATTCGGTTTAATCTAATAGTTTCCTTGTAATATTGAGCTCTTCAATAGAACCTAAAGGGGCTTCTCTCGAATACAAGAGAGTTATAATTTCAGAGTTCATATGCGCGTAAATTTACGCAAGAATGAATACTACTTGCTTGAAGGTGTAATCCGCGTAATAGAAGTCACGGCAACGCTGAACAGTGCATGAATTGACAAAGCTAAGAGACGATGTAAGGCCGCATCATTACCAAGAAACTAATGTATGAGAAAAATATAAAACATACATTTTTATTTATTTATTTTAAACTATTGATTTAAGTATGCATTATTTAATAAGATGAACTAATAGTATGAACTTAGTAGCGACTGATGAAGTAATAGCGACGTCTTAAACAATAATTTAACACCTGAATGTTTGTACTTAATCTAATTATCTAATTATTATTAATTAATAATTATTATGCAACGTACGAAAGCTAAATACTACACTATACCAATATGTATAAGATAACGAATACAAATACTATATGTTCGAGAAAAATTTATTCCAGTTTATTCTTTTCTACAAACTCGGATTAGATCATTAAAGCCGAAATGAAATAGATTTAGAAGAGGGTGAATACGCTCATCTATTTTGAGATAAGAATAAATTGCTACTGAATCAGGTTTGACAAAAATCGACCTCCACATACATAGGTGCTGTAGCCATAGCCTACGCAAATCTTGCAAGTTTAGTTCGTCGATCCATATAGACCGTTTCTTTAGATGGAAACCCGTACGGCGGCGGCAGCGCGTCGCGATAAGGGCCAGGAAGCATTCGTCTTTCTGCCACATACACTCTACCTCTGCCTCGCGAAATCTTTGCGAAATCTCGCCGAGACTTACCTTCACCCCATCGTCCATTGTACGCTTTTCGTACCCTCGTTCATAGACTTATTTTTAGAGGGACAACGGGTGGTCGCGAAAAAGCTCGTTACTCCAAATCGATTTTCATTATATCGAACTCAATGCCAAAGGTAATATTAAGACTTTCAAGATTTGTGAAACGAAATTTTTACAAAATATCACTGTAATTTTACATTAATTTATTTAATACAATATTGCAGACTTCGCTTATATATACAAGGATTTTTTTTATTGTTTATCTATAGGAGGAAAACGCAGATACCTGTACGTATCTCGGCATTGAGTTGTAAATCTAGAACTAATAACTAAAAATAATCCAACGGCTTTCACTTTTTAAAAACTATTTGTTCACAAAGATTTTCATGTTTTTAATTTATACTTTTACTATTCTTACTATTCTTTCTTGTAATTATCTTTAGTCTTTAATGTATTGTTAAATAAATTTATAGCTAAAACAAACCACGTGCAGATTCCACTATAGTTTGTTGTTGCAGCTAAATATGTATTATAATTCTTGATATACGAGCTTGCTGATGATAATCATTTATTGGGAGTTCATAAATATTTTCATTACTAAAAATTAGATTAGATGCTGAATTTGTAACTATCTTTTAAAAAATCTTGGTACATTTAATCTTGTAAAATTTTTTCTGATTATCAAGTTACCGCTAGAGAGTATACTACTATCATATAATATCTAAAATATATATAATACTATACTGAAAAAAAATTTTATCAACGCAAAAATATCTTATCACATGACGCTCTTCAAGGATTTCCTAGGGTTCGATTAAGTTTTAAAGTTGAAGAAAACAAAGTGAAATGAAGTTCCGCTGCCTTGCAAAGTTGCTTGTCATTACAAATGTATTTCTATACTCTAATATGAGATTAAAAGTCAATGAGTCATTGTATACTCTCGTTTCGTATTCTTTAAATATACATGGAAATATAAACTATAAACTTAATAGAGCACGTTGGCACATGTGCGCATTGTACGCATTATATGCAAATTTTGCAAATGTGCGATAACATGTATGAAATGTTGGAGTAATACTACAGTGCTCTTTCTTGCCTTTTCTTTTCACACCCTAGGGCTGGAAAGGTATTTGTAAGTAGGTAACTGCGCGTATATATACTGTATATGCTTGAAGTTAACACGGCACAAAGTTCTAAATTGTAAGAATACAAGTAGGTAATCGAATGAATACTAGAAAGATAAAATGATCAGCGATATGATTTCTTTGATTTAGAGCTTAAAATTATTGCCACGTTGCTCTGGAATCGGATGAAAAACTAGAAAGAATATCTGAAAATTTATTCAACCTGTTAAAGATAAAAGTTTAAAGCCGTTTAAAAGAAATTCTACATTCGTGTCTCGAGACTCGGAAAAAATAATGCATCGCGCACTCGAGCAGCTGTTAATGTCAAACGCGTGCACAAGCAGTTAGAAAGTTGCGCACAATCTTGCACGCAAGCTCTATCCATTCATTTGAAGCTCGCACTAGAAAATCGAGAATATAAATTTCTAAAAATCTTGCAGCACTAACCTTAGATCCGCGAGCCGGAGCATGTACTGTACATGTTTGCATATAAGATGGGAAATATATGCAAAGCTACAGAGTCGAAATATGTATAGTGAAGAAAAGGCAGCAAGTTGTTGAAGAATGAAATAGGGGTGGAAAAGTTAAGTTGGAAACGGCAAGAGAGAGAGAGAGAGAGAGAATGAGAATGTGGGGATGGGGGGGGGGGGTAAATCTTGAAATAACATACAAAGGCATACTGGAGCTCGCGCGACGGAGTCTTTTATTTGCGTATAAAATGCGCCGACGGAGACGAATGGCATTGCCGGATAATAATTCGTCGCCTCTACCCTCTCTCGTCTCGCTCCCTCATTATAACTCGATAGTCGCAATGAGTTATGGAGTTCTTTTCAGCCGTCGTATACACTGGCACTTCTTTCGCGTAATATCTTATCAAAAATATATTGACAGCGCAGCTCGAGTATAATCAATACGGAGTTAACTGCGCTTGTTTAGTTCTATAAGAAAAATTGCATCGCAACTTCTTCCTTGCCTAACTTCTCTCGACAGAGTTAATTTATCTTTTATCTTCATAGAACTTCAAAGTAAAATAATATAGATCAGATTATTTAATAACATTTTAAATAAACTTTTTCATTTTAAATGAACTTTAGGTTGAAAATTGGACTTTCGATTCTGATGGATCGCTTATATTTTAGGAACGATTACTCTAGCTCGAGATTTTTCTTGTAAATATGAGAATTGAATTAAAACTTTATTAGAGTAACTTTTTGAAGACTGGCAGCCCTTCGTAAGAATATTGGCGCTGGAGGTATTCTTAATTGTGCTCTTGTCGTAATCTGATAAAGTAGCTTCCATCATCATTCACTTTGCTGGCGTTTACTTTCTCGTCGCATTAAATTACATCTTGAACATAAAAAAAGTCAGTTTTTCATCTCGCTACGTAACGGATTAAAAGTTCAGCTACAGCAAATCTAAATCAGCTGGAAAAAGGTAAAAAATTCAGATTGCTTAATCGGTATCAAGCAGCCACTCGTTTAAAACAGCTAATTTCACGAAGCGTTCGCAAAAACGAAATATTAAAGTAATGTACATTAGTAGGCAATCGTGAACAAAATCGTGATTGATATAAGAGTTCTACGAAGATCATATTTATATTTTATTAACCAACGCCTATTAATTTAATCATAAGCTAATGAAGAACTATTTTTGGTTAGCCAAATATATATTGTTGGTTAGCTATATTATATCAGAAATGTCATGTCATTTAAATTGTTAGTTTGATCATTTTGGTACCAATTAAGATCTCAATTTTACATACTTCTCAAATCGATTCTTCTCAAATCTACATACTTAAAGTCATTTAGATAAACGAATAGCTAAGTACCTTAAACTGAGGAAATTAATTGGCGATTATAAGCAATAATTAAACCATCCTGGTAGTCTGGAAACTATCCGAAATCATTTGGCATCAACAGTAATATAAGATGAAAAATATAAGGTTTTTTTAAAATAAACTAAAATGAACATTAAATTAATAAATAAATTAATATTAAATGAGATTGTGTGGATCAATAAATATTTACTTGTATTCGAACATCTTGTCCTGTATATTATTTCTGCATGCATATTCTGCATATAGATGCAAGATTGACACTTCTTCTTACGATATAATCTCTTTTCAAGAACCAAATGCATAACATGTTTACATATTATATGTTCAGACTTAGATCTAGTGTTGTCAATTTAAAATTTAATTTAAAATTAATTTAAAAATGTAAGAAAGTGTAAATTCTAACAATTATTCTTATATATTCTTTTATACGATGTTATTCTATTATGAAATTATTTACATATAGTTGCTTTCCCCGAAATGTGAGCCACCTCTCTATAAATTTGAGTGATATTAGTTACAGTCAAAATCATTAGAATTTGACTGATACCGTTATTTGTAGCAAAACACAGAGCTTGATACACGAGTTGATATTAATATAGATAATTTTGTATTAGATAGTCAATAGATGTCTTTTTGAATGGTTCAAAATGTTTCGAAAGATCCAACATTTTCAAAATTTGATTTTAAGACTTATATAATGTAAATGAAAAATATAAATATGTTGTATCCTGTATATGTATATAAAGTTTAATAAATTTTAGAATAAAACTTCATTTTGTGTTTTTAGTGAAAAATACTTCTTTAAGGAGCTACGAATGATTGAAGATGGTCATAAAATTCCAAAAACGCTGAAACTGCCAATTTTGACTCTCTACAACTTAGAAATGGTTAGGGGCAAATATAAAAAAATCCACGAAGGCAGTTTAAAATTATTTAGAACCAAAAAAGTTGTGATCAGTCCCTGTTTCATAGAATCACTCATATAGATATATTATATGTACACACATACAAATCTCGTATGACCTGTTAAATAATTAAAAGAAAAATTATTTTTCAAAAGTGCTCCATTCAGTTGAAGCTATTCTAAATAAATATTTTAACCATACAGTTTGTTGGATGGCTACGTGGCTCAAAAATATGTGACGAAAATTCGGACTAAAATTCTAAAATTAAATACTTACAAGAATGTAAAATGGCAAAGCCCAAAATCACCATATGTAATCCATATAATATATAACTTAAAGTGTATAAAAAGTTACTGTAAGCATAAAACTACAGATTAAACTATATTTTTCTGTTATCAATAAATCGTTACACATTGTAAGAAATTTGAGCAATAAACTCTTTTGTCATTAAAATAGTTTTGGGTTTATTAAAATTGATGGTACAAAGTCACAGAATTATTCGCTGTTTTTACAGTTTCTATTATTTCGCGTCTATTCGAATTGTGTATCGCACTTATCTTGCTTTCTGTAGTGACGAGTGGTCGTTGTCTCGTTCGGCGTCTTCGATCTTCGAATTGTTCCTCGCGTGTGCGATGATTGCTTGCCAGGAGAAATCTGAATCGTTGGTCCAGCCTTCAGAGCGTGAGGTGACCGACAATACCCAGAACCGAGATCCTGTGGGTTTGGTCCTGGTCCCCTCCAGGATTCTACCTGTCCAGAGGAGCTGCGTACTCGGTAGCTCCTCGGACCTATCTCCTCTTAAACTCCCTAAACTCCCGGCCTTTTCACCTTAAGTACGACGCCTGCTCCCCCACTCCTATCGATTAATGTATTGGTCGCCGTGCGTTTATATCGAATAGTTCGATCCGTTACAACATTATGTTCGGCATTTAACACTGCATCTCTTAAAAGGTTTATTGTATTTCAAGTTATTTAACAGAAAGTAAAACTGAAATTTGATAAAACGAATGTTTGTGAAAGTAAAAAAGTCGGTAGAAAAGTCGGTAAAAAAGGAAGTTGTTCTCGATTTGATATTGACATGAACGATCAATGGTAGGTACAGACTGCGTAAGAAAGAGGGAAGCCTGTACAGCATTCGTCGCTCTTTCGACGGTTTCGCGACGAAACTTATGTATCGGTCTTAAGAGCTTAGCAGTGAAGGCGCGAAACTTTTAATGGGCTTGAAGCTCTGGCTTATGGTCTATAACCATCCAGCTTCTATACCCTTTCTATCTTGAACAGACAATGTTCGATAATGTCGGCACGTTTAAAGTCACTTGCTTGGCTCGTGAAATGACGTGCTATATAGCACGTCCCGCCCGCGTTGTTATAATCGTACTTAAATGTCCTGAGACACTCAACACTCCTGATAATAGCAAAATTTACTTAATTATGACTTGCTAATGGAGTCGAGTTCAGTCAATGTGTAAGATGTAAGATGAAAGTATGGATGATTATTCTGCTACAATCACTTCCGACAATGCCTGAATTTCTTCAATTAGAAACTACAAAGTTACAATGAAATAAACAAATAAATGCATTAATCTAGCTACGGCAATAATTGTATATTTTTGTCGCAAATTATCGTAACAACGTTTAAAAAGCTTGGCTCAAATGAGAATTTAATTCATACTTTTCATAAGTTACCGCTATAAACTTATAAAATTTATATCAATATTTGTATAGTAAAATAAATCCGTATGGAGTATTCGTTAAAATTATAAACACTAACATTTTCCAGGAGGAAAATAAGTCAAAGTATGAATAAATACATGTTTCATGTTCTCAGTTTTATTTTAGAAGTCGTGTCATTCATTTTTCATTTTCTCAACTGCTTTACATACATTCAATGATAACATTATCGAAATATCGATCTCAGCTATTTATCTTGTAATAAATAACATTGACTAGTGTAATTAGTATCGCTCCATTTTCTACAACTCTTTTTTGCCCTTCTATTTCTCCCACCGTATCTCTTCATCAACTCTCTATATTTATCGTTTGAGATCTTACAGCAAATAGTTATTCACATATGTTAAGAAACCATTAAAAATTTGCGATCACGCTGAAAAAATTATTTAAATAAACAAAATTTGTTTGATTCAAAAAAGTTATTTCATTAAATAATCTGAAATATAAATGCATACACGTCCATAATTGAATTAAAAATCAAATCTGCATTATATAAATAATATGATTATTATTGGTAAATTATTCATTATATTTCTTCCCAATAATTATAGACGAATACAAATTATTTTAGATTTAAAAGATTGAAATATTTACTAACTAGTTTCATATTACATTGAAATAAATGCACGTTTTCATTGCCAAAAAATGCTTTAATATATTCAAACAATTTTTTTATATAGCATGTTACTTAAATAATTATTTTCAAATAAATATTTTTTAAAACGAAAATATTATTTTTCAATCGATGTAAATGTAATACTAATGATATAAACAAAGTAGTCATCGTAGTAGCTCTTCAAATAATAATTATTTTGTTTTTAAGATATTAACCTATTTCAGTCATACTATATTACCGTTGCATATCTTCTACAGCTCAATATCTCCCACTTTAAAATGAACTACCTCGTATCTTTGAAAATCTTCGACTCGCTCGGTCCTCGTCGAGTCCACTTCATCTTCCCCTCTTCTTCGTAGTTCGCTCTATCTTTCTCTCCGTCTCTCTCTCTCTCTCTCTCTTTCTCCTTTACTCTTTCTCATTGCCGCAGCTTCATCCTCTCGGGATACGCGCATAAGACTGTGGATTGAGCTTCTGCAACGAGAGCTCGGCAAATTGCTTCTTATCTCGATGCTCGGCTCGTGAGCACGATGCCGCTGTGGTGCTGCAGTATAAGTCAGTAATGCCTTCCAAAGTGACTGAGTGCGAGCTGGGGAAAAAAATGAGACAGAGAGATAAACAGGACTGTTTTTAAAACAATCAAGTTATATCGCGCAGACGCGCGTGCGCATCTCAGATTTCTTTATTCGATATTGTCTAATGAAAAAAAGCTTCCTATTCGTTGAGACATTAATTCCTGCAAACTTATTTTCAGGATTTAAGAACAAATAATAAATCATATCATGAAGCATGTTTTTTAAATTATTCGCATAACTGCATTGCGAAAAATATTACTAGATAGTTATACTTATTACATTATTGCACGTTACAAATGCACTTTTTTATTATCCAAATATTTTTTAATGAATTCATATACATTTTTTATTTGCATTACACTATTGCATCGTTCTTTTTAATTCAAGTAAATATTTTCTTCTTTCAATAGTGAATAAATAAACTTTCGTAAATATACACTCTTTCTCGCATAATTCACTGTTTACACGACTTAACGCTCAGAAAAAATTTAGGAAAATATTTAAATGTAATTTTAATATTTGTTATTATAAATGACAACTTATTTTTAAACCAAATCGATGGAAAAAATGTAGTTTTTGAATTTTCAACTTCCTACTCAATAATTACTATAAACAGAATATGTACTGAAATTTTGTAGGAAATAGAGTCATTAGTAAGCGCCTTTAGGACTTCTGTACAAAAGCTTCCTCTATGAGACAGAAAAAATTAAGTTTCGCTCTTGTATTTTAGTGACATGAGTACAAGCAGACGCTTGATTCATTATCCCTGACTTTGCGTTCGCGCATACACATATATACATGGGGATATGAGAGAAAAACACGCTGCGCGGTTTCTGCTCACCGACGATTTATGATCGCAGGCCTGTTTCACTTTATCGATCTTATGTTTCATTTTTCGAACGTTCGACTCTCATTTTTCGCCGATAGCGACGAAGTTTTTAATTAATTTTTCCTCTTAACGAGAAGTATGTATTATGCATATATGTATAAAAATGATGGAATACAAATTTACGCGATAAGATTGAGAAAACGTGATTTCACAGGACAAGAGCAAAAGAAAAAGTAGAAGATTACTTAAGTGCTACATCAATATTACAAAATCTGACTAAAAAATTTAGCGATTCTCCGTAGCAAAATAGACGTCCCCATCGATATGCCTCGATTAAAACACCTTATCTGAAAGAAATTATACGTTCGAGGCAAAAGGAATGTCTTTTTGCCAAATGTTTTAAGGATTAAACTTGGAAAATTAACATAGAGTTTTTTACAAAACAATTATATTTGTATTAACTTGTCCTACTATCCGGTAGGATGTGCCTCGTCAAATTAATTTTAATATATAATATCTACTATAATAATTATTCGTACGATGATGCGTTGTTGTATTGCGATATATTTGCTCTACCACATATTATCATTTGCTTCAACTGTAAGCGGTGTTGCGATTATTAATATTCGACTTGATGGGTACGATTGGAAGTGAAAATTTTTTTTTTATAAAATACATTCATTTCCGAGAATTTTAAGAAATTGATTAACATTTAATCCAGATTCAAAAATAATGTATTTTCACTGTTTCGTTAGAAATTTAAAAATAATCCTTTCAGCGCCGATGTACTCAATATTCAATTTCTGTTACGGTCGAAGTTTCATGCAAGCCGATAATGCTGCATGCTCCCTACGACCGTTTTCCACTAGACTGACCTTTCGAAAATTGTTTTGTCCTCAGGGAGACGACAGCCGATGTGTCAATGCCATGCAAGGAGTGAGAGGGAGAGAGAGACAGGGAGAGACAGGGAGAGACAGAGAGAGAGAGAGAGAGAGAGAGAGAGAGAGAGAGAGAGAAAGTGCGATTAATCGCAAGGGAGACGTTCTTTACGACCAAAGACGCGATCGCAGAAAACGAGTTTACCGCGCACACTGGCTTCCGCGAGATATCGCACCACTGAGAAAACGTCGCTGCGTTTTCTCAACTGAGAGGAGGATATTCGGGACTGTATGCTCTGGTGTCGACGTTTTATCACTTTGGATGTCTGGCTTGTGATCGAGTACAGCTGGATTCTAAAAGATGGGGATGAAAAAGATTATACGAAAGAACAGAAATCTTTTCTCTATATATATACTTCTACGTATTAGCTTCCAAATATTTTTATATTAACTGAATATTCTTTGAATTTTTATAACGCTAATATAATTTTTTTAATTTATAAATATATTTGTAGAATCGCTTTCTTCAAATTAAAATCGGTCTAGAAGCCCGTCTGTCTGGAGACGTACGATTTTAAAATTGATTAAAATATTTGTTATTTCAGAAAATCGAGTGTATTTGTATGAATATTATCTCGAGTACTAGGAAATTCGGTTTGCTTTCTGTTCTCGATATATTCAATAAAAAATTTAATTTTTATTTTCACTAACGATTTTAAAACTTTTATTCGTATAATGAAAAAATTAAGATGCTTCATTTGCTTAACTGGATTTTCAACATGCACTAGTATGTAATCCCATTTTCAAAAAAATACAGGTTTTTGAGCAACATAGTTATCCAATTTTTATCAAAATGTGTGGTTAAAGGGGTCTTGTAAATACAATACCTTGGATTATCTGATTTGCTATTATATAAAATAATTTTTCAATTAATTGTTATTTTAATGCGCGATTTACTAGTATGAACTGATATAAGGTTGTTATTAGCGAGAAAAAAATTTTTAAACGTTTATAACAAATACATGTCATATATATTTTTTCATTACTCACAAACGACTATAATATATATATATATATGTGTGTGTGTGTATATAAAGTAAAAGAAAAATTTCATTCCCACTACAGTTAACCGAGGTTAAACTAATTACGATGAGAGGACCGACAACCATAGAAATGTTCTGTAATATCGCAAAAGTCCGTATGACTAACTACGTTTATATTAAAACATTATTTTTGAATTGCGATTTTTATAAAAATCAATTTGACTTCATTGTTTCAGAGGCCTATTTGAAGTGAACGATCTGAAATCTAGAGAATCTAGAAGAAATTAAACGAAAGAAGCACGACTTTACGATGTATAAGATTAATTGGTTTAACTTTAAATACAATACAATATAAAACATTGTAAGCGTAGTTTATTGTCCATAAAATGCCTCTTAAAATGGGAACAGTTATTTAGTTACTTTAGACTGAAAAACACTCTAAGAGTAACTGTATTATTTAGTGCAGAGTGAAAAGGAATAGTAACTTAGAGTGGTAAGTTGGAGTAAATTCAAACACTGGCTTCGATACGTAGACTTAACTCTATACAGAGTTGTCGACCATTAGATCTAAAAATAGAGCGCATAGAGTGTATTCGAAAAATAGTAAACACTGGAGATTTATTGAAAATAAATCGGAAAGCGTGCGAAATTTCGATTGTACACGCATCTTCGGAACTTTGACAAAGAGTCAAAGTTTGGAAATTCACGATAAATATAGAAAAATCTGGCCAGCCTATGCTCGCGGGTAAATTGCCGTGTATTCGACTATCGACGAGGCAAAGAGAAATAGTTCGAAAGTTCGCTTTATAGAGAGAAAGAGAGAGAATGAGAGAGAGGTAGACTATACTGCACTTGCTGCTACTGCTATTTCTGTTCTGTGCTGCGCTTCGTGTTCTCTCTTGGCTCTTTCGTCGAATAACGCGCACGGGTGCAAGTAAAGGTCTCCCGTTCGAAGCTCTCACGGCAATCTCACGGCAACCCTGCGGCCGCCGTCTGTTCAAGTTTGCACTATGCTAAGCTAACTACTGATCTAATTAGTTGCTGTAATTAGTATTATCAGCGACGTTATAACTTTCCCTCTCTCGCGTCTTGCGTAATATTCCTGTTTGCCTTGACTTGTTAGAGCAGAACATCGCGGATGTGTTCTTGAATCGGTAACTTTCTTCTTTCTCTTCGAGCCTATGCACACCCGAATTTTTTTTAACGCGACATTTGCTTCGGGCGACTGGCAACTAGCTCAAATTAGTGCAATTTTTCATCTAAACTTTTACAACTATTCTTAAATATGTTTATAGATCGAAAACTTTTTTAATAATCGCGTAAAACACTGAATAAATGCGAAGTATGAACGATGCCTTTGTTCGTGAAAGTACAATAGGAGGATCTCGATGTACCAGAGAAACGTTTAATTTTTCTATTGCAAAGCTTCTTCTTTAAGACAGCAAATCATCGCATTAGAATCAAAGTCCAACTTACAGAGTAATCCGATTATCGAGTTTTTTAATTCTGCCTAGTATAACGCTGCTTCGCCAAGGGAGATTTTGTCCTTATTATATGACTAGAATAGAGTTAAAAATAATTTTCTTTATGGAAATGAAGCTACCTTATAGTAAAATAACACACCTCGGTGTACTCACTGCTTACAGAGAAGAATATTTTAAAAATTATTGTTTTGTAAAACTGACTTCTCATCTCGAGTTTTTTTTTCGCTTATTTCAGCGGTTCGACGATAAATCAAAGACAAGCGGAGGTTGGATAACTCCGCCGAGTACTCGCATTCACGATAAGAAGAAACTTCCGGCAATTTATAGACGACCAAGTTTTCGTCGCTGAAGTTTATTACTTCGCACCGGTGCAGGAGCAGCTGAAGCCTATATTCATCCAAGGTGTTTCTCACATAATACGAATTATAAGTATACATTGTATAACTTAACATATCTTAGCATATCTTCTAGAAGAAATACGTTAAGTTGAATTTATTCGTATAACATTATTATCGGAACATGATAGTTACAAAAAGGTCCATTTTGGCTCGCGGTCAAACTAGACATTTTCGACTAATAACTAACTTGCATTTTGTACAGTACTTTTCAAAATTTAACTGTTCTGTCGACTGACAAGCTTTACGGAAATCATACCGCTACTGACATCTGTTGCTAAAGCTGTGAACTTCGTCAAATCTCTAGAGGATTGTGGATACAAACACTACCGAAAGCTCTGAAACCAACTTTAGGAATTTGGGATTATGTTCGTATTCTAATTATAAGTATTAACAACAAAATGCATAAGCCAAGATTATATTATATAACAAATACAATTTCATAACTACTGTGCTTAATAAGTTAGATCCAGTAAGTATATTTTTTTAGAATATCAAAAAAATAACCATTAGCAAACAATTTTCATCTAACTTTAATGGTATGTGTCCCAAATAAGTAAGAGTTCGCGAAAAACGAAATTATTGCAATATTAAGGTTTATCGAACGTAATATTTATATCAAGAATATAAAAATGAGAATACGTTAATGTATTTCTAAAAATGAATAAACAGAATATAAATAATTGAAAATAATCATAATTGCAAAATATATGTACATGAAGATACTACGTATTCGCTATTTTACTCGATTCATTGACATTGAATGAATTAAAAACATGATTTCGATCTGTATGAATCTTAAAATTTTGTGTAAAATTCACTCTACGTTCGAATGCATGCTAAGTTTCGAACGTTAACTTTAATGGAGTTTTCAGAGTTATAGTGCGCTTTAAGAGCGAGAATTTAGCACTCGGAAATTTAGAGTAATTTTTCATTCTGTAGTTTAGAGTACAATCTGATTAATATGTTACTCTAGCTTCAATAATATAAACATATTACTACATTATGCTTACACTTCACTGCTTCCTAACTGATTCGTTATTTAAGAGAAGTATCGCTCATTGGTTCAAGTGAAATTACAATCCGAGCTTTTCACTCTAAAATTTAGAATCCTCATTATTGCGGCTTAAAATTGGAGTAAGAAAAATGAGACTGCTACTTTTTTTTAAAGAACAAGCCCATTTTCAACAATTCTCAATTATTTCGATACGCAACATTTTCCTTATACTTTATAAATAAAGATCAAACAATACGTTGTTGTTCATGAGAAACTTTTTTATTATCGTCGTGTATTCAATTTAATATTTTATAATAATTAATTAATTAGATTATTAGGGTGAAAAAACACTCTTAAAAGCTATCAATTTATTTCGATTTTTTAAATTTCGCAGTACCTGTTTGTTATGTTATAATGAAAAGGAATCGTAAGTTAGAGAGACGAGTCAGCTTTTCTTTTGAGAGTAAAAATGCAGCATTAAAGAGTAATTTTGACTCGAATAATTGAAGCCCGATGTATTATCGAATCGCACGTGTTTCGGCCGTACACCTCGTCGGCTCCATTATATCGAAATAAGAAGCGTTGGGCGTTAAATACGCGACGCGCGACGAGCCAGGAAGCTGCAAAACGCCCTTAATCGCGTATACGTACATTCGCAGGTAAAATGACAGATTTTTAAAATGATCAGAATGTCAGCAACGAAAGATGCGTCAGAAGTCTCGAGTCTCGCTAAGGGAGTATTGCTGGAGCTTACGCGCGCGAGCTTATAAGCGCAGGGTGTGCACATCCTGTTCCGGTGTGCCGTACTGCCTTCTCCGGCAGCTGCAGTACTGTAGCACACGCAGAACTTTCGAGAGTCTATCTCTCGCTCGGCTTGGCCGCGTATAGGTGCCAGGCTCGTATCTCGCGAGCCACGGAGAATTATGTCGACCGGGTCGAGCTAAGGGTGTGCGCAGCCGTTCCCGAGGGAAACAAGTCGTCCCGTCTGTAGCTATGCACACGTCCTAGTCCCTCCAGCGCACGTATATATACCCAAACCTCTCTTCTGTTCTCTCCCTCTCTCTCTCTCCCTCTCTCTCTCTCCCTCTCATCCTCTCTCTTCTCACTATATATATATGTATAATATACGCTTACGCGAACGCGCTATTTACTCAACTCGCGTCTGTTCCGTCACACCAATGCACAGGCCTGTTGACAGTCTTAGTCAAATACACAATCACACCTGCGCCACGCAGCGTAGTAGCTCGCAGAAAAGTCAATATTCTGGCATTGGAAAGCGTAGATATTGACGATTAAATTAAACCGATCTACTATAGCCTTACGGGCTTCTATCCATCCAATCTTTGCAGTCCGTTCGATTGTTCTGAGAAACATTACACTGTGCGTGTTCCAATTAGACTATTTTACAACATTTTTATTCGTTATATATACTTTATTTGTATGTTTTTATCTCCGCGAAAACTATAACTCCGATTTTCTCTTATACCAAATTGCAGTCTCTTTTTTACTCTCTGATTTTGAAATTTTGAGAATTTACTATTTAAACTATAAAATCTATTCACTGTTTAAAGATAAAGGCATAAAAATATCATTAAACAAATCTGAATAATGCGAATATTCACTTTAAAAAATACCAAATTGTAATATTTATAAAAAATCACTGCATTACATAATAATTTTCACTACATTGTGAAAATTTTTAAATTTAATGTTTTAAATAGTTTCACTATATCAAGAATAGTGAAATTTAACAATCCAAAGTAAAAAATAATTAAGAATGTATCAAATGTGAGGATTATACATAGTTGAGCGAAATCTGAATGAACAAATCTGCAAATAATTGAAAATAATTGGTGTACTTGAAAATTTTAGCAAGACACTAATTTTCCTGGTTGCTGCGTACCTTCCAAGTAAAAAAATGAACCTACAATTATGATACAACGTTTTGAATTTAATTTTCTTGAATAAGCTTTTTTGAGCTATATTTCAAGTTATAAATTGAACATACATATAAATAAATTAAAAGATTCGTTAAAATCAACTGACTAAGGGTACTTAAAAAAACCACTAAAAAATGTGCTGTCCTCGATCTTTTTCCAGGTACCGAATAGTTTCTAGCACCTCGTGCACTGGCTCATATACCTATTAAACACACTTACGTTCTGTACAATATATACAACCCGTATAGACACTAGATTGTAGTATATGAATAAACATCCTTATAAATACAAACTGCAGCATGAATGGCTCTTGCGCGCACATACGTATATATGTACTTGGAATGCATAATCACAAATAAACGTACCGCTATGCATATACATTCGAAGGACGAAGGCAAATGGCAATCGATCGTGGTCCGAACTAGGGTCATCGGAAATCAGAAGCTTCCTCGCAATGCTTTGACTGTACGCATTCAAGCTGCAAGTAGATCCGCTTCGTTGGAAGCGAATAAAGCCTTCCTTCTATAGGAAGCAGCAATAGTAGTAGTAAAAGCAACATACGAAAGCATGATTTTTTCAAGTACAAAAATTTACCCCTTTTTACGATTCCCCTTTTATATATTTTACATGCTTCCATTTTTAGAGTAAAAATTATTGGATAAGAGAAATTGTTCAGTCTCAGAAAAAGTGTTAAGAATATAAATGAACATTGGTTAAACTTCGTTTTTTAAAGTTAACTTCTCTATATGTTACGATTCTATTTTACTCTAATTTAAGTAACAAAATTATTGTTAGAATGAAGAATTGTAAATAGATTGACATGCTTTAAGAGCTCTTTCACTTTAATACATTAATTAATAAAACAAATTAATTAAGAGTTTATACCAAACAACAATGTATACATTTTGAATTCTATTTATAAATTAAAAGGTAAACGTTATTTAAAATAGATATGGTCATTAGAATTATTGAAATTCCAGAGTTTCCTGTAAGCTCTAGAATAAAAACTAGCCTGAAATTTAGAGTGAAAAGTTCCCTTGGATATCATTACTCGCAAAGTTTACTCGAATAACATAGACGATATTTTAATTTCATTCGAGCCTATGCGCGATATTTTACTTAGATAAAGAGTGCTTTAGCTTAATTTTGAGAATGAAAAATTCTCACTCACTTAAATCTCACAATAATTCTAAAAATCCTACCTTTAGAGTTAATGTTGGAAATTTCAGGCTTTACTCGAACATAAAATGGATCGAACCCTCTAAAATTTTAAAAGTGTTCTTATATGGAATCGGAAGTCAGAATATGGTTTAATGTGCAAACGATCGAATTTGCATCATATATATATATATATATGATGCAATATATATATATATTATAGTCAATTCATGCAATATAATTCCTCGAATTATTTTTCCACTTCACCTGCTTCGACCTTATACGCTTAAGCGTTTCTCGCTAATTCTATCTATTGTTCCCGTTCCACGTCGCCCTCATTCCTTTGTAAACCTCCAGTGGCAGTCTTGAACTACTCATTAGTTCCTGGCTATGTGCACTAGACATTAAATAAAATTGCAGATAAAATGGTTTCTCCTAATTATCGTCGCTTTGTCGCGCACATTTTCTATATATATTCTTAATTTGTCGAAGAAAAAGTTAAGTAACGTTATCTCTAGAAATTTAAGAATAAACTCGTTATCTTTTTCAATTTTTGCCCCTTTTACTTCTTCAAAATTGTACGTACGATTACAAAAGCTTTGGTATTTCACATAATGTTTCACATTCATGAAGCTTCGCGTTAAAACAAAACAAAGTAAATATAACATATAATATACATTTCTCTGAAATAAAAACTCTTAACTTTACCGTAAAAACATAAGTTTAGAAAAAGGCAAGAAAGTAAGTCTGTGAAAAATGTGGACAAAGTAAAAACTCCCCTTACAAAGTATTACGCCCAAGTAAGTGTTAAAGCTATAAAAACTTTTGATTATTTAGTAACGTTATAAGAAACGCGAACTGAACTTTTCGCTACATTTACATATTTATTTACTTTTCCCATCGTGGTTAAATTAAAAACAGATTGATTCCTAAAAATACTTCTACCCAGTTCCAATCAGTAATTAATTTTCCGAGACAATTTAGCTCGGCAATCCGTTTTGTATAACTGAATGTAACGGTAAGTTTCCTTTTGCAACGTCTCTCTTAGATTAAATCTATAGTTAATT
This sequence comes from Apocrypta bakeri, assembly GCA_018906985.1. Classification (NCBI taxonomy): domain Eukaryota; kingdom Metazoa; phylum Arthropoda; class Insecta; order Hymenoptera; family Pteromalidae; genus Apocrypta; species Apocrypta bakeri. The sequence goes on from JACCIA010000022.1 coordinate 1,519,129, forward strand.
TTAGATGAATTATTTACTACATAGTTGAATGTTACGTTTAAATTAATACACTAATTGAGTATCAACAAATGATTGAATTGATCAAAACGAATGCCTATTTGTATCGTCACGAGTAAAATAAGTTAGCGTGTTTAAAGACCAAATATATTGCTTTGTAATTTCAAGTAAATATGATCTTCTTTGAGAGGCGCAACTTTGAAAATAATAAATTTTACTTAAATATGTCATCTTCTTGAGTATATCATGAGATACATTCGATATCCTCGTCGCAGCAAATGAATTTGGTCTCTATTCAAAAGAAATCCTCAATAAAAAGGCAAATAATAAAGTAGAATCTGCGAGCGTTCATGGAATAGCAGCGAATACGACGTAGCCATAGCCGGAGAAGAAAGAAAGGACGAGAGAGAAAGAGAAGATATTCGCCGCGGGGGTAGTGCGCAGCTCGTAATAGACTCTTTAATGAGTTTTCCGACTGTTCAGTAGCAATGTTATCGCGAGCCTTAAAGCCCATTGTGACAAGAGTTATTATCGTATTTGCCCGAGAAATTGCGCGAGACGAACGCTGTCCGTGCTTTCTTGCACACCTTAGCTCGCGCGATAACCAGGAGTAGTGGCGCGGGTACGGGAAATTCGGGAGACTAAGTAGTAGACGCAGCGCTGCTCTGCGCTGTGCCGAACACGTGGATAGAGAGCGGGAGAGCCCGTCGGGATAAACGCAATTACGAGATAAGCGCGCCAACGCTATGACTAGACAATGCAACTACCCCGCGAGGAGAGAACTTTGCCTCAATTAATATCTCAAAAATGATATTTATTTTTCGATCGAGACTTCACGGCCAAGCATCATTGCTGCGCGCATCTGGCTCGTCATTTTCAATATGCAATATGCAGAATCGCAATATTGTTTTTTGATTGATTATGCGATCAAATTCTTTTTAATACACAATAACCGCTGAAAATTCTTTCACGCATTTCGCACTCTCTAAATCTCGTTTATCTCAATTTTTCGAACAAATGCAAATTCTTCTTTTAATACCAATTTTTACAAACATTTTTATTTCGAATTTCAAGAAAAATATAAATTTTATTATCGATATCCGTCGATTACTGGAAAATGTTGGTTAAACGCTGAGATGTAATGAATTTTCACTCTCATGAATAGAGGGCAGTCGTTCGTAACTTTCATTCTAATCTAAATAACGAAATTACTATTAGAGTGAACAGATCTAGATAGACTGAAAGCCTTTGAGAGTATTTTAGTACGCTCCAATAAACTAATTAGTTATGTTTCATAATAATAACAATACAATTGTTTTTTAAAAGTGTTTTTCAACCAACCATGTGTACATTTTGGATTTTATTTATAAATATTATCATATAATAATAATCATTATTATAAGTATAGCTATTTACTATATATAACTATTAACTATTAGAAAATAAATTGACTTACTGATTAATCGTGATTACTCAACGTAATTTTTTAGTAATTTTAATATGACATAGTAAGCTATTAATACGACTAACCAACACTTTCCAGTGCTTTCTACAGTAATGTAATAAATGTTCAAATTTCATTATTAGTGCATAAAGCATTTATTGTCTTTGATGGTGCAGTATCACTTACTTGTTAATAATAGTATATGAATAGATGCGAAAATTCGTTTTTTGAAAAATAAGTGTTAAGAAGTTGAATACATTACAAAGCTTTTAATGCGAGTCTCTTAATTTTGAGATGAAATAATAAGAATGAAATGGCAAGATTCATTAACTATTTAGAGACTTTGAAAAGGAGAATATCTCGGGAAATTAGCAGAATCAAGGGAACTCAACTTTCTAAAGACGTAAGTGTACATTATGTATGGATACGAACAAGGGCAGATGCATTTAGCGATGAATGGAAGTCTGAAATAATAAAACAGCAAAGATTAACTAATGAATACTCGAGGAAATCCGAAGGATTGCGACTATATAAGTACTCTTTCTTTGCTCATTCTTCGTGGGAGGTTTCAGAAGTTTTGTAGAAGAGAAAGTTTCCCATTTCTTCGCCTCTAGACGTTCATTATAATTATCAAAAAGGTAAGAATTTTCGAAAATTCGATTATTTTTGGAACCCTTAGTCACTGATTGCGAACAAACGAATCACTGATGCGTATCAAGAGAATTGCGCGTCGTGACCCTTCTAATGAAATTATTTTTGAAAGTCAAATATTTTCCAGACATTTAGTTCTGATGATCGCTTATACGATTTTGAATTTGTGGAAACCGTCGTATATGAATTGAAGAAAATTTCGATCAACTATTATGTAACTTTTATTTTTCTTTTTTTTTTTTTTAATTTTTTTTTAATTTTTTTTTTACTTTGCGCCGAAGCAATTTCAAAGTTATATATTCAATGAGATTATCCAAATATTATTATTATTCTCAGCCGTAAAATCTTTATTCCTGCAAATTGAAATTGCGACAGAGCTTTTTATTATTCAGTAATGAACCATTGAATGCAGACAGATACCAATCCCAGCATATGAAAACTGCATAATATGGTAGGGATCTCAGCCTCGTCCTGCATCCACAAAGGGCTAAACGAGGAAGAAAATAAGAATTCTATAGTACACATATACATATACATTCTATAGTCCATATAATGCACGTCCTCCGAAGGCATCGGATTGCTCTATATCAAAGGGACGCTGCTCGAGACACCAACCATTAAATAAAACAGTCTGTTACATCTACAGCACAGACCCTTCGGTGCATCCGTCTAACAATGCTTACATTCAAAAGCTCCCTTGCATTTACATAGTCGATCTATAGATGATCTATAGTTAAGAGTTCCGTTAAAAATCTAGAACATGCTATATTTTTGCCTTATAGAAATTGCAATCTTTTATATTACAATACGGGTAATTCTGCGACAGATTTTAATTAGATGGTCAAAAATTGGTTTTCTTCTAAATAATTGGAAACTAATCATTGGCACAATATATTATATACCTTCATGAACTTTTTTAGATTTTTTTCAAATCCCATTTTCAAGTTATAGAGAGCCATCGTTAACATTGCCAGGATTCTTTATATTTTATGCCTGTTTTCAGTAGCTTTTTTTCTCGCCAGGGAAATATTTCTTACTAATAATACAAATGGAAGTTTGTTTGTAAAATTTGCTAAACTTTTCAAATAAATACTTTCAATGTCGTATGTATGAATTTCGAAATGGATTATTCATTTGAAACAAGACTCGTCAATAATAATAGCAAACATGGATTTTAAAAAGTTATCTTACTAACAAAAACCTGTGTATTTGAAATTTTATTTCGAAATTGAAAGGAAAATTTTACGAAAGAATAAATACGACAGTGCGGATTATTGAAAGGGGGTTGTAAAGAAAATAATAGCTTAATTTGTATTGTCTCTTTGGTCGTAAAATTCTTTCTCTGCACAGTAGGATAAAAATCATCCAGAATGAAAATATTACTGAGCCATCGTCTCTGTTAGTGATCAGTCGGATAACAAGTATTTTAACCAATACTGACTGTACCGATGAATATATTTTAATTTATATTGCAGTTCGATAACAAGTTATTTAAAAATAGTATAAACTAAGAGATGTAATTTTGGTATCTATTGAACAAACTGTCACTCTAAAAATACCTCTCTAACAAAGCTATCTATATTAATCGTAACATATATGAATCACATATAAATTGGCTAAGCCGTTGATTCTTTAAATCTACCTTAACGTATTTTCTGGAGCACGGTGAATCTGAAAATATGCGGACAGTTCAATCGAGTAGCGATACTCGTGGACTAAGCACATACACCAGAGAAAGGATTGAAATTTTTCCCGTGACATTTCAACAGTTTCGCAAATCTGTAACTAAATAAAAGGCAGTCGAAATCCCCATCGACATTTCCGCTTATATTGACTGAGCGTCTCTGTTATTTTCTGTCGGACCTATCCGATTTGGCTTCGAACAAACTCGAAAAATCAAAAAATACCCAACTGCACTCTGAATCACTCGCGTACGTTTGTACATACAAGCACTCTCGTATAAGTGCAGGAAAGCTTGAAAATTCACGAATTCGCTAGTTTGATGTCGCACTTGTCGGATAGTTTTCGTATGCCTCGCTACCGCGACATACTGCAATTTTTCCATACTCCCATCCTTATGTAATCTCGAAAGCTTTCAGAGCTTTTATTTAAAGGGCTCTTGTGCTCGAACGCTCGTGCTTGACCGATGCTATTTTACGATGTGTTTACGAATACACGCGTCGATGTGGCCAAATGGAAAAGTCACTCGACCATTGATAAAGTCTTTATCGGGAAATTCGTTGGGCGTTGATTAAACGGTCGCTTTTAATTCCGAGACGATTGTGCGCGTTTTCCCATGCAACAATGAACAAAAGGATTTGGGGAATTTTTTCACGCGCTAGCTCTTTCGTTTACCGATTTCATGCCGTTAAACGGCTTTGGTATTATAGAAAAATTCTTTTCGCTACATTCAAGATGCTCACTCAATAGTTTTAATCTTTATCAAAATTTCTATTTCCCGCTAAAAACTGCATTTGAGATTGCAAAAGAGCTGAATTCTAATTACTCAAAGAGAAAGCTTTTGTGATAGCAATATTTCGGATTTCGTTAAAACTCGCTCTTCGCTCCGACGCGTTTGGGATTGATAGAGATTCGGATCTGACTATACGCTGAAAATATAATAATAAATGCTATATGCCATCTGCGTGGATGAGCGCGTTGATGTATATATAATATATTTTTTATCTCAAAAACTACAGAGACTTCAATGATATCTTTTTTCATCGGGATTAAAAAATGTTCGAATTCAGTCATGTATTTAACGATGAAATTTTAATATTTGTAAAACATTCTTTTAACATTTATCAATAGTAGAAACCCGGCATTTAAAGGATCTTATTTTAAAAAAACTGAATTTCAACGATTCTCAACTCATTTCTTTTGCATTTCCCTCTCTTTTCCAATCTTTTCAATTCCTATTTATTCCGATTAGAATTCCAAGGTTATTAATAAATAAATGCGAAACACTACAGCGAACTTGATACACTAAAAAATGGCGAAAAAAATAGTAATATTTGAGGATGTTCATGATCATTGTCATAAAATAATTGAAAAATGTTGTAACTTTCTTCGTTAGTTAATAATATAATTACAAATATCAAAGTTTAGTAATAGTAGGGATAAAACGATCTGTCAAAATCAGGTGTAATTTCCGAAGAGACAAAGTGTTTTTAAGGAAAGCCCTATACCTCGTATAGCCGCGTCTAACGTCGGTCTTGATCTACAAGGGCTTAGCCGTTGTGTATAGGTCGTTGTCCGTTAAAATTAGCGCGTGTTTCGCTTTCCCCGACGTAGACGAGCCGATGCGCGGGACGAACGGCTGGATTTGCAGCTTCGTCAATGTGCAAAGCCAGAGCGAAGACAGGGGGTGCGACCAGAAACGAAGGGCAACGCTACGGCTCTTCATTTGCATGTAATCCCATCGATCGTCGAAGCCAACTCCGGCTTATAGGGACGTTCTTGCAAATTATACGCTATTTCTCGAACACAAACATCGCTCTATCTGACAACCGCTCTTCATCGTGAATTTTGCAAAAATTAACAAATCCAATCATTGTAGACAAACAATGCTATAGACGTTTCTTAAAACAAATTCCAATTCTTTCATCCTTTTATATTTTGGCTTTAAAAAATCATTTTTTATACGTAAAATTATTTGCAACAAAACGTTACTTATCTTATCGGATTAAAAATTGTTCGAATAAGTAACATAATTTTTTGAAACTCATGAGGTGAATTCATATAAAACTAGTATGTAACTATGCAGTGTGTAAATCTTTGTTTTTAATCTAACATTTTTATTTGAGTTTCATAAGTATTTATTGGGATTCAAAAAAGTCATACGAATAACGAATTGACTTTCAAACAAATATAATGAATACTTTTGAATAGATTCAGAATATTGAAATATTACAAAGTTTTTTGTCGAAATTCCCCCTATCTATTGAATATAGTATTTGAATTTTAGTTTACTACGACATCAAAGCTTATATTTTAAATTGGCATCCAAAAACTATGTTGTAAAGGAAAAATGCATTCAATCATGACGGAATGCGGCGGAACGATAAAAAGCATTAGTATTGAGGGAATGAACGGGAAGTGCTTTTACTACAATGTACATATATATGCATATATATATATATATACATCTCGATCCATATTTGTCCATTTTTCGCACGCGCCACAATTTTTGGGCGAAAAATTAAAATATATTTACTGTTGCTACAATAAACGAATATTTAAACCCGTTTGATATATTTAAATTAATATATCTCCTGAAATATGTCGAATTTTTGTGAAAAAAATAAAGTTACAATTATACAAAAAATTATTATTAAACAGTGTTTATTTTTTCCATTAATATACCTATATTATTGGAAAAATAGGTATGCTCGTTACTACTTTTATATAAAAGCCTAATCCTAAAAATTAAAAAACAAGTTACGGGCTACAAGAGTTACGAGTTATTAAAAAATTTTCCTTAATTTTCTTCGTCTCTAATTATTCTAACAAGTCGCTTAATAAAGTGTTTTATTCGTAATTTAATTGTTTATCACTTCTCCCCTGTTATTATAATCAACTTCACACCACGTTATAAAGGAAAAACACAGCCACCGAAAATTTGTCGTCTAATACATAAATAATACCTAACAATCATCGAGCTTCCCTTGAAGCGATGGCGCCGTCTGATATTAAATTTATTCTTTCACTTTCGCTCGAATTTATCTTTATTTTCACTGATATTTGTTAAGTATTGCCCGTTAATATAAGATCTTCTAACTGCTTTTCTAAATGAAAATAAATCAGACAGTAGATTTACACTAAATTATAATGTTTTTATTTAAATGCCATTTCTATATTTGCGTACATAAAAAGAAATATATTATGATTTTTATAATACAAATTTTTCGATTTGTATATAGAAGCGCGCGCTAAACAAAAAATAAATAATATAATAGTTTAAAACTTGCAGTTGTATAAGATTGACCACTTGAATAATTTAGTATCGATAACTTATTAAATGTTAATTAAAATAACTTTATTTATACATATATAATTATAATATAATAATATAATAATAACAATAATTACAATATTACGATAATACATTCACTTTTTTAAGTGGATTACAAAGCTTTGTATATGAAGTAAATGAAGTCTTAAATTAATTTTCGGAATGACTGATCAAGCTTTGTCAAATAACACATTTACAATTATTGTGCCTTGGCCCGTAAAACAATAACAGTATTGCACATTACTTATTACTGCACCGTGACTTTCAATCGATACATTTATATTGTATTACATGATCTTTTTAGCAGAACAGTTTTGATATATGAGTACGTTATTAAGGGGAGATTATAAGAAAATAATAAATTAAATATAATTTAAATGTCCATATATTATTGGATGAAATTGGCCTACGTACATAAATTTATTTATTTTTAAGTATTTTAAAATGAAAAGCTTATCATTTATTGTTTAAAAGTCGTATATTATTTATTGCATTAACAAAAAATTTTGCTAATCATTTAATAAAATATTGCTTCAAAAATAGATCTTCATCCAAAAGTCCCCTTAATGCTTCAAATTATGAACTTAGCAATAAATTATTAGTATTTGCATTTATGCATGACAAAAAACGTATAATACAAACGGACACCAGGTGTCACTTAAATTGTTCCTCACCGATTAACAAGAGTTACATCTTGCACACAGAGATTATCACGAATCATTAACAATAGCGGCACTTGCTTGATTGTACAACCAACAATCCTGGATTTGTTATATTTCGATCTAATTTTATGGCTTGTTATCCTTCTGTAATTGCTTGTCAACTATCAAAGCGATCACGATTTAATTCATGCCAGAACTCACCAACATGATAATAACTTTTTAAAAGTGGTCAATTACTTATTAGCTCTAAGAGGAACTTTTCCAAGCAATGATCCCAATTAGAATGGACAAAATGACCGCACCGATAATCGCCAGTATGCACTTCTTCTTTCGCAGTTTATTTTTGTAGGTGGATGCTTGTCTTAACTGTGTAGAGCCTTCATTAACAAATACTTCTGTCCTTTCGATAGATGATTCAATAGAGTCTATACTTTCTCCTTGCTGATGAACAATTGTACCAAGTTCTTTAAATATATCATTCACATCATTTATGTTAGTCTGAAAAATAAACACGTTTTAATAAATTAATCTAAACAATACTATTAAAAACTTTTTTAAATTTTGTATGTACTTCTAGTTTAGCGATATTTGCTTCTTGCGCTTCTAGCATCCTCAAATTCTGCTCTTCAAGCTGGTGTTGTTGTTGCATTTGTTTTTGACTTTTATTGTCTTGTAACTCAATAAGTGTTTCTTGTTTTCTCTCACCAAAGGGTCCCACGCCAACATTAGACTTTGCCTTTTTAACAATATCTTTTTCTTTGCTTGCAGCTAACCTTTGCACAGCCTTTTAAAAAATTCAAGATGTTAAAAAATTATCCATAATTAGAAAATATGTATTTTCATTAATAATAATTTATTTCTATTTACCTGGAAGTTGTTGAGAGCTGCCAGAAATTCATCTAAGAGTCGTTCATTTTGCATCTTATGCTGTCGTTGCTCTCCAGGACTATTGGAACTTGAATTATTGGCCAAGATAGCCAATTCCTTAAGATTTCCTTTTGTATCTTTGCTAAGTTGATGAGTATAATGCTGTATTTGATGGCTATTAAAAATTGATAAAATAAAATAATAAATTATTTATATAAAGGCAAATTACGATGAATATATCCTGTAACTAAAAGAAAGTAACTTACAGCTGATTTCGCAATTCTTGCGAGTCTGTTGAACTACCAAGTTGATTAACCATCTTTTGCATTGAAGATACTACGGTAAAAGTTACACAAGTTATTAGATAGGTACCTTATATAAACATCAGATTCTCATTTATAAGCTAAGAAAACTTACCATTTTGCGATATCTTCAATATCGATGTGCCAACAGTCTGGGCCAGTCTACTAAAGTCTTGTTCCCTTGTAGGACCACCATTGTGATATGAAGAGAATCCTGCATCCATGTTGCTAGTATTTGGTCCGTAAGTATAGTTTGAAAAAAGTGCTTAACAAGAGTATATGAAAAAAATGTTGATGCTCAATATGTCGGAGCTAAAAAACAACTGTCCATTGGCTAGAAGTCAATAAGACAATGATCAGCTGTCAAAATACTCAAGATCCTCGCGATAACACAAAGAAGATAGAAGAACTCTGTTGTGTTATGAGTCACGTTATGAAAACACAAGGTATACCTATGTTTAATATTAGATGTATAGTGAAATATAATAGAGGAGACGCGTAGTAAAAATATTTCCTCGCCCGACCTTCCGCGAGGTGCTTCTCTTACGAGTTCAAAGCAGCAAAAGCACTAAGTAGCAGCAGACTCTCTATTTGTTAGGAATCGATTTCGGGTATATCAATGGAGTATCGAAAAAAACAGCAGTCGTGAGTCGATGCACTCTCAACACCTCCTCCGTGGCTGATCTGGCTTTAGTGTCGTCACGAGCAATCCGTCGCTTACGATGATAATTGGCTCGTTCATGTATGCAGCAATTTCGACAGCTACACACGTACGATTGATGCGACGTATTGTTCACACGCAAGTACACAAGCACAACTGCAACTGCAAGCAAGCGGATATTCTCGATTTCTCGCACTTTTTTACTACACCTTCACAAACAGAATACGTTATGTACGTAGATACGTACACTCCTCTCTTTGGTAAAACACCAACAACGTCAGAGTCGTCAGAGAGTATATAGATACGCGTATACTCACAACACACCTCTCTGTTCTCAGTATTATATACAATACACGTTACGTATAGTACGTACCAAATGTGGGTTTGGTCTTTGGTTTCGTAGTATCGTAGTTTGGTTTTTCTTTTTCACGAAAAATTAAGGTCGAATGTACCGTCATTTATTCCGTCAAATGACGAATTGCTTACCTATCGTGACTAGCAACTTTTTATTTAAATCACCAAAATTGTATGAAAATTCGGATAGAGATTTTATTATTTAGCGATTTTATTATTTAAAGTCTATTTAATATTAGAGTATGAAATTTTTATGAACAAATACACAAGTTTTAACTAAAATTCATTTTCTGACAATATCAATTCATATTTTAATCTAATAATCTACTTGAATTCTGTGTTCGTTTTTACTAGAATAAAGTATATTACTCCGAGTATATTGTATTATAATATATTAAATTAAAAATTTAAGAGTAAGTTCATTTTGCAATCTGCAAGCAAAGCAAGATCAACCATCAGCAAGAATAGCAAGATCAACTGAGATGGCGGATATGCGCAAATTATATGCGCGTGGATGCGCGGGCAATTGTCTACGTTTATTCGTAGTTTAAATGTGTATACCGTATTAGATGAAAATGTAAGAAAATAATCAATTTATTCGTGTTTCTTGTAACATACTCGGTAATCCTGAAAAACAGTGCACTTTCAGATAAGGAACGCAGGATCGTTTCCACTTAACACTTTTGAGGTATTTACATGAAAATTTAGAGTTAGTATTTAGAATTTGTATTTAATGTCATAACCTTAAAAAAATTCCACTTTTTTATTAAGTACTTGTTTCGTATAATATATACAAATAATACATACTTTATTTTATTAAGTAAAATAAAATCATAATGATTATTTGAAATGGATGGATCATTAAAGTTTATTATGTAAACAAATGAATTGTTGAGGTTTATTTAAGAATAAATCATTTTTACTTTAGGCTTATACATTTCAGTATTTATAACATTTTTATTTGCGGTGTACTCGACACGAGTTTAAAGTCGCATATTTATTCAACTGGGACAATCAATCAATTATATATATATCTTAAATTGATTAATTGTTTTCTTCAGAATTTCATCAAAGCTAAATGCTTAAAAAATTTCACAATTATTATAACATATTTTAGCTGTGTAACTCTGATATTAATATACATTTTGAATGTGCATGATGGGATTTAATTTTAAAGAATTTGTGTACGCTCAAGCAGTTTCTTAAATTTTTGTATGAACCAACATAGCACATAATCTATATATAAAGACAATAATCATTTGTTTGACATAGCTATATAGATATAGCTACAGTCCAGTTATTAAGAATGTTACGAAATCAACATAAGCCTCCTTCATAATCTTCGTCATCTTCTTCCTGTGCTTCGGCTGGAGCAGATGATGGACTAGTCTCAGGTTGTGGTGCAGGTTCGGAGGCAGTGTGAGATTCTGCGATTGGAGTAGGTTCACTTGGTTCTACTTTTTCTTCTTCTTCCTCTTCATAATTTGGCGAAGAGAATTTATCTTCCTATAAGAAAAAAAGTATTACGATAACTCATTAATGAATTTGAATTCACAATAACAAAAATTAAATATTATTAAAATTGTGTATTCTTACTTGATTGACTTCTGCTTCAACAGTTGCTTGACCAGTTAATTTATTGGCATTGGGTGATATATATGAAGGCGCAGCATTTGCTCGCACACCTACAGGTGGTACAGCATATTCTTGCTGTGGTAGTGGAAGACCTCTAGCTAGTTTTGCATATTCTACATCCATATGTTTAATAAATGGACTATTAAGCGCTGATCTAGCTGCATCTGCATCCTCATTATCGTATGCTTGCAATAGCATTTCTAAAGTTTGTACCTGATTAATAATATCAAACCATGTATAAAGTTAAATCTTACAAGAGTAGTAATTACTTTATTTATTCGTTAATCTTTACCTCTGGTGCATCACAGTAATTGCCCCATTCTTTAAATGCTTTTTCAGCAGCAACTTGATCTCCTCTTGCTAATTGAACTAAAACCAATGCTACTGCTAATCTTCCCACTGATGGTTGATGATCTATTTGTTGATGCATACCAATTTCTCTACGAACAGCATCAGCTGCCTGATCATACATACCAAGCTTTACTAAGATTCGAGCAACTTTGCTCATGTATTCAGCAGCTTGTCTTGGACTATCTTCTCCCTAACAATAGAAAACATGGTAAATTTTACAAATAAGTCAACTATGTTTATAAAAAATTATAATACCTACCATAACAACGTCGGATGCCCGTCTATACAATTCTAAAGCTTGTTCTGGTTGAGTAGCTTCTAGCATTTTTGCTGCCTTATCCAGAACTGTGGCACCAGATTCTGGAGAACCATGTTGCTGATAAAGTGAGCAAGCGCTGTGTGCCAATTTTGGTGCTTCTGCTAATTGATTCATTTCTTTTAAAACTAAAAGAGCCTGTTCGTAGTTCCTAAAGAAATACATAAAATGATAAAATCATCGTCAAATATCAAACAAAATAGTGAAGTAAAATATTAAAAAGCAACTCACTTTGCAGCGTGAAACCATCTGTTAATGATTATCAGATAATTAAGGAAAATATGTAAAACAACGAAATATTATTATTTTGTATTATTTTGCATCCGTTTAAATATGCATTTCCATAATGAGAAATCCATTCAAACGAATACACAAATTTAACAAACACCTACTAATAAGCATTATTGCATCATATTATCAACAATACATAAATTCTTCAATAAAAGTATGAAAATTACAAAGGATACGATCTGTTTTGCTTATAGCAATCAGCGGCTTTCATAAGGCAATCTTTGCATTGCTGATAGTTCTTGACAATGCGAAAACAAGTGGCTGCAAAAACAAAAACAAACACAATCATTATTAGTTACTGGATGAGTCTATTTTAGTGAAGTAATACTTAACCCCTTTGAACATACGTAAAAATATCCATACACCCTAAGGAGAAGATTGAACTAACCTGCGGCTGCATATTCGTCCGCGGCGACCTCAAAATCGGGTCTCCACTTGAGCAACGTCGTCTTCAAGCTGAAAAAAAAGCGCACGAGAGTTTCTGTAATAACAGTCGTAAACAAGCGCTCGATGTCCAATACACATTGACCTGCTCACCTCTTTTCCGCCGCGCGTATATGGGCATTCGCCTCTTCGATCTTCGACATTTTTCTGCGAATCTTGGCAGGTCCTGCTTATGTCCCGGGGGCTTCTCGGAGGACAGAGACGAACCTCTCAATTCGCGATAGCCCCTCGACTCCGCGACGTTGTCGGGGCCGAGATGCGAGAAGTGCGCGCGCGATTCTGGCTCCGATTGATCGGATTCTCGAATGGACGGAGAAAGTTATTGCAACGGTACACGTAGAGCAGTTCGAACACGTTAATATCGCGTCGGAAATCGATAGTTATTGACGGACGATTGACCAAATCTTTGCGTAATTACACGGGCTCGGGTCGGCAATCGCTAATTTTTCTGGATAACGTGTCAAACGTTGCAGACGACGCAAATGACCTGTACTTGTTATGTATATATATATATATTTACTGCTGTGCCACTGGCTGCTGATCACGTCGGCACCCTCTGCAGGCTCTGCTACTGGCTGATATGCTCGACTACAGCTATCTCGCTTTATCCACCCCTTTGCGTTTTTCGACTTCGAATATATGCACTTGAGATACGATTAAGCTTAGAAAATATGAATCGCAATTCCGGATCCTGACTACTGCGCAGTTACGAGCATCAGCGCGGAATTTGAGTTTAACTATATGTGCTCTTATAAAAGCTTACCACGCTTTGGTTTCAATGCTATTTCAAAATTAGCGAGAAATATCATTGTTTTTATGTTTATTTGAATTTGATCAATAAACCTGAAAATAATTAGTACAAGTAATTTACAAGAACAAATAATTAAAATTGTACGTTTCGTCGGTAAATCTACTTTATCCGTTGAGTAAACTATCGAATTTGAATGTAAATTAACTCTCTAGTTCTTTACACTATTCATGATCGGACACTTGAACGCTCTTAAAACTACTGGCGGGAAAGACTGGAAAACAATGTGTTTACTCTCGTAGATCGTAGGTTTTCACAAGTCAATATAATTGATTTTGAGCATCGATATTTTTAATACGTAGTCTATAAATACAGTTTATTGTTAACTAAGCGTCAAACAAAAGTAAGTGGTCAGAAATATTTTTTTTCGATACCAAATTAACTATATATAACCTATAAATTATCATACAAACGTTTTGTTTGCTAAAAAGTTTTTAAAATTTTTTCAGATGGCAGAAAAATTAGAAGATCTTAATTTACCCAATGCAGTTGTAACGAGGATAATGCGAGAAGCATTACCGGATGGTGTAACTGTAGCAAAGGAAGCAAGAGCTGCAGTGGCAAAAGCAGCTTCGATATTTATCTTATATCTCACCTCGTCTGCCAATCTGATTGCCAAGAAAAGTAATCGAAAGACTGTGAGTGGACAAGATGTGATACAAGCTATGGAAGATATCGAATTCGATCAATTTATCGAATCACTGCAAGAAGCTCTAGAGAACTTTAAGAAGAACCAAAAAGAAAAGAAGGATGCATCGTCGAAAAAAAAGCAACAAAAGAAAGATGAAGATGACACAGAAATCCAAGATGATGAACAGGAGTAGAATATTTTTTTCAATTTTGTTTCTTAGGCATAAGTGGAATTATTTTTATACTGTATAAATAATAACATAATTATTATTTAAAGAACAATGTAATTTATTTTTAGCAATACATAATCTTATTATTTAATAACAATGTCAATTGTATTTTTTAAAAAACTAAGAAAAATTTCACATGCATAACTTGTAAGGGTAGAAGAACTCTTAAACAGTTCCAAGTATTGAAGCTTAAAATATACTGTACAAAAAATCACATTAATCGATTTCTTAGCATACTTTTGTATAGTAATTTCTAAAAGTTAAAAAAGACTTTATTGCCTTGTAATTCTAATCTTGCGATCTATGGAAGTTCGGCACATAGGACATTCAGTTGAAATCATTTCTGTACATTTTGCACAACAGCATAAATGTCCACAAGGCAAAAAAATGACCTCGCACTGAAATTAATGGAAAAAATATAATAATGATTATTTTGATGAAAATTAATTATAAAAAATCTTACATCGAGGTCCATGCAAACAATGCATTCTGTGGGTGCACTAGGATGAAATATATATTCTGGTTCCGAGGAACTAGTACAAGGCTCTTCTTCTGGTGGAGCAGATGGAGAAGAATATTCATAGGAATTACATTTTTTGTCAGCTAAATAATTCTCCACTGCTTCCATTACTGCAGCTCTATCACTTTCATCTTTAATGCCCATCTGTAAATATCAGTCTTTAGTAAAAGTTTCCAATAACTTTAAAAAATAATATATACATACAGATTTTAATTCATCTTCATGCAAATCAGGAAGTAGCGATGGAAGAGTCCATAAAAATGGTAAACAATGTAATGCTCCTGCCATAGCAACATGACGTACTAAAGCTGAATCTAATGTTTCCAAAAGTCCTTGTGGACGAGCATCTATCAAACTCTGATATTGAAGTAACCAAAACAAACTGTCACGTCTAGTGGAGTCCTACAAATCATAAAATTTGCTCTTTTATTGTGTGTCTTAAAATCACATTTCCAATAATGTATTCAAATTGAATTTACAGAAACATTTCTTCTTTTTTCAATATGTTGCATAGTCTCTAATAATTGATTTCTTCTTTCCTCTTGCTGTTCTAATAGACTTACTAGAATTGCACTTAGAGTGACTCTTCTATCAGCTATGGCATTCTATAAAAAATATGTATTACATTGCGTAATTTAAGAAAATATTTTTCAATTCAATTATTATAGATAAATTTAACGAATATAAATTTACAATCTGTTGATTAATTTCTAATTTTTTCCTTTCCAACTCTATATTTGTTAATGCTGCCAATTGAGACTGTACTAAGTTTACTTGTTGAACAATACTCCAAGATCTAGCATCACTACGTTCTAGTAAGGCAGCCACAACAGCTTTTTGAAGTTGCTCATCTTGTCTCAATCTAATTACTAAATCCTGTCTGTTTTTTTCTTGATCTTGCATTACTTGTAAAAGTTGATCATTGTTTTTAACTTCTCTAAAACAATATAAAAATTGAACATTAACACAAATCAATTTATCTATTGTTAGAAAATTTTAATACTTACAAGCTTAATAAAGATTGAGCATTGCAGTTTCTCAATGCTGCATATTCTGCAAGCTTTTTTTCTTTAATGAGTTCTTCCTCTAGTAAATCTTTCATTGCCACTATAAATACAAATTTTTTAAAAGAAAACAAACATAGATTTATCATAAAAATGCGAAATTTTGATTTTCTAAATGCACTTACAAAGAGTATCCTTAGTGCGATGCAAGGATTGTTCAGAGTAACTTCGAGAAAGAATCTCCATCTCCTCACTTTTCTCAATTTCAAGAAGTTCAGTCTGAGTTTGACGTTCTTTTTCACTACTATGAATAAATTCTTTTATCACTCCATCTGCTTCTTTCTCAGCTAAAAATAGTATCTTTAATTAAGTAATATCTTTTAATAATAAATGAATATTTTAAAAATTTTTACCATTGTAGATATACGTTAATAAACGAGTTCTGTTAGTATCTCTTTCCTGTTGTACTTTCACAATTTCTTTTTCTAACTGAATTTGCTGATGTGCCAAATCCTTAAGAAGTTTCTGTTTATTCATTTTCAATTTGCTTTGCAGTTGTAATTCTTGTTCTTGTTGTTGTTTAATGTTTTCTTCTACTTCTAATAAAGCATTTTGTCGTTGTTCCTGTTACGAAAAGCAAACTATTTTATATTTAGAACTGGTATGAAAAATGTTATTAGTTTTACTAGAAAATTATGAATGAACTCTTTCGTTACGTATGATTGTTATTAGGTAATTAATATTGTTATGTATATCGTATGATCTTCATGAGGATGATTTTTATGACATGATTAATCAAAACATGGAAAAAATTAAGCTTCAACGTGCCTTTAGTTTTTCTAACTTCATTAATGTTGCCTAGAAAAGAAATAAAGAATGAAAAATTACTGTTTTCATGTATTGTTTTTATTATATTGTTTTCATGGATAGATGATTACAACAAAAAATATAAAAATTAAAAGAAAATTTAAAAATGCATCTTTGATTATACATATAAATAAGAAATAACAAAACTTAGAATGAAAATTACTAAAATCATCCATAAATAACAACTATGAAAAATATGTATTTAAACCTGAATGTCATTGTCCTTATTGTTAGTTTGTGAGTTAGCATTCGGTTTTGCTGAATTAGGCATTTCATTCTCTAGAATGCAATCTTCAGGAGAATAATCTATACCACATTCATTTGCTAAAAAGGCTATGATCACAATAGTTCCACCACTTTGGACATCCTCTGGAGGATAGGAAAGCTTCAATCCGTCTATTCTTAAATTCGTTATTTGCTGTGCGTGTCCTAGTGATTTTGGCAGCTTCTGCAAAGATTTGTTGTAGCTGATATCGAACAACGTAAGATTCTTCAACTCTCCCACTGCTTCTGGTAGACACTTAAGTTTATTTTTTGATGAATTAAAAATGGAAAGCTTTTTTAAATGTACGATTTCATTTGGAAGCTTTTGAATATTATTTTCTTGTAAATATAATTCCTATAAATGTCAATGATTGATTTGTTAGGGAAAAATTGAATACATTATAGTATATTAATTATATTCCAAATAAATGGATTTAATAAATATCCTTTTCTTGTTACCTTAAGTGATATGAGGTGAACTATATCTGAAGGCAAAGTATTTAATTCATTGGAATGCAGATCTAAAACGGTGATCAGAGATAAATTTTTTAAGGCACCTCCACCTGAGATAGATCTCAGCCTGTTACATTGCATCAGTAAAGTTTCTTTCCGAAAAACTTCGCACAGTATATAGGTGCTCGATGGCACATTATCTAAGTTGCATTCAGAAATGTCGTAGGCAGGAGACGGGCTCATCCTGGCCTGCAAAATAGCACGGAGCATAAGTCTGGTTTTTTTTATAAATTTTAAACTGACTAGTTTGCAAAGTACGTTATCTATCAATTTTTAGCTTCGCAAAAATTGGACAGTTAATTTTTGCAAAAAAAATAAACAAACAAAGTAACTTGCATTAATGCACTAAGAATTCTATTAAAAAATAGTAAATAAAAAATATAAAAAATGATTAGGAAGGGAATGTGACGTAAAATTGTAAAAAAATTGCGAAAAGCAATGGCAATGGCAAATGGTATAGGAAAAGAAAGAAACGCTTAAGAAAGAACAATCACCAGATACAGTTTGTGCTCGAGTCGAGCTTTATAGTCGACTTTGTCATTCTTGTTTCCATGCTTCCGCGTGAAAGACATCGTCGTTTGCATGTCATGACAGCAGACGAGATTACTTCAAAGCACCTTCTTCTTTCTCAGAAGCACTCGTAAGGCTCTCGTTTCGTACTTATATTATTAACGCATAGTTGTTCCGTCAATTGTTTGACGAAAAGAACGACTTTGGGATTTGTCATCGCCACCCGGCGGTAATTCCCAGACGTTTGTTCGCTCGCACCCTTGGCCCTCGCACCGTCGCACGACGATTGTCAAATTCACACTTACACGTACACTCGCATCTACACTTTCATACATATTATTATATAGGTTATATCTTGTACACTCGCGCACTCAATCTTGCCGGAGACAGTAGAGAGTAGAGCTTACAAATGTACATCGGACCATATATAACATATATATATATATATATATATATATATTTAGGTGTGCGCAACTGCGGAGTGCGGGAGTAGCGGGAGCTGCGGCTCTGCGCGTAGTAGTCCGGTTCCGTGTGAGCTGGTGGGCATCGGTGCTTCGTGTAAAAATGACTTCGTATATACCTATATGTACATTAGCTTAGCGAGTGCTTTAAAGGGGCGCGTCTGCATTGTATAGTCTATTACACACTATTATACACCGATGCATGGAGTATGGTATAATTCAAATGATAGAGTACACGATAATTAGAATGAATATAAATGTCACCTGTGTCCCATTGTCCGTCTGTGTAAAATGAATAAATTTAACTCGGAAAAATTCATTACGACAAGCTTCGTCTTATTTTTCAATTAATTTAAGTTTTTCCTTTATTTATAGAGCAAACAAAGCCGTTACTTTATGTAATGTACATGTGCGATAATTTATTTTGAAAGCTATTTTGTCATTTTTAATTTATACTCTCGGTAATAAATAAATAACGAAATTTAATATCCTTTGTGTTGCCTCAAAATTACGACATTGACATATTATAAAATTGTGTGAAAATAAATACTTCATAAGTATTGATTCTGCATAAAATTCCAATTTCAGTTTGGAAAAAGCTGCTATTTTTATGATTGATATTTTCTTGTTCAGGCATACCAATCGGAATAAGTAAATGAGAATGAAATAATATAATAATAATAATAATAATAATATAAGTGTAGAAAATTTATCTCTATTTAAATGGGGGTCAAGACCAACTTAAAAATAATGCTTACGACAATATAATTCAAACCGTAGAAATGGCGTCATGTTTACCTGAGTTAATTGTTAATCCTTAACGATCTTATAATCTTGAGTTGCTCGAATAAATATAATCCGATTTTTACCATTCAAACCTTAAAAATTAACATTTTATGCTGAATGAACCAATATTTATAGAATATTTCGGTGACAAATTTTTTGCGCACCACAAGGGTTGAGATTTGACCTTTCCTGCGATAATTTACTAACTTTGTCCTTATCAGAGGTAATAACATTTTAAGAGATAACTACAATATTCCGTTACGATTTTTCAAAGTTAAATTTGTTTATTTCGAGTTTTCCTTTGCAATGCAGAGTCTGCACATATATTCTATCGGCTAACCTCGTAGCACACCTAGGTATTAACTACTCCACAATAGTAAATGCATCAACAGAATTAAAACTGGTATTTTTTAGATTAAAAAATGTTAAGTTATACAAAATAGACCTTTTTTTAACTCGTTATTTTTTTTACAAAGTTTCTTTTTATTACTAATTGTTATAGTATCGATATATCAAGCAATTCATACTAAATCCTATTCATACATACTTCTTTCTGGAAGCATAAAATAGTTTGACTCCTCTATAGCTCATCTAATAAAATCATCGTTTTTTTTTATTTTTGATTTCATTTCGATTTTATCACTATCAATAAGCGGCCGTTGTTTATTATTTGATTGTTGCTAAAAACATACAAAGATTTATTTGACTGTCAGCAGTTTTGGCTCATTTCCTTTTGGCGCAATCGATACTCCGTCGGGGTTAGCATGCCTCTGAAAAGAAATTTTACAAATTAGTTGCGAGGCAGAAAAGTAATTATGCCTTTGGGGGGTTAAAGGACTTTATCCGATGTTCGTATTTGTACCGAGCTAATTGTTTCGCCTTTTAAGTACAAGCCTAGCAAAAATCATGTTAACTTGAAGCGCAAATTATTAAATACACTTTCAGGAACGTACCTCAAGACCGTATCAAACGACACGAAAACTCCTTTGTCGCACATTCTTCTGTACAAGTGCCAGCATTCTTTTTCCTTGGGCGTTTGACAGTACGGCTCCGTCGGCACGCACTTCTCTTTTTCCGTACTCGTCTCTGTCGCGGGTACCGTAGGTATCGTAATTACCTGATTAATTGTTCGTACCGATAAAAATCCATAATTATTCTATTAACGTTTGTTATATACCGGAGTAAAAGTCATGCCATCTTCTTACCTTTGACTGAGGATTTTCTCGGAGTTCGCAGGCTGATTGCGACATTAGCATTTCTGTCTGAAGACTCGTATCCGACAACTGCTGCTTCTCCGACTCGCTGGAAAAGAATACGTAGAAGTAGCTCTTGGTTTATAATCAAAATAAACAGGCGATTCAACGAAAAACATATCGACATGATTTTTTATATGAAAAAGAGCGAATGAGCATCGAAAGTGCACGAGATTGCAATTGCACGCGAACGACTCGATTTCAATTAATTGCGCACCTATTTCATTTATTTTTCACGTTCCTTGCGATTAAGTATAAGTGTTAAATCTCGAATATTCAGGATCGCCAGTGCATTAACCTTCATTTTCAAGTTTTCTTATACGATTAATAAGTCTTTGACATTATACTTTTCAATGCAATTCTATTTCAGAGCAATTGTAACCAGGATCTACGTTATGTAACGACTATGAGTCATTTCAATTCGATTCGATTGCACCTGATGCCTTCGTGATCAGTAGCAATAATTCGTCTAAGTTTTGACATTTTTAGGCTTCAATATAGACATTTTTTACATCACCATTTTCTTTAAAACTTCATATCAAAATATTTAATAGGAAAACTCTAACAGTTTGGCATTAAACACTGAAAAAATCATACATTTGAGTTAAATAGAATGGGGGATGTCTTTTTGGCCAAACCCTTGGATTTCTTATAATAAATACGAATTTATTTTTGCAAAAAGCTCATTAAATTTCATTAATTTTTCGTATTATCCGGTAGGGAGCATCCAGTCAAGATAACCAACGTGTGGTAAAATCATTCTGTGATTACTATATATAGTAAGGTTTAAACGAAGTATACATTTAAATTTAATGAAACTACAGATAATATTGTACATACTTCTTAAATATGTTTGGAAATGAAAATATTCTTTTTGAATTAAATAGAATTATTTTCACTCGAAAAGGGTTTGAGAAAATTATGCACGTTTATTTTGCTAGAAAGTTCATATATCCTTTTGATGAAAAATATCTATTTTTGACAAGCTATTAAAGATTACTTTCTCTTTGGCTCAAAAGAATTTTTCTTGTTTCAAATGGTTGTGTGTTCAGTGATTGTATTATAAGCTGATTCAGATCTTCGAAAACTCGAAATATTGTAAAGACATTTTAATGAAAGCCCCATAAGAATCTGCGAACAAGATGATAGTTGTCGTACTAAAAGTATATCATACACAATGGGTACATGACATTGTCGTAGCTGAATTGCCTCAGGGTAAAAATTTCTGTACTTAGTAATGTATCCGCGTTTAGTTCATAAAATGACAGGGTAACTCGATAACATAACTGTGTATCGTCGATATCACCTTATTTATTTCATGGTCAAGATTTGCTACTGACATGCCATTAGACTACACGACTAGAGAAAAGGAGAACAATCGATACTCAATTACAGAAACGTAGAGACTCGTGATTAACGTCGCGACGTGACCCGCTTCGCGGCCTAATTGCTAGCAATCGTCGTTTCCGGAAGTCTTTGTCTTTCTTTCTTACACTTTAGTTCGAAAACAATAAAAAGATGTGTTTTCATATATACGTAGCATTCGCATACATATGCTTATTCACGACGATTCGCGAAGGTCGCAAAAACCTATTGACTCGGCCTGCTTTTCAACTGGATGTCTTTTATAGATGTGGAAGTAATTTTTATTTGTCACAACCACGCGATATTGTTGTTTCGAGAGGCTCTTTCTCTTGTACACGTAACGCTTTAGCGAGACATCGGTTTTAAAGATCGACATCTCATACTTAAAGATTAATAGACTTTTGAAAAACGTACTCGGTCGTTAATCGTCGATTGGCATGTATATTACGTAATTTTAATGCGCAGTGCTTTTAATTGTTCGTTAAATTTATTGAATCTAAAAGAGAAAACTTTTTGGAACATTGAAATGAGTTTATTTTCGATAAGAAAGAAAATATTACTAATGAAGTTAAATCTATGAGTAACGAGAGAAATCATATTTCAAATATTTTAGGTTTGTAATACCAATAAGCTTAATCGCTTCTATCAGTATTTCATAATTTGAGAAGCTCGAAAACTTTAGGCGCCAAAAAGCAATTCAACTGCCGGCGCGATGCTATTCTTCCTCTGAAACGAAACCGCGAATTTCGTGCAAACCAACAATTTCTATATTCACACTTCATATATCCGCGAAAAATCGTATATATGTTACGATTACAGAATATTTCAAGAAGGGTCGTCGTTCACCCTATATAATAATTATGCATAAGTGTGAATCCTCTGCAAACTGAACAAAATCGCCTAATTGAAGAGATACTGAAGATAGGAAATAAATGTTATTTCTAAAATATATATGGTTACAGATTAAAAATTGTACTGTTACGGGTAAAAATATACGATTACGTTTCGCCAGTCTCCTAATTTTTTCGTAAATTATTTCCAGGTTGCAGCGGATTCGCGCATATATTTCTTCTTCACATTCGCCGCGAATTATTTATCGCCACTCGCAAATGGTATACAGATATAGAGCTAGAAGGAAACACACAGCCGCATACGACGTCCGATTTTCAGAAACGGTGGCTGGTACGGCAAAGCCGAGTACAGTCGTCAGCTTCGGCCTACTTCCATGTCTATGTCTCTAGGAATCCGGCAAGCGATGGATGTACGAGCAGCTCGTATATATATATATATATGTATAAAGTGATCGAAAATTTTTTGGAGTCGCGTAATCAAACTTTCAGCCGCTGTAAAGTTTTTCGATTGAGGAACTAAGGTGACCACGCGACTAGCTCCTCAATTAACTACTATTTGCCCTCGTTGAATTTTAAATTACATAACTTTCCTTCCTCTATTTTGAAGAAGGTTCAATCATTTTATTTTCGATTATCCAACATTCATATTTTCTAATTGGATTAATTTCGAATTAGGGCGAATAAAATGTTGATGAATTTGTCTCGACGATTTAAGGTCATCTATCGCTAAACGCGAAACGAGGTTTATTGGTATTTCTACTTTTTTGACGACGTACCCTCATCGACGTGACGTTGATAGCTATCTTCGGATCAGAAAGTATATAGACACGTTAGCACGAAAGGCGGCCAGTTTCTTTATACAAGCAAGATGCTATATAGATCATAATATTCATAGTTCGATCTTGAACACCGAATAGAACTGAAAAAAAGGTTTAATATATCAATACAATTGATTCATTTTTCATTATCTTTCAGACATCGAACAAATCCCCATAATTTAAAGTGGATTATTTAAAGTCCTCAGAATACATCACTCTGGTGCAAGTAGATGAAGACGAACATGCCCAGACAAGTCAATAGCCTGGACAGGTTTAGATTTTTCTTAAATTTTATTGAATAAAATTGACTAAATATATCATTGAATAAAAGCTTTCATTAATAAGAACAGTGATTTCTTTCATCCGTATAATGATATGTACAATACCTAGCTCAGTAATTCACATCTAATGTATATATAAATTAGAAAATATTTTAGAATTGTTTTTTCATCGCGTTTGTATTCATTAGTCAATATGTTATACTGAACGAGATATATTTGTGCCAAAAGGATCTTTTTGACTCTTTGAATAAACTTAAATCAGGAACATAGATTTTTTAATAAAAAAAATTTTTTCATTTCAAAATTGAGCATTTTAGTACAAAAATATTATATTTTATTAACATTTGCTACTATAGGGTCTTGGAGGCGTCTAGTCATATTAACCTGCAAGTAGTAAACTCATTCTATGATTACTATATATAACAAGGTTTAAACCTGCTATATTTAATTGTAAAGTTGTGACGTGTGTAAAATTGAAAACTATGAAACTATGTTGTAATTCTCAATTGTTCTGACTAACTCGCGAAAAGTGATTAGCTACAAAATCTTTTAAAAACATTCACTCATTAATTAATATGACTATGAAAATTTCTAACGACAACCGTGTATTAAATATGAATTAATGCTTTTTTAAAAATGTTATATAATTAATATAGCAAATAAAATTAATATTGCGTATAATATATCGACCCTTATGTAATTCTTTGTTTGGAAGTGAAATTATTCTTTTTGAATGAAATAACATAATATTCATTCGATCACGGTTTCGAGAAAAAGTTTCATGTTTAAAGGAACACGATCTTTAAAAAAAAATTGTTTTCTGTCGATTACAAATATGTCTTATTTTCTTTTTTACTGAAAAGGATTTCTTCTATTTCATATGGCTATTTTTTCTACGTATGTAAGTGAAAAAGTCCTGGATTAGTTTCCGAGAAAAATTGAAATAATCTAAGCAAGCTAAGCAAACGTTTTACAAGAGGTTTGAATCTCGTTAAATTTTACTGGAGAAGTTGAAAACTTAGTGTAAAATTAAAATCGTACTTTAAAGGTAGACAACTTTCTAGAATGCTTTTATAATGAGTTTCGAACATTTTTAAATGCCGTGATAAAATAAATTATTTTACTTCCCGAAAAACTCACCTAAGTCTAGGCGCAGCAACAGCACTGCGACATCTCACGAGCTTCCTCTTCTTATCATGAATGTCCCCAATTGGCACGGCCAGACACCTCTTTTCTCGATCCGTCAGTGGTACCTCGATCTGTGCAACCGCAGGCTCCAATAGTAAGTTTTTCTGTTGATGTTGCTGCAGCTGCAGTAAAGTCGCCGACGAGCTTGGGCAGATATCCGTTTTGAACCAAGTGTTCATGGTCATCGATGCGGCAGTCAGTAACGGAGTATCATCTGGCAAAGAAGAAGTTGCATTTGCTCGGCTAAGAGCAGCGAATCGAGCTTGCAAAGATGCCGTTCTACTGTTAGTCGTTGTTACGGCGCTTTCGTGCTCAAGTCGGGGTGGCGAATCGTAATCGAATGAGTCCTGCTGAAATGAAACTGAGGTACACTTGAATTTTCACTTCATTGTACGGCTTATTATTGAAATTGAAAAGGTTTCGAGAATTTTCTAAAGAAACACTTTTGAACAGCAAAAATGTTGATAAATTTCATTCAAAAAATTATTTCTTTGCATTGTCCTAGGAATTAATTATATATGCCTAATCATTTTATTTATTTGAAATTCGTTTTAAATTTAGTTGAAATATTAATTTAAAGAATGGTAAATATTTATTTATATACAACAAGTAGTCTTATATTGATATAAATAAATTACAGGCTACAGATATTTAATGAAGCTATCTGTAGCCAGATGTTATGTTATTTAAACTCAAAATCAGAATAAACAAATGTTCATATTTCTACACTTCAATCTCAACAGTTTCTACATTAATTGACAAAATCCTTTTTTTATTTTATCAATATAAGTATAAATATAGTTTATTGCAAATAACACTTTAAAATTCTTCGATCATGCACTTATTACTCTCACGAATAGATTAAAACCTTCATCTTCGTAGCTATATATAATTTACAATATGAGTGTAACTCTACACCGCCGCGACGCAGCTTCGACCTAAAATACATAGAAACCGAATGCCGGGTACATCCTTGACCGTTTTCCTGGGAAGAAATTACTACCGTATAATCCTATACGATTTCACCGTGTAATCGACGTGGGCACGAACGAAAAAAAGAACCATCCCTAGCAATATTCGGTTTCCTTGTTTACCGAACTTAACACCCTTTTCGCCGCGACACAGAAAATAGATACGTTTAGTAACCCTGGCGACTTCTTATTATTATTATTGCAAGCACGAGATGTTACCACGAAGACACAGTGACCGAAACCTCTAACCGAAACTAGTCCAATCAAAAAGGATTGACGTGAAATATCGATGTGCCGTTCCAATAATTCGTGCGATTTCAATGTTTTATAATAAAAAAACGTAGATTTATGTTGAGGTATGCATTTATTGCATTTATTGTTATACATGCTGGCTTTGCATAAGCTTTGACGAAGACTAGCATAGAAAATATTATTTTACGATAAAAAAGTATTTAAAAACGAAAAATATACATAAAGTTCTTCAAATGAAAGTGTTGGAAATATACGGGGAATTCAAAGTTCGCGGGCTTTTGTGAAATCGTCAGAAGTTTGCATGTCGCTTTTGATGCAATTAGTTTAGTCAATTATACATTCCAAAGCGTATATATACATATACGTTTCTTCCGTCTCTAATACATCTAGACTTGTTTTCGTGTCTAACCTTGAGCCGTTCATTATGAAATTCGGCATCAGAAGTCTTATGAATGGTTCCTGTAACTATAACAACGTACGACCTCGCACTTGATTTGAAGATTTTACCGGTGAATGAGCCGACAAACTTTTGAAAAACCTTGAAATTTCGTGGTAAAGAAAGGATTGGTCTAAGCACTTAAGGAGAAGTTTTGAATTCCAGAAATTTCTCAGCTTAATTCGATGTTGGTGTTTGGCTCTAGCTGTTGTAGGAGGGGGGGTATATACTTTGGTAACGTATATACTTTGTATCTGTTTTTTCTTTTGTTTACGTAAACAATATGAATTTATAATAAATATAAGCAAAATAATTTGGGGGACGTATTATATATAACCTGCCTAAATATTTTTATGCGATTGAAAAATTGTCTAATTTATTCTAGCTGCGATCTCTACCTGATTTAAATGATTTTCTGAGTCCCCCAGACAACCCATTGGAAGACTTGATGATGGGTGTAGTAGGCAGTTTGTTCCTGAGTTCACAAATAAGTTTATTATCCCTTGGTGAATTTTCGTCCATTTCGCTTTCACTGTCCGCTGAGCTGACTAGTGAGACCATAGTCACCACATCCCCTGTTGCCTTCGTCTCCAGTATACCGATGTTTCTCCCTCCTTTTGATCCTTTACCTTTAGCCTTACTCTCCTCGCCATCGTCTTCACCGCCATCCCTTGAATATCCCATGGATAGCCCTTTTCTCTTACCACCTTTGGATTTTCTCTTGACCGGCGGTGCTGATTTGATTGAACGATTCGACGGTATTGGGTTCTTAATCAATGGCTCACTATTGGCGCTCATCGCTCGGGTCTGTTGTGCGGGATCACTGGCCATAGCTGGGGTATCGATAATGATGTTCACCTGTGTGCGACGTTGAGGTGGTGCTGAGCTTGTTCGCCGGAAACGCGACTGAGTCGAGTCCCGTTGGAAGCTGTGGACGCGGCTGGTGATTCGTGGAGTCGAAGGCTTGTCTGGAATAATGGGACCGACGAAAGCCTTGTTCATACCACTTTGATAACTGGCCCTTTTGAGTCTCGCTTGGGAGTAATCGGGGTTGAGCTCTTTTGAGGGAGTCGAGGGCTTAGATTCAGTAATGTGAGAATCGGCTTTATTACTCAACGTGATGGAAGCATTCCAGTCGTTACAGTTGATGCTGATCGACGATTTTTTCTCTACTACTGGTTCTTCTTCTTCTTTTTCTTCTTTTTCTTCTTCCTCTTCCTCTTCTTCTTCATCAAATTTGACTTCCTCCTGAGCATTATTTTTATCCTCTGTTGGAGTTTCGAGAATCTCCTTATCTTCCTCTAATTTGATGAACTCATCCTCCTTCTCGGTATCGACACAATTCTCGGATAACAAGGTGCTCTTCGAGGAATCGAATGACGAGAACCACGTCTGAAACTTGAGCTCGTCGCTCACTCTTACTTTATCACTCTGAGCTAGTTGTACGTTGGTCTTGTTATCTTTCTCCTGGGTTGTGCACTCTTTTATTTCATCCAAATCTTCATCAGTCACCGATAGTTTAGAGGTGGACAGTTCCGTACGGTTGGTCGCACTTGACATCCTCGACTCGCATCTCTCTTCAACCGTGTTATGCGCTAGGAATATATCGATATTTGACTTGTTCTCTTCTCTCTGCCTCCAGGCTAGTCTCAGTCTCTCGGCTAGTTCCTGCCTAGAATAGAGTATCGTTGCTTTCTCTGCCAGTGGAATTCTACCCCTATTGGCTCTGCCAGTTGTGGGTCTGCTACTGGACTTTCCGGTAGGTATTTGACGAGCAACGATCTCCACATCTCCATCGTTCTTTGACTTTTGGGACTGATGTTCGCTCCAGGCCACTCGGACTTTTGGCCTTTCCAAAACCGACACATGGTTATGATTGTGGTGATGATGATGGTTATGGTGATTATTGTCGTATTTGTTAGGGTTGCTAGTTGAAAATCTGTTCGCGCGAGTGGAAACGAGGGAATTGGAAGTCGCGTAAATTTGTAGGTTTCGGTCATCTTCGGTAGATCGTTGACGTCGAATCTGCTGTTGTCTTCGAGGTGGCTGTTGTAGGGAGTGTTGACGAACTGGTCCAGCTGGACGGCGGGACATTGCGGCATTGCTCATCACGATCTGAAAAGTAAATATTCGCTCAAGTTCAATATTCGTTTCTGCTTAAGGGTAATGAAAATATAATACATCAATTTTTATTTGTGGATTTTTTTAGAAAAGCACGTGTTACACAAATTAAAAATCAGTCGTTACAATATTACATAAATATTGATGGTAAGTTGAGGCTGTAGTAATTATAAATACATACGTTTATCTTTAAATTCATAGAAATAGAAAGCACTGTATTTTTAATAAATAATTGAAATATATTTATAAAAAAGTTTGTTTTCATTTGAAACGATTAAATATACTGTAATGAAAATAAAGGTTTCTTATTTTTTAAATTACACATATAACTCGGTTATTAGAAATGATTTGGGAGGTGTGAAATAATTAGAAATTGTGTGTCAGTGATTTTCACTTATAGAAGAGTAATCAGTAGTTGAAAAATCCACGTAACTTAGCTGCTTATTGGGAATGTACAATTATTACATTGGCGAACACGAATAGCTGAAGTAATATAGTACGAAGTTTCAGAGAAACAACGGCCAAATCAACTATTCATATAGTTCCTTAAATGCGATCGTTATCACACTTTCCTAAAGCAAACGATAATATAACTGAAAAGTACGGTTTTTAGAGAGTGAAATATTTAAAGTTCTTCTAATGTAAAATGTGAACGATAATAAAGACACGTGTAAGTATCACTTTTAACAAATTTTTTATTTTTTTAATATGAGTATGGTTTAATTATATAATTATATACATTTCTACAATTCAACGAATTTCATGGCACTACACTGAAAACTATTGCATTTAAGTTCTTTTAAAAAAGCCAATTTTCAATGAATATTATACCAATTTTCTAAAATATAGCAAACTTTTTTTCAGTCCAGATACATTTATTTATCATGTATAAATGATATAAAAAAATTTGTTAAATTATTAAAAAAATACCATTATAATATAACGAATTTACTCGAACATATTTGTGATAAGTAGATAAAGTCTTAGGTTGCATGTAAGATCTGAAATATAGAGCCTTCATTCATGAACTACAAAGCTGCTAAGTTAACGGCTTCTACATAGCTATGAATCAACGATTAGATTCTCATCGTGGTGAATTACCTTCAATGCTACTGCGTGGGTGTTACTACATCGGGATATGTGCACAAGTCGGTCGCTGAACTTTAACAGCTTATTAGACAATGAATTGACTTTTTCACAAAACTGCAATGTTCTTGCCGATAACAAATAAAAATAGCAAAAATATTGTTAAAATAATAATGTGCTCATCAAACAGTGAACAGCGATACAAAGAATTCTGACATACATATTCAACTGGTGCATAATCTAAGGTGCATTGTGATAGAACGTTTTAAAGTCGTTAAACGTGCTTCGTTCTAAAACCCTTAATCTATAAGCAAACGTGAAATGTGAAAAACCTTAAAGCTTAAACCTACTTGATTCACGTAAACAAATCGACTCGATGAACGAAAGTCGAAAAAAAAGAGAACGTTCAGCTAAGAAAAGTCCTTCGAATTAGCCAAAGAAATTTTTAAGAGAGTAGAAAATAAAGCAATAATGCTGCAGGAGGACGCTCGATCATATCGGCGAAGGCGAAGGTGAGCGTCTAGCACTCACTTCGTTCACCGACGCTGGTTCACGATGACTGACTCGCGCGCCCTGTAACTGGCTCTCCGCGTGAACGCTCTTCTCCCTCTCCACAGTCACCCACGGCGCCTCGTGTTGTTTTTCCTCCTACACGTCGCGTTGCTCAAACGCTTCTACGAAACTCTACTACTTGACGCGCCTGCTGTTGTGTGAATGCCTGAGTTTCTGTGTTTCCGTGTGTCTGCGTGTATCTGTGTGAATTGCACTGAGGGTAGGATAATAAGCCTAGAAGTACCAGTATAGAAGTTGTGTACTCTTCAAAGGATCGAGAAGGACGAGGTTTGTTTGATGAGCGATCGATGAATCTGAATTTCTTTTCAATGGAATGATTAGGAAACGAATACGGCCTATAGCCGTTTTTATAATAGCTTTCGTCTATCGTGTATTAATTTATGAGTTATGTTATGAGCGTATGAAGGTTAATTTTCCTTTTATGACTCGAGGTTGCACTAAGAATCTATATGTCGTTTATACGATGTGATGCTTATACACGGGTAAACAAGAAAATTTATATAGATCTCTGGGTAAACGGTTGCTTATTTAGCTGAAATCAATATGTGCTTTGAAAAAATCATTTTGTACAACTGAACTCATTATAGACAATGAATCGACTTTTTCTTTTTTAGCTTTTTTGATACTCTATTATCGCAGAACACATTAAAAGGTGAACTCGCTTTTTTTTATTTGCCGAAAAAAGATTGCCGAAAAAGCTTTTTCGATACATTAACGAACTGTTATAATCGACACCTGCATATTGATTTTGTTCGAATAAATCATCCATGCATTTTTAGACCGAGATGTTACAGCAAATTTTGCGCATCAATTCTTATTTATTTATATGTATACATTTTTTTATTAACCTTTTTCTATTTGATAAAAATGTACAAATTATATATACTGCATATTTTATCACATTATAATAAACTTTCAGCAGGTTAATAGGTGTTTCATATTTTTTTTATTTTGAATACTTATTTAACAATTTCGTAAAGCCTTTCTAATCGTGTTTATTCCATTCCACAGCCACTATCTTTGAATCTCATCTAGTATTCCATCTACTTAAGTATCCATTTATCAATATCAGCCTCTCGACAGCTTTGTGGAGATCTGCTCCTCTTCCAATCCCTTGACGACCCTCGATAAGTGAGGTGAGATATTGTTAAAATCAAAGAAAAATATCTATCAAAGAAAAATTCTTCGTAAAATAAACAAGTTACTCTCCAAAAAATAATAGAAAGTAATGCTCCAAAATTGCATGATCGACATTCAAAGCACGTGTCTATATTTATTAATAGTTGGTATGAATACAATTTTTTAATCTAAGATCTTGGTTGT
The DNA here is from genome assembly GCA_018906985.1 of Apocrypta bakeri. Classification (NCBI taxonomy): domain Eukaryota; kingdom Metazoa; phylum Arthropoda; class Insecta; order Hymenoptera; family Pteromalidae; genus Apocrypta; species Apocrypta bakeri. The sequence goes on from JACCIA010000022.1 coordinate 1,551,229, forward strand.
GATTCTGTTTATCTTAAATCGGTGAAGGGCCTTGTTTGGTTGGCAGAAGTCGGCCTCTAGCTCTTTCCGAGGCAGTCACCCGTTATTGATCAAAACTTTGCCTATCATCTGACAGCTTGTTGTCCGCAGTTACCATGGCATCCTTGCCCCTAGACCAATCATTCGTACCGTAGCTCTCTCCTCTTCTTCTTTTCTTCTTCTTTTTCTCCTTTTTTGCCACAAATTTTCTGGTTCCTGTATCTTCTCTTCTGCTTATATATATATATATATATATATATATTTCTATTTCTTCTTTTCTGTTCTTCTATAAGTATAGATTTCTGTCACGAACTGTACCTAGCGAGTCAAGCGATGAAGGACTTGTAAATGCGATGTCGTGCTTTCAGTTGGTGTAAGGAAAATGGCAAATACACTCTATTTCTCATGACCTGTATATTTCTAATAGAGATTGAAGTTTCACATAACTTACCTACTTCGGCGAATTGAAGCTTAATGTAACGGTGCTTTCATTAGGTGTTTTGAGTTTGACTCATTCAAATTATATTGCTATTTAGTCGTCAATTCTGAGGTAATGGAAATGTTGATGTTTAATAGGTTAGTAAATTATCGAATTATTCTGAATAAAGAATGTAAAATCGCGTTAAACAATTCAATAACATTTTCTCCCCAATAATATTTCATGCTTGACATTCTGAATGAAAAATTGGTCTTGTTCACGAACTCAATGCTTTGCAATAAAATCACAAAGAGATTTATCACTCATAAATTTTTGGTTCCAAAGTTTAGAAAAACAATCCGATCTTGATGGCCTTTTAACTCCTCCTATTCTCTCGCTTCGGTTTGGCTTTGCTATCTACTTCATTAAGACTTCGTAAAACCAACCGTTTATTCGCAAAAACTTTAAATTGAAGAGTTTCATATTACAAATGCAGGTCCAGAGTTGTTATTTTCTAAATGTAGTATTTGTTTCATTTTCAAGTAAATATTGTCTTTCGAAAAGCTATTTTTTAATAAATAGATTTTCCAATATAATTTGAGCAAGTGAAACTGTCTTAATAATTGACCGCCTTGAATCCGATTGATGAGATATGCGATTTCAGCGATTTCAACGTCCCTGTTACAGCAACTCTCTCGTATTACACGCCCATATGAATTTCCACACACCCAACACATAGGAAATAATCGAAATGATCCCAGTATGCGTATAATACATGCACACAAGGAATGAATGAGCGATATATAGAATACAGAAGATAGTTTGCGATGGGCTCGCGCAATGGCCGTTAGATGCCAGATATTGCGGCTAATAGCTAAAGTTTCACCATCTAGAATTTGGCATATTGAGCGCTCGCCGCCTACTTTGAGATTCTCACATTTAAGAAAACCACTTTGAGCCACTGGCTGGCACTGAACCAAGTTCTATCAATAATGTTATCTTGTTTTGCGAGATTAATGCGCATACGCTTAAGAAAAAAAATCTTTTTTTTTTATACGAAAATGGTTTATGTTTCAGGAAAGGAGTAATATAAATATTAAAAATGGCCGAGGCACCGTCGCACAGTTTCCTCGACGAGGATTCATTTTTTTCCGAAATGATGTCTAGTCAGTCTGATCTTGAGGACCATATTTTGCTGCTAAAAATATCCTTTTATTTCATTATGTTATCAAAATAATCGATTTACACAAAATATATTTGACGTATATACATTATTCTTCTGTATTCATTTTGTATTTATAATAGATATTAGCTGAAATAGTTAACGTATTAAACAATTTTTATAATTTGCATCGTTATCCTTAACACAATTCTGTATACGAGGCATTAAATAATGATCCGTCGAATAGAAGATAAATTAGAAGAGCTGCGAAATTTTCTATCTAATAATAGTATACGAAATGTGCCAATAGATATTTTGGATGAAAAAATATTCAAAACTGCTTTGCTCGGTGCACAACAAATATACTTTGAGGTAAAGGCTTTTGAACGTAGCATGTTTTGTATAGCCATAAGATAAATATTGGATAAAATGATGCATTCTTTTTTCTAGATAACAGATTCTGTTAACGAGCTCTTAAGAAGCAAACAAAGTAACGCGGAGGATATAAAATTTCAATTGAACGTTCTAGCAAATCTATTGAAATGTTGGGATTTAAGTATAAACCATATTAAGGCTTTAGAAAAAGTATCCGTTATCGACATCAAGCACTTTCCCGCCAGTTTATTCGACGTAATGATTGATATGTTAAGTCACTGTAAGAACAGGTAAGACAGACAAAATCTTATTTAACCTTGTCAACTTACAAGGACACTTTATCGGAGTCTTCTTTTAACTGGGTTATTCTAAATGGAATTAATATTAGAAAAATTCGCGCCGTACCTGTAAAACTATTTTGAAGGCCGTTCTTTTCAATGACAATTAATTTAAATTCAAGTTCAATCCAATTAATTTAAAAGCTTATCGAATCAAAATTTTCGCGTCAAATTTTGATTTTAAAATGATTTTTCGCTACCTTATAATTACCTTATAATTGTTGTATCTATCCACATTACATTTTCTACTCGTATAGAAACGTTCAAATAGCAAAAATGTCTTGAGATTATTCAAAGAACGTTCAACTTATTTCTATTGTCTAATCTATTACAATTTTTATTTTCACAAAGTCCTAGAATCATGAGTTCGAAAATCTGAATTTTTTATTTAGTTTTTATTTATTATTTTATTTGAGGATTTCTAAAAGTGTCTTCGTAACGTTAAAGAATTAAATTAAAACGACGATCAATTCAATAAATTTACATATAAAGAACAAATTTACAGCACTAAATGTTATGGAGATTATTTTCAATCAGTTTCGGATAAATTGACTGCACTTTTTCGACAATGCGTCAACACATTAAACATGTTTTATTCTCTATTGGACTCTATTATTTCGTTTGATTCAAACCAAGAAGCCGAAATGAACATTTTGTTAAAAAGTAAAACGTCATTTCTCATTAAGTATTTTGGAAAAATTTCTTAAAAATTCCATCAACATTTAATAGCTTTATCTGGAAGCTCATTCCTATTTATATTTTTAGTAATAGATGAAACAGGAAAGATTGCTACGTTAACTAGTGGCATGGATGCAAAAACGCTCACGGATATGTGGAAGAGATTCGGAAAACTTGCCACAACCTATAGCATTGATATGAAAAATATTTCTCCAAATACAGTGACGCAACATTTTAAAGGATTATCTGAAAGCGTCACTGCAATTTTATCGACAATTAATTTAGTAAGTGCTGTTGTAACATTATTATCTTTCTATGCGTACGGTAATGTTATAATATTTTAAACTCAGAAAAATCCACGTTCCTCGAATGAACGATCTGTTCTTTGTTGCCGGATTTTACTAAAAATTTTGGAAAAATTATGCGACACTTATTGCGGATGGATACGAAGTGAGGCGATGCTTGCTTTAATTATGATGCTTGCAAATTTATTCAGGTACACTTATACTCAGTATATATATTTTTAAATCGACAATTGAAAAAGTCATAAAAAATTTGTTGCAGATACACTGAACATTGCTTAAAACTCAATGGTTACCACCCGGACTTTGTAAGATTTATCATTTCCAATTTCATATTTATGTTTGAGCCTTTTCTGGATGTTATTTTAAAAAATGACACTTTTAGATCGGTATGCTTTTATTTTTATTATTAATAAAATGCAATCGTCGTGTGAAGCAGCTTTTAAAAAATATCTATTTATAGAGCTTTTTCGACTATAAGAAAAACGTTGGAGATGACGTTGGAGATGACGCTCTTGGTTATCATATATTGCTCTTGACAATTGTAAGAAAAATATCTGTTTTACCATACGAAGTGCAGCGTGATTGGTGCAATAAAGACGTTAATTTGTTGGATGCTTGTTTCAATAACATTGACGGATGTAAGTTGGCAATACTTGACCATTGTCAGTATCATTTGATCTCTAAATTTGAAATAGTGATATTATCACTGATTTCAATAGACGGGTCACCACCCGGCTAAACATAAACTTAGAAATACTGAATCTTATTTTATTATCTTCAATATTTAGTGTATATTAAATATTAATTCGTGAATTTTTTGTGCCAACTTTAGTATTTAGTGAATATTCATTAACTACAAAAAGCAGCGAATAATTATAATACAACTTCGAATTTAGCAGAAGTTCCCTCTTTAAAGTAACGATTATGGTTGCATGGACATCGCTGATTTTAGAGTGATAACTGTTTATTACTGTTTAAAACAGTGATTTTTGGTAGTACAGAATAGTGAATTTTGATGTTTTCAATCAGAGCACATTATAATTTTAAAGGGGCTATACCAGTGTGAGCACCACAATTCTACATATTTTTTGGAGATTAAAAAAACTACTGCATATGAGGCTCTGCAATTTTGGAGACATATTTATTTATACAAATAAAATTGATAACATTTTTATGGTCAATCTTCGAACGCATCTTAAAATATAATTGCTCAACTGCGTCCACAAAAGGTCATAAAAATAACTGAAAGGAGAAAATTTTTGTATTATTCAGTTAGCAGGCGTTTTCTGGATATTCAATCACGAAATGAACCGTAAAAATTTTAAAATAACGAAATAGTGGCAATTTAAAAAAAAATCACTTCTCGTGGGAAAATTTGTCAAGATTTGAAAAATGCCGTTTTGAGAAAATCGCGTTTAAAGTCGAAGCGGAGCCATATCTACCTGCGCAATGCAGTTACTTAGAAAACCATAATTTAAAAACTATTTACGATACGGCATTGGCATTTTGACAGAATATTCTTGAATATATTAACTAACGATTAAAAGCAAGAAATTGATTTTTAAAAATGGCCATACCGGTAGCTATACCTGTATATAGCCCCTTAAACCGCGCTTTTGTACTTTTTCAAAAAGTAAATTATTTTCACATTGTCAAAAAGATAGTACTTATTACTATTTCATAGTTCTCTACTGACAACATTATGTACAATGTCGTAAATATATCGTCGTCAATAGTAAAATGTGACCGTTTCAAGCTCAGAGAGTGTATTAATATGGCGTATTAATGTAGATTATTTTTTACAGTAACGGAAGAAATGTGCATGGGAAAGCAACAAATTCAATTGTCACGAGATGTTGGACAAGGATCATATGTAGCGAATATTTATGAAGCTACATGTGTTAGTATTTTTTCACTCGTTTGTCAAATTCCAAATGCAGATTTGTCTGATCTGATACTTCTACTGATGAAGTATTTGCTCGGTGGAGGATTTTTCAGCTCTTTGCTCTCCTCGGATGTTTGGTGTTTTATTTGCCGGTATGAAGACATAAAAATAATTTTAAACGAGTTATAGATAGAATTTTATTGTTATCTTAAATTGTACACAGACTGGGATCTTCAGAAATGTGCTTCAACCAGTTCAAGTACTTAATGTCCATTTACGAACTACTCCTAGAACGAAAAAATAATATCAACGTTGTAGTACTGTCGAGTTTATTAACGCGTCAGTACACATTTCTATCCGATGATGATAAAAATGAATTTATCAACAGCGTAGACAAATCTTCTGACCCACATCGATTGATTTCCATAGTTAGAATACTAGAGCCGGAAAAAAAGAAGATGATAGAGCGGCAAGTTGATGCTTCAAGTGCCAATTCTGAAATATCATCTAGTTTAAAAATATTAGAAGATCAATCTTCGTTAAAGAATTTTTCTTCACTAGTAAGTACATTTATTTTGAAGTACGCATTAGTTACATATATTTATGTATCACAATTATCAATGAGTAATTTTTCTATTATTCAAGGTGAAGAATTTTTCGACCATCGAAGCTTTCGATGTACTACAGGATAAACAGTCGATCGATACTTTTATTTATATGTGGAAAAAACTCGTCTGCATATTAGGCGATTGTGAAGGAACGTTACTGCTACTTTTGGAGGATCTTGCAACAGCTTTAATTAGAGCTTCACATCCGCAAGAAGCTGAGTCTAAATATATGACATCGGTTAGTTTAGATCCTCGTCATATTTAAAACCAGATTAGTTTATAAATTTATCGTTTTACGAAAATAATTTCGCCGTATTAAGCAAGATCAATCTATTGTCGAATTGGTTGATTAAAAATGTGATTATCATGAAGCGTAAAATAACAAGAACAATCTGTCCAGTTTACTGAATTTAAAATATATGATTTTTAAAATGAAAATAGTGAAATTTCACTATTTAGCCCTGCTAAAGGCATTTCAAAATGCTATAATGCGACTGCAAAGTGGTGAATTATAATTTTTCACACTTTTCCAAAAAGTATAAACAGTGTAAATATACAGTTTAAAAAACACGATGAACATGAACCGATTAAAAAAATCATTATTCGTTATTGAACCTGTGAATATAAACTATTTTATACCATTGAAAATTGTTTCAAACGGTGATTTTTCACTAAATTCCGAAGTTGTATCACAATTATACGCAGCAATTCGCAGTTAATGAATAATCACTAATTAAAAAAATTGATACGAAAAGTTGACCAATTAATATTCTCCATACGCGATAAATATCGAAGGTAAAAATCACTATTTTTACGTTAATGTTGAATTCTTGTTCACAGATTTTGGAATCAATGGTCTCGCTCTATCCATACACCTCGATATCATTGCGATTAGAGTTTTGTCAGTTGCTGTATCGGTGGTCCTCGTTCCTGACCGAAGGAGAGTCGACCGTCGTTGCCGAACTGTACTGTCGGCTTCTCAGTGACTTCGAGCCGTGTGTTCAGCAACAAGCTTTCGAAAGTTTCGAATACCTGACACGCGCCTGTCCCGATGCAGGCCTCATATCCTCTGTTGCTGTGTCCATCAAAAACACTCAGTCTCAAATATCGCGAACTTTGCCAGCGTACATTACCGGCGAAGTTATTCATTCCTTGGTACATTTCCAGAATTTAGATGAATTTTTCGCTGCTCTAAGCCATGGCGTCGCGGACTGGAAGAAACACGAATGTTACAAAAGAATTCAGGCCGATCGCGAAGAAAAGGTCTTAAAATTAGACGCGGGACTGAGTTCTAGAGGCGACTTACGATCGGAAGAAGTTGAAAAACGAGCGGTTTCAGTACACAACGAAATTGAGTACTTGATAATGAATAAAAATCGAATTCAGAAAGACACGTATGAGAGGCTGTGTCAAGTTTGGCAAAGATTTTTAGAAACTGAAGATTAGTATTTATAATTTTTGTTGTACAGTCAAATTATTCTTCGTTAATGAAGTTTTCTTTGTAAAATGCATATTCTTTTTTAGAGTAAAATGTGTAAATAATTATTTGAAGTGTATATATGCAATGGCGCTCTTTAATTTAGATTATGCTAATAATTCAGCTACATTCAATAACTACAATATTATATTTGATAAGTTGATTTATGATTTCTAACGAATAATAAATCCGAGCAATTTTATACTTGAAGATAATTTTGTTATTACCTTTCATTGCATTAGTTACTTACACATACCAATTCCAATGTCGAATTAATCAAACACCAATTTAAGAATCATAATAAAGACATACCGTATATAAGATATTACGTAAACATGAAATATTTTTATTGTTCTTTTTATACATTATCCAACTACAGATGGTATACAGCATACATCAATTTTATAATTTACTATTAAATACGTGAATTTTTACAAAATTTTCCGGTTCTTACATATTTCTCGAATAAACAATGCATTTTTAATAACATTTTTAAAATTTCCCAAATTAAAAGAATCAAAGTCTTCGGATAAAGTTGTCATAAAAAGTAAAATATTATTCATTCTTATCGTAGATTTGAAATTCCCGCCATAAATGCACTGCACGAAAAATTCAGTGTTAGCATCCAGTGACTGGGTCCCAGTCACACTAAGCGTATTAGTGAGGTACAAATATAACTTTACGCAATTCGGCAATCCGTGCACGGCTGCACGGGGCAACCGCAACACGTTTCACTTACGGTCACGTAACGAGTAATTTTTTTTTCAAAATTTTTGAAGGTTCAGGAAGAAAATTAATGGACACATCCGACCGGTCCGATGACGTTTATTACGTCATTTTTACGTTAATTTCATTAACTAAGATCCAAGACGAACATACCAAATGTAATATTACATATATATATAGTGCATTAAATTAACACACACGATGAATACAAATAAAATAGCAATTGCTTAATAGTTATATTTTTATTAAATAGATTATGAGCATCATAGAGAATAATAAAATACAATGAATTAAAATATGTAGGTTGGTTTTGTGATTATAAACAGATATGCCTGTTATGTTTAATTCAGTTATGTCTGGATTCAAAGAAGTAAATCTCAACAATATCATAAGTAAGAAGTTTATGATTTAAAACGTAGTTCTGTATTTTAAAAAGTAAATGTTTATTTAACATATTTTTTTTCTAGGTAGCGATCCAGAGAATACGTTAAAAAAGTCTACATTTACTTTTAAATTGCAAAAGAATAACTGTAAATTAAAAAAACTACAAGGTTCAGTTACAAAAGCTTTTTCCGATGAAGATCAGCAAGTCTTTAATACAAAAACAAAATTACTCAAGTCTCCTTTATTTGAAGGAAATGTTGAAAACGATGATAATGAAGAATCGGTACTATCTTACTCAGAACCATCGTGGAGTGGTATGCCAGAAGATGTCTATAAAATAGAAATATTAAAATGTGGAACTATTTTAAAAACTTTGGATCTTTCATCAAAAAGCTATCATGTTATTGGAAAATCTTTGCAGTGTGATATTTGTGTGAAGCACGAATCAATTTCTATATTTCATGCTATATTGCAATATAAAAAATTAAGTGATTTTGAGAATGAAAAAGGAATGTACATTTATGATTTGAATAGTATTAATGGAACGTTTGTAAATGGCAATCGTATAGATCCTAATACATATATTTATCTTCATAGTGGATATATAATTAGTTTTGGAGATAGCCCAAGGAAGTACATTTTACAAACACCCAAAGATAATGAAGAAAAAGAGGCTGAACTTTCAGCCGCAGAGCTAACTGAATTAAGAAAATTAGAAACTAAAGAAGAGGAAAGATTAAAATATGAGCGTTTGTTAAAAGAAAATGAAGAGAGATTGAAAAGAGAAAATGAATTTAAAGGAATCAATTGGGGAATAGCAGAAGATGTTAATGAAAATACAGCTTCTACGGACATAACTGAAAATTCAGAAAGTGAAAACGAAGAATTATTTGTAGAAGACCCTAAAAAGGCATTGAGCGATTGGTTCAAATGGGAGGGACATGACTTAGAATACCATACGGAAGATAGAGGATTTGGACAATACTCTTGTTGGATTAAGTAAGTAGTACATATTATTATTTTATTTTATAGCTGCGTATACACATTTTTGACTAATAACATGTTTGTTAGTTTGACTTTGGATGCAGTAGGAACCACAGAAACAGTTGAAGCCCACGTTGTTGGAGATAAAACAAGGGCTATAAATGAATGTGCTGTCAAAGCATGCCGAATTTTAAATAAATATGGACGTTTACGACAAGCTCATGGTAATATCTAAATATAAATGTACTACATTTATTTACTTATATTATATTTAAAATTAAAATTATGTTTTGCAGAAGAAAAAAAAAGTATCTCAAAAAATTGGGAAGAAGTTGATTATTACGATTCTGAAGAGGACAATTTTTTAGATAGGACTGGAGTTGTGGAAAAGAAACGTCAGCAAAGAATGAAAACCGCTGGAAAGTTAGATTATCAGCATGAAAAAAGCAATTCACTGGTAATCTATGAAGTACATTTTATATACAAATATCACTGCATTTTAATATAGAACTATTAATTTGATTATATTATATTTTATTTTCAGCAAGATAAATATTCAAAAATTAAAGAAAGAATACAATATTTAGAAAATCTAGTAACTTCGCAGAATCCTATAAAAGATGAAGAAGAAAATTCAGATGAAGATGCATTAGATGCCTTCATGTCTAAATTGGAATCAAAAACCATCAATAAGACTCAAATTCGAGACATAAAAATGGAATTACATAATTTACATAAAGAAAAAAAGACAGTGTCAGAAATGATTAGTAAGATGCAATCTGACGAGCCACCTTAAATGATTTAAGACAATAAAAAAAAGATATAATTTGTACATAGTTCAAATGTAAATAAAAATAAAATAATTTTCTTATAATGATGCTCTAAGTATGGATTTACTTTATTATAATTGTATAAAATTTTTTAAAAATTTTGAAAAAGGCAATATCTAAATAATAGTAGAGTTATAATACAGTACAGAGTTAAAAATAAAGTAAGTATGATGCAAATTCGCGAGTTATTAAATCAAACGATGTAAGGCTTGAAATATCTTCTACCGTTACAGAAAAAAAATTGATAGTTAATAGATGTGAAAAAAATGTACATTGCCAGCTTTTTGCCACACATAAAAATAAAAAATTGTTTAAAATGATTTTGAAATCATTTTAAACAATTTTTCAGGGTTCAGAAATGAAAGTTAGGTTTGCGCATGTCGGTATGAAATATATATATATATATATATATATATATATATATATATTTTTTTTTTATAGTCGCATGAAATAATGTACTGCTCGTTGCACGAGTGAAGTGAGTCCCTGCAGAGGCAGACCAACAAGGGCAACAAGGTAGTGCGAGGCTCACTAGTGACCAGCAAGACCGCAAGGCAAAGAGCGCAAGGTACAGCTAGTGAACACACGCGCACAGTAAGTAAAGAGAATTGAGAGCTTAAATAGGTAGTACCTATAGTTACCGAAATATGCTTAGCGGCCGGTAATGTGTATGTCCAATGCATCGTCGTCGAGGGGGCCAGCCGGATAATCAGCATTTAAATTAATATACGTTTTATGAGTGAAACATGGCTCATCAATTACTCTTTTCGGCGAGTAAATTCGAAAAGTTCTTGCTTAGCCGATTGGATCATTTCCAGGTACGTATTGTACTTTCTTGCATCAACATAACCTATTTCATCATGTTGTGAGACATTTCTATTTGGTGATATAATCGTATGTTACCCGCTTCAATTATTCAATTTTTTATATTGCCTCGACTTTCTCAGAATAATTATTCATTTTTTATTAAAAAATCACAACTATTAACGTTCATTAATATATTTTCATAACTCGATGAAATATTGAATTGTATATTTTGTAGGCTTGGAGGAAATTGTCGTTACTCAGAAATGGACCTAGAATATCTACTATCAAGCAAGTTCAGCAACAGTGGAGGTTGCTCTGTGAGAAACCGCCTAAAGGTTTTGAAGAATACTTCAAACCGCAACAGAAATCAAAAGAAGCTCCCAAAGAATCTGAATCTTCAGCTAGCGAGAGTAAAAGTTCGCAGAGTTCACAGACTGCGAGTCGAAGTTCTTCAGAATCGTCAGCTTCAGGTCGGAAGAAAGCCTTCGATTATGGCTTTTACCCAAGGAAAACCATGGGAAATGATGGAGAGAAATCCTTTCCTGGTAATGACAAGTGGTTAACTCTTGGAGCTTTAGGAGCATTTGGTATAATCGGTATGATGATGTTCTCGGAAGGAGGAAAAGAAATTACATGGAGAGAATTTGTTTATGGGTAAAAAAATTTGAATTACATAAAAAAAGTTCGACCAGTAATATTACAATTTATTAAAAGAAGTATTATTTGCTTGTTTGCAGATACTTAAACAAAGGAACTGTAGAAAAGTTGGAAGTCATAAACAAAAAGTGGGTGCGAGTGCGATTATTATCTGGTACCAGCACAGATGTAAGTATAATCAAGCTTATTAATTTGAATTTATTTCAAATTATTTTATTAAGTAAATATGTTTTATACTTAGGGAACTTTGTGGTTCAATATTGGTAGTTCAGATACGTTTGAAAGAAATTTGGAAAATGCTCAACTTGAACTAAATATCGAGCCACAAAATCATATACCAGTTGTGTATAAAAATGAAATTGAATCTGGGCATCTTGTTTCTTATCTTCCTACTATTCTTACAATAGGTAAATAAATCATAATTTTGTATACATTTTCAAACACTTATTTTTTATATTTCAAATCTACATTTAACATTTGAAATTTATTATTACAGGTCTGTTATTATATTTTACCAAGTCCACAGCTAGTATGTTTAGTGGTAAAGGAGGACGAGGTAAAGGATTATTTGGAAATGTCACTTCATCCACTGCTAAATTAATCAATCCAAATGAAATTGGTGTCCAATTCAAGTCTGTTTAAAAATGATTTGTTTTAATATTTTCAAACGATTCCTAAGAATGCATTAATAATATTCTTATTATTCCAGACATGTAGCTGGTTGTGAAGAAGCTAAAATTGAGATTATGGAGTTTGTAAATTTTCTTAAAAATCCGCAACAGTATATTAATCTTGGAGCTAAAATTCCTAAAGGCGCTATATTGACAGGTATTTCTTATCTTTAAAAAATGGAAATATTTCATTTACATATTTTACTTTATTTCACTTTGAAAAGGCCCTCCTGGTACGGGTAAGACTTTATTAGCGAAAGCTACTGCAGGCGAAGCAGATGTACCTTTTTTAACGGTATCTGGTTCTGAATTTTTGGAAATGTTTGTCGGTGTTGGACCGTCGCGTGTACGAGACATGTTTGCACAGGCTCGCAAACATGCACCTTGCATTTTGTTTATCGATGAAATCGATGCTGTTGGTAGGAAGAGAGGAGGTAAAAATTTTGGTTCACACTCGGAACAGGAAAATACTTTAAATCAACTTCTTGTGGAGATGGATGGTAAGTTAAGATTTACATATTTTTTAACGGAACTTTTGATAAGACGTTAAAATATTGACATTTTAAGGTTTTAATTCGACAACAAACGTGGTTGTTTTGGCCGCTACGAATAGGATCGACATTCTTGATAAGGCTCTTCTACGACCAGGTAGATTTGATCGGCAAATTTATGTACCTGCCCCGGATATTAAAGGGAGAGCCTCAATTTTCAAAGTGCATCTTCAGAATTTAAAAACTAATTTAGATAAACTTGAGTTGTCAAGAAAAATGGCAGCATTGACGCCAGGATTTACAGGTAACAAATGAAATATCATTTTATTTCCTTAATTTATTTTCAGTAGCTTATACAAATATATTTTTTATAGGAGCTGATATTGCGAATGTGTGCAATGAAGCAGCTTTGATAGCTGCTCGTGATAAAAGAGATAATATTGAAATGAAAAATTTTGAACAAGCTATTGAAAGGGTAGTCGCAGGTATGGAAAAGAAAACAAATGTTTTGCAACCGGAGGAAAAGAAAACGGTAGCGTATCACGAAGCAGGACACGCGGTAGCAGGCTGGTTCCTACAACATGCAGATCCTCTTTTAAAGGTATTGTAGTAAGATTCAAGGTTTAAATTTATTTTTTCTAAAATTAATTACCTTCGGTAAATGAAATGATTTTGATTTTACGTAGGTCTCTATTATTCCTCGTGGAAAAGGTTTAGGATATGCTCAATATTTACCACGTGAACAGTTCCTGTACACAAAAGAACAACTCTTTGACAGAATGTGTATGACTTTAGGTGGAAGAGTTTCCGAAGAAATTTTCTTTAACCGCATAACGACTGGTGCGCAGGACGATCTTCAAAAAGTAATTTCAAGATTATTATAAATATTTCAAATATAAGATATTATAATTATTATACTAAATTTGATTTCATCAGGTAACACAAAGCGCATATGCGCAAGTCGTGCATTACGGTATGAATGAAAAAGTTGGAACAGTTAGTTTTGACATGCCTCAACCTGGTGACATGGTTCTTGACAAACCTTATTCGGAAAGTACTGCTCAGCTAATTGACCAGGAAGTGAGAATCATGATCGATACCGCGCATAAATGTACGACTACCTTATTAACGAAACATAAATCAGATGTAATCAAGGTGTGTATTAAAATATTGTAATTAATATGAATATAATAGAATATAAACAGTTAATTTTTTATATAAATAAATATATTAACTTAACCTTATTTAAATTATAGGTAGCGGAAAGATTGTTAAACCAAGAAATTTTAAGTCGAAATGACATGATTGAACTTCTTGGAAAGAGACCATTCCCTGAAAAATCTACTTATGAAGAGTTTGTCGAAGGTACAGGATCATTCGAGGAAGATACTACTTTACCAGAAGGTCTAAAGGAATGGAATACGGTGACGGATTCCAATAAAACGGAATCGGATAGCAGTTCGACGAAACCTCCAATTTCAACATCAGAGCCGCCAAAGAATCAGCCAGAGCAGCGGGTGTAATTATGTTAATTTTTTCCGTTTGATAGTACGTGCAGACATACGCTAATGTAACAATCGAAACTTTGTATGATAGTTTTCAAAATATACTTTTTAAATAGCGATAATTTGCATAAACGATTTCAAATGAATTAAACTTCGAATACCGTTGTTATTCTTACGCTTATGATTTCCTAAATGTATAATTACTATTACTATTGGTAATAATTATTCATTTTCGAGAAACAGATGTTTTAAGAGGATTTTACTTCTGATACTGTCGTCAACGTTAATACGCTCACGATACCTGTAATAAAGTATTTGTATAACACCGGACTAATTTCTTTGATTCTTTTCGAACCTCGTTAGATTTAATAGTGGGGCTTTGATGAAGGATGAATGAGCAATTTGGAAAATAAGAAAGCTGAAATGTTTCAGAACATTCGTTTATTCCGCGTTACTGTCACGTACAGAGATATCCGTAATAAAATTGAAAAAACACGGTATATATCTACGTGGTCGGGGTTACATTTGATAAAAAGTTCGTTTCTATTTTACTTAACTGTTGCCATTATCTTCCTTGACAGTTCAAATCTGATGTACAATGACGTTGTGATACAATGTTATTGATACGAAATTTCGCATTTTAAGTGCGCAGTTTTATGCAGCGAGCCAAGGACTAAACAATACTTTTAACTGACTCATGATTTATTTTACCATCAGTAGTAACGTCCGTTTGTGTGTAACAATCGATAAGTTCGCTGTTGGGAATTGAATGAAAAAGTAGCGATGTTAGATTTGTATTAATTAATCATTTAGAACGTTGGCTCGTTAAGCAATTTTTTGAAATAGCATTCGACGTACAAATTTTTGGCACTTTTAGCGCGTGAACGCGTGACATATTCTTTGCGGTTCGCGTGGTGCCCCATTCGTTAATCCTTCCAATAACATAACAAAGAATAGAAGAATGCACAACGAAATTGAGAAGAAGGAATAAAATGAAAAACGTTCATTCAAAGTGGAGTTGAGCTAATAATTTTTAAAGAAAGTTTTACTCGCACACAACATATCTTCTACTTCTTTGATCCCATGACAGCCTCTTCGATATTCCCTTTGATCTGATTTAGTTTTCTTTTTTTCGCCCTGTTCTTTTTCACAGTGCACTTTTTCAGTCCCGTCAAATTTTTGAGTACATTCTTCGCAGCTTCTACAAAACTATATGTTGATTTTATCGAGTAAATATCTATAGATTCCGAAAGTATTACCATACAACTTAGTGCTAATCACTAATCAAATATCGTACAATCACTAAATTATTGCTTTGTCGTACCTTGTATCACACTAATCTAAACTCTACACTCTTATTCCAGATTACAATTTTTTCCATATTTTTTTGTTTTATTTTTTTTTCTTGTGCTCTTATTCGAAAAACTGATTAATAAACTTGTCAAAGATTGCTCAGTTAAGTGTTGTATGCAGAGTTGAAGAGTTTTTCGAAGTTTTAGAAATGTATCGGTTGTCATAAATAATAAGCGAATATAATATATATAATATGATATATAAAATAAATCGTCAATATTTGAATGCTGGAAAATTTGCTCTATAAAAATGTCGTCTCTATACGGTAAAAACGAAGAGGCATAACGTTGAAATGTTTCTCTCTATCACGTGGACATTTAAAAGTTTCGAAGATTCCATCGAAACTTTTGTAAAAAATTCTAAAAACATGCACCGTACAAAATTTAAAGCAATAATCGCTGTTATTTTGCATTTGTCTAACTGAAGGCAATCTTTCACAAATATCGTCATCGCATGTTTACGCAAACGCGCTTCCAGATACTGAAATAAAGCTACATCGGTTCATGGCTACACACAGACTAAGTCACTGTTTTCTAAAATGTTCGTACAATAAATTTCATATAAATACTCTAAGGTACACGGGGGGGGGGGGGGTAGAATAAGTGTGCCGAAAGAACGTACTTTTATGCTTTAATATACGGAATCGAGCAAGATTCACATAACACGAAGCACGCAAGCTAGTGTCAAAAATTAATCGCGTAAGTTGAATTTTTAACTCGAGTTTTTAGTTACTCTCTACTTGTTGTTATTTGTATTAACGAGCCAGTAATGAATCAGCTTGTGATGCTCGTATTATCGTGTACAGTTACTGAAATCTATGAAATTTCAAATAGCTATATAATAGTCGTTGGTTATCGATAAAAGCTTGCTTGAAAATGTATAGCCAAGGTACGCCAACGGTGCTCTTTCGTATTCTTTGATAACTTTCAGGCAAATGGGATGTGCCAATGCATCGTTTCCCCTCCTTTACAGATCGAACGCTAGCACTTTTATTGAAATATCATACTTTTGCTTAAAACAATGTAATGCGGCATCGAGGCGAGCATTATTAAAAGCTAAATGGTTAATTAAAATATACGCATGAATATTTGGTGTTTAGTCGCACAAATACATCTGTTATACAGCGCTTTACTTCAGGATCGGGAAAAACGTTGGGTTATATATAATAGTTAATTATTGACTACCGTTACGACATCTTATAATTAATATGCATTATAATCGATTGACTGTTTGAGTATTATTGATATAATAGTATCATAGAAGGTGAGATTAATCCATTACTCTAAGTGTGACCAGACGCGAGTATGATTTACAACGTGTTGGGTGTGAACTTTGTGTTTTATTATTTCATGCCATGTCCCGTGTGTGATGCCTATCATCTGTCTATGTATAACATTACTTTGCGCGTTAACGTTCTGCCTATCGAATTTACTTTTTATGTCTTATTAGTATGTACGTGTCGACCCTCAATTAACGAGTTTATCCTCTCATATCTCGACTTCCAATGGAAATGTAAAAAAGTTTCTTTTTGCTTTCGTTATTCCGCCTTCCCCGCTTTTTTCCACATCTAGGCGTAAAACAAACTCTTTATTTCAGCTGAGTCAATAATCGTTCTACAATTTATTTGAAAAAATTTAGAGTGCATTTTCATTACACTTATAAAAATATCCGTCGCGGTGGCTATAGGTTACATCTCGTCTCGGGAGAATCAAATCAAATAATCATATCGCTGGCAAATTTATAAATTTAAACGCTTCTTTAATTCGTAACCCAATTGACCTCTCATATAAATCTATGTCGAAGTACAAAAATAGTCTTTCTAATACAATGTATTTATTTTTTTTTTCTTTTTGACGTTCTATACGAAAACTCGAGATTCAAAGGTCGATACTTGTATATATAATCGATCGCATAATCTCTTATTATAAATATCTTTTGCCTATAATAAGTTTGTTCTTAAAAGTTAGTACGCGCTTATGTAAATGCAAAAATGTTGATGTACATACTGGACTAAATGGCCTTCTTGTACAAGATTGCTCATAATAATTAATATATTTATTTTTTGTTTTTAATCGACGGTTCATCGATGACAGTCAATGCAGACACTCAATCGTCGGATATTCTTTTCAAGTAAAAAATTTAGGTTTGTACGTATAGATACACACACCTATAGGTATAACAGCGTACGATAACAGATATCTGAAGGTTCATTGGTTTTGAAACAATGGTGCTGAGAAAATGACATAGGACCCTGCTTTGACTTTTATCACTATAATGATTTTGTCTCTTTTGGTTCTTCCTCTCATTCTTATACATGCCTCTTTTATCTTTCATCCGTTTCGTATTTATTTATTATGACAGGAAAATGACTAGATATTTATGTATATGTGTTTGTGATCGGTAAAGGATCTCGCAGATTTCATTCGACTAGATATAATTAATTCTTACTTTTCACTTACTTTTCAAAAGCGTCTACCGTTATTGCACTGTCATTTTCGGATTGATCAACTTACGAGCTTTTACTACTGATTTTCATGACAACTTGGACCACTTGGGAAATGAAGATAATTTTGAACAAATGACCCAAGCTCATTCTACTCCTATAGCAAAGTATAAATTCAACATTCAACAAAATATACGCATAATTTAGCTTCGCAAGAGAAAGAAAGCACAAAGCATTATAACGAGGACAGACTCGTGTACCTGCGTGTAACTATCTCGCGTATTTTGATTATTGGAGCTTATTTTTCTTCGACGATACTGATGCTTGAAAAAGAGCAAAGTATAATCTAGAATCCATCGTCCCTTCGAAAAGTTCCGAGAACGCGATAATGACGTCGAACGAAGCTCGTAAAAAACTTCTCTCTCTCTCTCTCTCTCTCTACCTGTCTATTCAGTGTTTTTTGCGAACCGCGTCAAATCCGCGGCCATTAAGATCCAAGAGTAACGCCGACGCGCTATACACATCACGTTCCATAATTCAAAGGCGAGCAACTTGTCGACTCCTCTTTCGCATAGCTAGCGCAAATCACTTCTGGTCAGTGTGCCGCACTGACTGCACAGTGGCCATGCAACAGGTGGCTTCTCTCTCTCTCTCTCTCTCTCTCTTTCTCTCTCTATCTCTATCTAACTCGTCGTGTCCTGCGTTAGCTTATGCTGCATACGAGTCGTTCTGTTTTTCCGTATACAGGGACGTCCGAAAAAATATCTCCTGCAAGTGGCCGATCCCCGTAAAGGGATTTGCGGGGACCGGACAAACTCTTCCCGCAAGCTTTCTTTGCTAATTTTTAATCAATCGAATATTCTTTTTCCAATTGATTTTGCACCTTGTGTGTAGTTCATACACCGACCAAACCTATTATTTTAGAGTCAACGACCAGTTTTATCATATGCGGTTATAAAAACAAACGAGTTCTCGGAACTTCACGAAGTAAAGAAGAAACCCTTTAAAGCTTTAAGAGAATATGTATACAGCACTACTTGTATTGCTTGGCAAAACTTTGCTTGAAATATAGAAGTTTCTTTCTTCTCGAAACGCATAGAAAGCAAGCAAAAATTATCACAGAAATTAAACACAACTATATACGCAGTGTTTCGTCCTCATTTTTTCAAAGAAATCGCTAATAACTCAAATAACTCAGTCAAACCTACACACGAATCTTTATCTTTTGTTATTACCTAAATGAGTTGTTTTCATATTATTTTAATAAAACGTCACGTAAGATGGTCTCGATAATTTGTCATAATAGTTATACTGCAGAAAACAGATATAGAGCGCTACTATATAAACTTTGCGGTTAATTAGAGATTCGATGTTTTCGGCGTTTTACAATATGTCTCTGGAGTAGCTTCAGCGTCTTTCTAGATATAAGTCAGCGTATCGTACGCGACATTCGGCGTATTTTTCAGCCGTTGGGATAACAGCCTCTCGGATCAAGGCTGCGTTTATACCCGAAAGAATTAATCTTGCGATTATTCTATTTTAATACATACGAATGCGTTGACTCTAAGTCATTGTCAACGGGAATTTCTTTTCTTCGTCTACACATATATAATATATATATGTTTATGTTGCCGAGCGTGTGTACAAGTGTATATATAGTTATACGGAAAACGAGTATCGAAACGAATTACGCTCTTTGTTGTAAATTGTACTAGAGTTAGTGCAGATACAATTATAGTAGGTTCAACAATTTGCAATGGAATTTCGAATAAACTCGCGATAAAAATTTTGTACAAAGTGTACTTAGTTAATTCGACGATTCTACCTGTATACGTCTATAATTTGTTTAGCACTAACTGGTATTGCTTAGTTACTTTTATTATAAAAAGGGGCATAAGGGTTGGATTCGGGGAGAGCAATAATTTGATTCGATATAAGTTTTCCCTCCGTGAGAAAATTCGCCTGACCACACGTTCAGCGCAGAAGAATTCACGAGTTTGACAATTATGTAATTCTTGTATAATACACTTCTATGCAGACTATATATATGTATATATATATATGTGTGTGTGTGTATATATAGCTGTGTGTATGTATGTATCTCTCTCTATATATATTATGTATAATTCGTTATTCGTTGGCGGAGATAATTGGTACTGTTCGAACGAGACATAAAGTACGAGACGTCCTTTTCTTTCCTGGTCCTCTGTTAGTCTGCGCGCTCTGCCTATATCATACTAGCCGTTGATGTGTTTTCTGCAGCGTCTTCAGTTGCCGCTGCATTGCATAATTTCGTCGGATCGTTGCGATGCAAGTCTTTAATACGAAGCCTCTTCCGCATCTTGTCTATAGACAGCGAAGAAAGTTGCATTGATCGATGACGTTTGAGGCATAAATATATAAATATTATTTTTCAGCTCAATTTTATCAATTTATTACCGTACTTTACTTCTTGTTATAAAAATTAAAAAAAAAAAAAAAAAAAAATAAGCAAATGTGTTTGTCTGATAACGAGCATAACAAGCAGTAAAATAGTTACGAATATGAGAGGAATATTTTGATAAATGAATGAGATTATATACAGTTACTTTTTTTATATACAGTTGTTTCGATTACCTCACGGTTGGTCGAGGTTCCTCAAAAGCCGAGAAAAGCTCAAGCTTGAGTTGCAGAGGCGGAAGCTTAGGTGGGCGCGTCGAGGTCGTTGCCGGAGTCGTCGGCGTTCTCGCGTTGACAAGCCGATTCGAGATGTTTGTTCAGGTAAGATTTGAGAGCGAATGACTTGTGGCACTTGGGACACTCGTAGTTCTTGTCGGCCGAGTGGGTCTGCATGTGGGCCCGAAGATTCGATCGGTCGGCGAAGGCCTTGCCGCAGTGAGCGCAGCCGTAGGGCTTCTCGCCGGTGTGGCTGCGCAGGTGTCCCTGCAGCAGCCAGGGTCGCGAGAACATCTTGCCGCAGACGCCGCAGCTGTGGGTGAGCTTGTGGGTGAGCACGTGCATGGCCAGGGCCGGCATGCTGACGTAGGCCTTGCCGCAGTGGATGCACTTCTTCGCCGACTGGGAGTCGATGCTCCGGTGCGTTTGCTTGTGTCGCGAGAGGTTCGACGACGTGGCGTACTGTTTACCTGTAAACGCATACAGACGAAGAAAGACATTATTTTACTTTGCAGACAAGTCGTATGCACGAATGCCCGTTTCAGCGGCGAAAATCAATGACTTATTACACGTATATATAGAACTGTTTACGTAACTTCCAGCAGTGGCCCGTGAACAAGCTCGAATACCTAAAGCTTCTGAAATTGGATTAAATTATATAGTACACGGAAACAAGGGATATTCGACTGTAGGAAAGCGACGAAATACATATAAGAAAAGAAAACGAGTGAACTGCATTAACCCCTGACCTGCAAACGTTGTGACGTCACGTGCAGAGCACACGTTTCCAAGTGTGAGCTCGTTGTTCTAAAAACACAATTTCCGTCGAACGTGAGCATGCGAAAATTACCAACGACAAAGTAATAATTGCACAAGTTTATGCCTATATATAAATCACTTAAATCATATTTATATACATATGTATATGTAGCCGAAGGAGTCGGGCCGAAAAACATCTGTAGCACAGAATATAGTATACGTGCATAAACGATCGATTGATGAATCACGCGAAACTTTAGTCGGCAACTTCCAAATCGTTTAATCTCCCCTCTTGATCTTTTACAAGTCAGCAGCACTTTTACCGAGAGCGAATATAAGCGAATATAAGCGAATATAAGCGAATGTAAGCGAATATAAGCGAATGTAAGCGAATGGAATATGTGAAAAAGGCTGCGCGACATTGTTGCTCATCGAGATAAAGGGCGAGTGAGCGAAAGGAAAGTTTGTAATCGATCGGTCGTCGAGAAAAAGGAAATTCGCCGCTGTTGCTACTGCTGCTTCTTTCAGTCTGACGTGTGCAGTCGTTATATAGTCAGCTGTTGTTAACTTCGTTGCCAAGCGCGGCGCCGTCCAATACCGCGAATCCCAACTTCGCTTAGTGTAAAGTACTTCCTCTTCCCTCCCCCCCCTGCTTCTGTCTCGTGTATTCGCTATATATACCAAAGGTAAAATCTTACCGCACTCGCAACAGACGTATCTACCGGTCCTCGAGGTCTCGGGCTGCTCTGTGCTCTCAGCTTCGCTCGGCTTGTTCTGCTGTAGTTGCTGTTGTTGATGCTGTGGCTGTTGTTGAGGCGTGTGCTGAGCTTTTCGATTCTTCGATCTGCCATCGGCGACGAGAAGCGTGTCGTACGTGTAACTAGCCGGCTTCACCTCGGATAGGTCTTGCACAACCGTCTGCACTTCCTTGTCGCGTTGACTCGGAGGCTGCGAGTTCGGGTTGCTGTTTTCCACGTCGCTGTTACATTCGGACGTTGGCGGTGTCAGAGGTGGAGCCGACTCGATTGCCATTGGCTGCGATGGAGCTTGAACTTGAATCTGAGTTTGTGTTTGTTGTTGCTGTTGTTGGATGATCTGAATTTGAGGTTGAGCCTGTGGTTGAGTTGGCTGCAGCTGTTGCTGTTGTTGCTGCTGTTGTTGCTGCTGTTGTTGCTGCTGTTGTTGCTGCTGTTGTTGCTGCTGAATGAGAGCCGGATGATGCAGCTGGGGCTGAAGCGGCTGCGCGATCATCGCCGTAGAAATCGACGGTGCGCTGTAGAAGAGGATCTCCTGGACCGGAGATAGCGGAATGAAAACGCCCCCGTGACTCTGTAATGGGCGGAAAGAGATAGAAATAGAGATACAGAACGAGATAGAAATGGAAAAGCACTGGCTATATATTTGAAACTTCTACGGCATAACTCGATTAGAACGCGCTGCGGGCAGTGCTATGTTATTCTTTACAGGTGGTTTCCACCTGTTACGTGTAAGGTTTCTCTCATCACACATATCGAGCAAAACTGTACCGTATGCCAGGAGCAAAGATAACAGTTGATGAAAATACCTTTCAGCCAAGGCGCATAATGCTCTTGGGCGTCTTTATGTATCGTGGTCTATATGTGTGTGCATGCATTATAAAAGTGAAAAAAAAACACCTTTTATTCCTGCGGACAGGAATAAAGGCTTACTATTCAGAAGGAAGCCCTCTGTCTAATACCGGCTTAAGTCAAGGTACTTACATCACTACTATTACGCTTATATGTATCTGGAAAAAGTTAGTAAAATAACTGACCGTATGCAGCAGAGTCGCTGGTTCGTAGATAATTCCGGTCGGTGGTACAGCAGTCTGATGTATGTGTGGATGCTGCGGCTGTGGATGGTAAAGCGTAGCGGCACCCGTTAGGTCGATTGTATTCACTTGATAGATCGGTTGTTCACTCGGCTGGTAGACTGTCATCTCCTGGACGTCGCTTGCCGGGTGCTCTATGACGCTCTGTGGACCGATCGCGACGCTCGGTGGCGGCAGTGGTGGAAGCGAGCGCGACAGCTCGAGCAAGTCATGGGCTGCTTCCGTTTCGGCTGCCGATCTGAAAATATTATGGCTAACTCAAGAATCACTCTTCAATTTTTCATTCGTTCTTCTTTCGAGTCAATGATTAACGTAACATTCCAAGGACAGAGAGACGCAAAATTTCATCTTTTGCACTATTTCTGAAAACACTCGTTATATGACACTCGTTATATGACACTCGTTATATGACACTCGTTATATGACACTCGCGTGAAAGAACGCTCAAAGATTCGAGTGAAATTAAATTATCAGATTTGATGTTGGTTAAAATTCGCATTAATCGAGTCAACTTTAAGAATGATTTAGATTTAGAGTGATTTTTTACTAATGAGGTTAGAAGAAAGAGCTCAGTAGCGAAGAGTTACAAGTGAAGACTTAGTTAGAGCTGGGGTAGTAAAAAATTAGGTTATTATTTTCTAAAAGACGCTTTGAAAAGCTTATCTACGTCGTTGCTCTTAAATAGTCATTTTGTTACTCAGATTAAAGGGAAATGGAATTGAGAGCTAGCTACGTTTGATGTGTGAAGCGCTAAATCTATAAGAAATTTAAGCGTGCAATATGCGCGATCAAAAAATAACTGAATTCTTATTGTGAATTTGTTTGTTTATTCAAGCGATATTTCATAAATATAAAGGAAAAATAATGATTGAGAGAAAAGTTCGAAATAAAATTTATATAGAGACAGAGGAACAGGCATTAATAGTAGAATTACTTATAGCATACGATTTCTTAAATGTTTAAATGAATAAATACTCAAATTGGTGAATTATTAATCGTCGCCCTATCTAAAATAAAAATATTCCAGATCCGGATACAGAGCGCACAGTATTTTAAAAGGTTCGTTAAAAATGACGTGCGAGAATAATAGTTTGAGCCCTGACGTACCTGTCCCTAAAGAGCGGCAGCTCGTTGTTGGCTGCTGGAGGTATGCAGGGTCTCGGTATGAGCACTGCCGGTGCATGTTCCGTCGGCGCGTCATTCTCGTAGCAGTGGAGGGTTCGTTTCGACTGCTTTGGTCGGGAAAACGCGGACTTGGCAAGGGGCTGCTCGATCGACCTCGGAGGTCTCTCGGGCGAGACGGTAATTTTGCTCTTCGAAGAGGAGCTGTTGTTTGCCGTTGTCTTGTTGCCGCTGTCTAGGCCGCCGTTGACGCCGCTGCTGCTGCTCAGCGGCGAAGACGCGGCGACGATCACCGGCAGTCTGTGCTCCTTGGACAACGCGTGGGCCGGCGTCGTCGCGTGGTGCTCCTCCTTTTTCGAGGAAAAGTGGTGAGCTGTGGAAGACGGAGCAATGTAAAGAATTTCGCAGGCGAAGCGAGGTTGTTCACGAGGGCACGGTTAGGCCGAGCAGTAAGTAGGACTCACCGGAGGTAACGGCCGAGGCATATCGGGGTTTTGGTGCCGGGAGCTTGTTCTGGGTCTCGGCGAGCTTCGGCGGAGGCGGCGGTGGCGGTGGCGGCGGTGGCGGCGGCGGCGGCGGCGGCGGAGGCGTCGGACTCCGACACCTCGTGCTCCAGCCGTCAAAGCCTCTGGCGACGCTGTTGATGTACTTGTTGCACAGCGCCTTCTTCACCATGTAGCAGCGCGGCATCTTGCCCTCGACTCGAGCCACCGTGCTGCGTGCTCGTGTATCTCGCTCCGGGAGGGGGGAAAAAAGTCGACTAACGCCCGCGCCAATATCCGCGCAAGCTCTCGCGGCGCCGGCGCGCTTTTGTTTCTCTCCGTCTCTCCTCCTCCTCCTCCTCCTCCTCCTCCTGTTCTCGACCCCGCAGTCGCGAGTGTAAATATAAGCTCTCCTCCCCTATGTGAGGGTATAAATATGTCCGTGTCTCTTCGACTCCTATATATATTCTTAGAAATATACCTTGTCGCAGTATTGCTTTCGTTGTATTTAACGTGGACTGGAAGTACGCGAGCGTCTTTGATTATAACCTAGACGAGCGTGGCATGCCAGCGCAGTCGGAGGGGGGTAAAAACGCTTAGCGAGATGGCGCCCGTCGATCCCCTCGCGCGCATCTTCTCACCGGAGAGCGCCCCTGGCGCGATGCGGAGCTGCGCTCCTCGTGGGCGAGAGTCGTGGTCGAGAGTCGTGCCGAAGGGAATAACGGCGGCATCGCCGGTGGTCCGCATCGCGACGACGGAGCTGGTGTCGTCTCCTCGACGGAGGAGCAACAAGTTGGACAACAGGTCCGCGCGCGCGCGCAGCCCAGAGTTGCCTCTCCCTCTCTTTCTCTCTTTCTCTCTTTCTCTCTTGCTCGCTATTGCACACTCGCGTCGTTTAAAGTCGCCGGAGGAGCGGTTCCCTGTGCGCCCCGCACCCGCGTTTCGCGGTCGATAATAAACGCGGGCGCAGTCGAAGCCCAGCAAGTATATATGCAGCAGGGCAACCGAAAGAGAGACAGAGGAGGGGTGGCTCTGCCGCGCGGCCCGTGTCCCTTATTCGCTTTTTACACTGCTGCTCGTCGTCGTCGTCGCTACCGCTGCTGCCGTTGCTGCCGTTGCTGCCGTTGCTGCCGCTGCTGCTGCAGCTTTATCGAACGCGCCCTCCTCTGCACGCACGCTTCTCTTCTCTACCGCTCAGTCCCAGATAGTCGCACTGCGGCAGCGTGTTTCCCTTTCTTCGTGGTTACTGCAGCGCTGCGTAATTCGAGCACGACGCGTGCCACACTCCCGGGACGGATGGACGAAGGCTCAGCCCGGGACAGAAGAGGGCAGGAGCCGAAAAATATAGTGTAAGCGGGAGGAAAGCTCGAGAAACAGCGAGGAACAGGGACAGGAGATAGAACAGAGGGAGAGAAAGAGAAGAGAGAGAGAGAAAGAGAAAAGAAAGAGGAAGAGAGAAGAGAAGAAGCGAGTACCACCTGTGGGCGCGCAGAAGCAACAATTGTCCGCCGTATGCGGGAGGGTATAGAGCGCGACTACATGGCTCGTGATACCGGGTGTGGCTGGGGTGCGACTGTCGGCTGCGGCGGCGACCCCCGTGCAAGGTGCAGCCGCCGGTCGAGGGGCGCCTCCGCCGGCGGTGGCGCAAGCGCAGATAACCCGCCGGATCTCCGCAGCCCCTACGCAAGCTCTGCGCGCATCGATTTTCACCCGCGCGCAGACCAACACCTGTTACCGCATATACACAGCTTGAGCCGCCGCCGTTGCCGCCGCCGCTGCTGCTGCTGCTGCTGCTGCTGCTGCTGCTGCTGCTGCTGCTGCTGGTGGGAGACCAGGCCACAATCGATAGCCGGAGCAGCTCCTCGTCATTGCACGCGAGCGAACGAGTGAGCGAGAGAGAGATAAAGACTCCCTCGCTGTATTGCCGTTGCTTTACTTTGTCGCTTCTCTTTCTCTCTCGCATCCACTCTTGCCTGTGTGTATGTATGTAGGTGTACGAGATCAAACTCTGGGGGTCGCGGCGCAGCCACCACCGACGCTAGAGAGGGAGAGAGAGACTAGTTGCGGCTAATGTACGCTGCTACTGCCACTGGAATATGCCTCTGAAGTCGAGCTGATTTTCGACCTTCTCTGTAATTATGACGAATTTGCCGATGCCGCATATTGTATAATTGGGCCTCCAACGCGTGGAACGATTTTACGAGAATGACGATGTTTAATGATCATTTATTATTATTCGTTTTCTTACATTCTCTAATTATCTTCCCTTTGGTCTTTGTTTTCTAATCAGTTCAACGACGTGAGAAATATGTGCACAAACGATAGCGTTGCTGCTTTTGTTATACGCAAAGGTTAAATAAATCATCCCGTTATGTAAGGGCAGATATTTTAAATATCGATGCTGCGCAAACTTTCCGCAGGCTTCGCTCATCAAAAGTAATATTATTTTCGTAACGCGGTGTTTTGATATTTTTTGCAACAAGTGTACGAAGTCGATAGTTGAATAATTTGCAAGCTATGTATGGGGGGTGCGCCCAATAACAAGAGTAGATCGCATATTGGATGAAACTATGTTTACGAGTACAAAAAAAGCAATTTCCTCTTCATGATTCAATCAGACTATATTTACACGTATATAGAAATGAGATTTTTTATCTTTTGCAATGAATAAAAAGCATCGTGTTTAACGAAAACGTGTTTAATATTAGAAAGCATTTTTTTCTTACCGTGTCCATGATGTACATTCAAGAACCGAGTAGTAGAAGTCTAGCTTCGACAGGACCATTCACACTTCAAAGGAAAACAGCTTACAAATATCTATATATATTGTTATTACATAAATATGTAACGATGAAATTCATCAATCTTTGTCGCTATTAAGTGCAATTACTGTACTACATCAGTATCGAATAATTGTACTTGAAATGTTTGACCGATTGCTGGAAAATCATAATAAAGTAACGTTAATAGCCGAGTCTGAAAATATATAATTTAGAATGATAACTGTTCTAAAGCGCAGGCTGCACGAGAGATTCTCTGTATTTACCAAAAACTTCACTATTCCTCCTCAACAATGCCTCAGAATTGCAATTCCACAGGGTCGCCTGCTCTAGCTACCTGGTTTTTTCGTCCGAATTCCGCGTAAAAAGTGTAATTGCTCGTGGCATGACAATTCGTGCCTACAAAAGCTCTGGCGTTGCCGGAGAGATGGCGAGGAGAGATACGAGGAGAGATAGCGAGGAGAGATAGCGAGGAGAGATAGAGCAACAATGAGCCTTGGGGGAAGAGTTGGATGAAGAGTAGCAAGCACAGCAGTATAGTCATTGCGAACGAGTGCGAGAGAGTGCGAGAGAGTGCGAGAGTGCGAGTGAAAAGGGTGAAATTCCGCATTCTAGTGGCCGAGGCGTAGAGAGAAAGATAAAGAGAGAAGTAGCGCTAGCCGGTTGCTCGGCAACGAGAGCCGCCGGTCGTGCTGCTGCTAGTGTATACCGTTGGCGAAAAACAATCGCGGAGTGTTACGCGCAACGGGCACGATGTCGCCGTTCACGGCGAAGCTCCGCGATGCTGACGTCGTTACTTTTATCTCTTATGGAAATCGAAGTAGCCTCCGCCAAGTGCCGCAGGAGATAGACAATGGATTATATTCGCTAAAGACTACCCGAGACACGTGTCCCTCTCTCCCTCGTGTCTCTCTGCGCTCTGCGCTCTGCGCTCCGCGCTCCTATGTGTCTCTGTGTTTACGTCGACTTGACATTTTTACAAAAATTACTACCACCGGAATATAACGTTTGCCTTGGAAATGTTAGATAAACACTGAGTTGCCGGAATAATAATAGATGAAAATGCCCTCCTTTTTTCCTTCGGCGAGATTTGTTTGGATTTGGGGTGAGGAAGAGATTTTTCGCTCAGCCTGATGGCTTTGGATACGCGCTTCGTCGCCCGATGCTCCATATATTCTTTTTGGAGACGGTAGGGGGATGGACCTGACTGGATATGTTTTTATTTTTACAGACTTCGTGTATTGATTTCCCGGTAGCAACTCAATTGGAAATTTTTTATTTTTTTAATCTCATTCAAAGTTCCGAAAAAAATCTTGTTATACGGCTTACTAGCTTGCGATATCTGATTATAGCCAGAGTCATGTGCTTTCTTGCAAGGGACACGTGGATACTAAACATCCTCTATCGGATGATAGCAAAAGTGTTCAATTTTTTTCGCTTCGAATATCTAGGCCATCCTGGGTGAATTGAATAAAATATATATACAGGTTATATTTGGATATGGCACAGACTCAATTGTCGAATTAAGTATCTGACGTTGGTAAAGAAGAACGCGTTACTGTGATCTAAATTATATTATATAACGAGTCTCATAGAATAAAAAGTACTTTATGGTTACAAATAGCGGAAAGACACGGCAATTATTTTCTAACATTTTTAATTTTTATGAAATGGATTTTTCAATTAATTATTTTTTAATACTTTTTTAATATTTTTTAATATCGTTTAATACTACTTAATCGAGATTCATATAATACACGATAATCTTTTGCAATGTACTTTTTTTTATTTTAAAATGAATACTAAAATATTAACTTCCTTGTCATAAAAAATTCCTGCAACATCAGCAAATTTTAATTCCATAATAAGATAATCCGTTATAAGTTCATTAAACTACTGCAAGTCAACGATGTGTGAACTCGTAGAATTACTATCAACTTTACAAAGATTCAAAGATTCTGTTTTATAATTTAGTTATATACATTAGAGGAAATTTGCTATTTAATTACGACTGTACATGGTTACTCGGATGTTTTCAGTGTAAAGAGAATTTCTGAAGAAAAGAAGATCGTAATTTTTATCATCTACTAGAAGTACAATACAAACCATTCTCGACGCGAGTTAATCTTCAAACTCATAAAATTGAAAATGAGGATCTAATTGAGTAGCACTTACTGTTTAGTTCAAGTCTCTTCGAAACATCATCTGAAAAAAGCTTTTAAATAATTATTTATGTAAAACAAAGCTTTTCTAACTTATGAGTCTTCTTAAAATCTGTGGTTCTGATATTTTCATTATCTACAAAATAGAATATTTAAAATACATATTCTATTTTGCGTATCATTTTTTTATACAAAATGCAAAAATAATACACGTATTTATTAACATATTCTAAGTGCAAGATAGACGAGTTCAAGTGTGTATTTATTCATTATTGATATCAATTATAGCTGAGGCAAAAGTATTAACAATTAAAATTAATTTAAAAAATGGGAGTGCACGGCATCTTCAAGCGCGTATATCCATCTAGCAATGTAAGCTTATGTATTGTGCATAAAATTAATTAAATAAATGTATACTGAAATAGTAAATCGTTAAAATATTAACGTTATTGAAAATAATTTTCAATAAAATATTATGTACTATGTATACAAGTAAAAATTTCATTCAATAGATTAAATAATAGTTTGAATATCCAAAGTGCACTTCTGTAAATGTAATATGTGCCTATTTAGTAAATAATTTCATTTAATCTGAAATTTTTTTTTCAATTCTATAATTATTTGTTGGGAGTCAATATTGATATGAGTAACGAATTAGGATATGTACACAAATATTTCCTACAATCGAGATTAGTATTGAAACTAAATTTACGTTAAAAAATATAATAGTCCGATTCGAGTAAACATTTTTTCCCCCAGGATTATGTAAGGAAATCATTTTTTGGAATGAAACAAATTTTGTGTTCTACCGAATAATACCTTATATCGGGAGGAAATGCGTGAAATATCGTTTAAATTTCGTGTATCAGAATGTAAATTACCAGAGCTCGTATGTACATAGGTGAAAGCAAAGTTGAAAAAAAGTAATATACATCTGTCGAAAAAACAAACCGGCGCAGTAGGGAATAAAATTTACGTATTCCCACGAGGGAAGTCTTTGGACATTCTAGGAAACGCATATCTTGCATTCCCAGCAGAGCAATCAATGATTTTTCCTCCCAGCAAGCCCGTAAGCGTCACATCGTACTCGCATCTCGGCAAAAGTAGCAACAGCAGCAATAGCAACCCTCAAATTTTTCTCAATCCCCCTGGTATACACCCTGGTACGCACCCCTCTTAGAAAATTTCCCAATCCATATATATATATATATATATATATATATATATATAACATAGAAATTTTCAGTCTACTCACAAGTGCGCGAGTTCTGTATCATCTCGATGTGCTACTGCTACTCTCCCGTGATGCTGAATCACATCAGAGAACGAGAGAGAGAGAGATGGAAAGAAGCGCTCACTGCATCGCAGCGCAAAGCAGGACGTGCAGTTGGCTCGAGTCTGCGGGCCGAAAGAAATCAATAAAAAGGATTCGTGTATGTAAGAAGAAGGACACCCGGCCCGAGTGTAAAGTCTGGGTTATGCAACTATCGCTGCTGCTGTTGCAAAGGAAAGCGCCAGCTCTCGTCGACACTATATTATATACCTGCACGCTAAAGGGCTGCGAATGAGAGAGAGAGAGAGAGAGAGAGAGAGAGAGAGAGGGAGAAATCCAGGGGGTGCACGCGAGGATGTTGTAGAGGGCGAAGGCCTGCTCGCAAGCGCGAAGGGTGTTACCCTTGAGCTAGCTTATATCCCTCTTTTCCTGGCATTCGACTCGCTCTGTACATTTTCTCTCTCTTTTTCTCCTTGTATGTTGCACTACGGCAATACGTAGGCACATACACATATATACACAGTCTGTGAAAATTGCCCGGCTCGAGGAAACGGATCACCCTCTTACAACGCATTTCCTCTCTATTTCTGCGCCGCTGCTTTCTTAACTGCTGCATAATAAGTCAGCCTTATGCGTATACATACATATATTTTATGTAAGTTTACGCGTGTGTATTAATGTATGTGCATTAATGCGTGTTCCATGTAGACGAGCACGTGCTGTAATACACGTGTGTGTATTAGAGCACAGAGGCCTCTCGCAAGGGCGAGATCAACGGTACTGCGACACCCCGAACGATAGGAATATGGATGTTGTTTGAATCATATTTACGCAAGGCGCGTGATTCATCGATCGATATAATACGCTCGGCGAATTCACGAGCTTTGCGGCGCCAGAGGGAGAGGTTTTTTTTGGCAGCGTCACAGTCTCTTCTTTCTCTCTGTCTATACGTAGAATAAATAAAGTTCACTCGATCGCTAGAAAGAGAGTAGCACAGCTTTGTCGATATGCGTTTAGAATATTGTGAGCTTTGGATTATCTAGAGAATCTATATATATATATGTATATATGTACACCAGGATATGTGGCTCTCGACATCATCGTTGCTTTGATAGATGAAAACAATGATTTTGCGGCTTTCCAGCTTTCGTTTCGTAATGGATAAGCCATTTATTCCATTCGATTCTGGCACTGTGATTGATTTCGTCGTTGTATCAAATTTTCGAAAAAAAAAACTCTTTCCCGATTCTCCCATATCCTGTCAATTACGTTCGGTCGCGATTTCAACGATATCCCGTAGACTTACAAATTCAACTTCATTTATATCAATTTTAATGAACACGAGGATTTTGGATTATCAAAAGCGCATTTTCCAATTTCCTATAATCTTCATTATTAGACTGCGGATATTCGATTGAAAGCTTTTAGGAAATAAGTTCGTCGATTGAGATAAGAGTTCCTCCAAATTTTTATCTTCCTTGCCAAACAAAAGTTGAATAAGTTTTCCTCAAAGCAAGTTTAGAGTTCATATGTATCTACAAAGTTCAGTGCTATACATCAGTCGTAAAATAAAATCGTTATCATTTAGATCTAGAGCAAATTTTGCGTAGTAAATATGGCTGCCGTCTAACTTCAAAACAAGCTTTTTCTGTCAAATACAATTATTTAATACCCATTTAAAAATACGGATTGACGCGTGTGTATTTACCGATTAATAGCAATAACTTATCTTCGTAACTTATCTTCATAATTTTCTTAGCGAAAAATAAACACATCTGTTAATGTCAAATTTAAGTATATATACGATTAGCGGAATAATACGAGTATGACGCAACGAGGGAAAGAAAAATAACGCTAATAACGTACACAGGTAATAACGTACATAGGTATAGTACATATAGTACGCATATTAACAGAAATGGTATCGTTGGATTGCTCCACTATTAATATCATTCTGTCGGAATAAATAAAAATATTGATTCTTGTCTAGTTTAAATATTCATCAGTCAGACACGAAGCTGTGACAGCCTTTCTTCCGATATATTTTATTTCAAATATTCGGCGAACTTTGTTTGGCAATTCAAGTACGAACAGTCAAGCATCACTGCATCTAACGAAGGTATACCTATACTGAGACTGAGAGAGAGTGAGAGAGAGAGAGAGAGAGAGAGAGAGAGAGAGAGAGAGAGAGACGCGTTTGACAATCGGCGCGCTTACGTGCTTGCGCGGGCATTAGTTCCGTCGGTGCGGAATAATTTATGGCGTTTTGGTGTGCGTCTGATGTAGGTCTCGACTCAAGCGCCCCCCGGGGCAATCGTTGCGTATATATGTATATATATATATAGCTGTATTCCATTCGCACACACACGCATACCGTATATACACACCAACAGATGAAATTAGACCGATGCGCTGTACAAACGCGAAGGTCTTCTCTGTTCCTCGGACTATAGCTAGACATAATATCTCAGGTTGAGTCTTCAATTTTCCTCGAGTGTTAACGATAAGGCTAAATCAACACGTATATAATTATCTTTGTAATACATAAAATGGAATTTTGCTTTAAAGACTGGTCGAGATTTCCCTAAAGGAAGTTCATAAGAAACATTCGATCTTATAATTATTATACTGGGCACTGGTATACTAATGCACTATATTATGTGAAAAAAATCATGTTAATAAAAAGAAAGCACCGGAAAAATAAAGCATGAGCACGGAGATTGTAGATCGGAACAGCAACCACTGCGGTGCAATATAGTTGGGAGACCCAGATATTCCAGTGTATACGTATGCGGCCAGGTTCTCGTCATCGTCGTTTCTCTCCCTCTCCCTATGTGTACACTGCCTCGCAGTACTCTGCACAAGAGCGATCGTTGCAACTAAACTCTCTCGCTCTCTCTCTCTCACTCTTTGACCGAAAAGCAGCTCGAGATGCGAATCTCCAGAGACACGCCATACGCTATTGTAAAAACGATAGCCGTAATCGCACGCGAGCATAGCTTTCTCTCACTCTCCTCTAGCTCCATATCTCTATTGTTACGTCTGGCTGCTGCAGTTTTCCTTCTCCGACGAGCAAAGCATTGCTCTCTTGGTGTTTCTATTATTTTCTCTTCGAACTTTTAACGCAAATATAATTCAATGATCGTTTAGCAAAGAACGTTCTGTGCAGTCGACGACACAATAAAGAGCTGCTCAATAGCTCGACTGCGGTATATTGTGTAGCTATACAGTGCAATTCAGCACTAACTGCCTTGGCCATTGGGTGCTTACTTTTCTTTTCCAAAGGGACACATGCGCTTGGAATGTTCCTTATCTTTGCGGCGAGTCTCGCTCTGGAAAATTTATAGGTGGTGAAACTCGCGAGCTAAATACGCTTGAAGCTAGATTTACATCCACGCGGTGCAAAGACTATTCCTGGCCTCAAATTGTGATTGAATGTCTTTGAGAAGCTCAACTAGAAGCGGTTATCGCCTCGACGAATAGTTGCGCGCATCGCCTTTTTATAGAGCTATACTATCATATTATATTTACGCTGTTCACGTCACTGTGCTCAATTTCGCTGATTCTTTTTTCATTTTCTTTTTTCTTTTTTCTTTTTACGTGAATTCCCCGCTGACCCATTGTCCCTTGGTCGGCATCTTTTGCTCGACAAGAGGCTAAGTTTATCTCGAAAAAATGACACGACAAAGGGCGATACGACAACGTCGACGACGACAGATTTTCGTATATCTTTGCTTTTCTCCCTTATCGCTTCCCTTTTCACCTCGCGCCCCTACTCCCATTTCTTTTTTTTCTAACTCTGTTTTCTTCTTTTCCCAGAAAATTTCTTATATTTTTTTATCGAAGTAATGACTGCGTATACTCCTTCATGAGCGATCATTTTTTCCGTCTTTTATCTTTTGCGCCAACCACGTGTCTTTCTTTTTCTTTTATTTTTTCACCATTCGAGCGATTTTCCTCTCAGTTAGAGACGTTTTCGGCATTTGGACTAATGCTTCTAGGAGTCATCGTACGGCCGATTCATCTTTTATAAACATCGTCCACGCACAGAGCATGCTTGATTTTTTGCTCTGTTTCAATTCCCTATATGAGTAAATCCATAAAATACAGGAAACAACTCGATATCTGTAAATCGAAAAATTATTCGGAAAGGCCCATCGATCGGATCCTATTTTCCTAGTTTCTACGTGTCTTCCGAGAAAAAAGAGCCATTTACACATTCGTTGCAGCTTGCCACTACGTTTTTATGGACGAAAACGTAAAAAAATATTCAAACGGTTGTTGGAGACTTTTGAGTCCACGGATGTTTCCAATTTTCATTGAGTGAAACTTTAGCTTGCTAATCGGATATATATAGCTGAAAGGTTTACTAAAAGAACTTCAATTTTAAAAAATTTCCATACTGGATAAGTAGAAAAGAAGTAATTGTTGAAGAAATTCGAAAAAACAAACAAGTCCCGTTTTTGCGGAAGATATAATTTTTTCTAATTCTAATTTAAGCGCTTACAACTTTTTAAGCAGCACTTCTTTTCTAATGATTCTTTTTTAAATTTAAAGACTGACTGTTTGAAAAGTTATGAAAATTTGAATAATGTCTAAAATCATGGGAAATACCGTTTTCAACCATTTTTTCTAAAATAAAACCCTGTAATTCCGCTGTAATTTTATATATTTTACATTATATTTTATTTTACTTGGCTATTTATATTTTATACTTGGATGTGTACGTTCAGCCAACTAAATAACGAAATCCAATATTTAACACGTAAAAATAAAGATAAACTATTCAGCTTCCATTTGAAAAACGGTGATAAAAAAGGTCAATCTAGTAAAAAGTTATAATCACGAGAATAAATAAAATGCAAATTAACGCCCGGGAAGTAAAAAAGTCACGAGTTTGTACGATTTAAAAAAATTGAGTCAGTTGTAAAGAAAGTTGAATTTTTCATTTTTGAATGTCAAAACCGAGTGGAAAGCTGCACAGAATGTATAAACGGTTTTTTTACTCGGAAGGCACCCAGAAACCATTAAAAAAATGGTCCGATCCGTGTACCTTAGCGAATAATTTTTCAATTTTCAGATACCCAGTGGTTTCCCGTTTTTGTGGATGTACTCATATGAATTAATCCTACTCGAATCCCAAAGATTTTTCGAAAATATTACTCATGACATGTCGGGACTTATTCCATGACGCAACAACGCCACAACCACATAGAAACTAATGTCATTAGCTTTTATAATCGGAAAATTTCTCCCCCAGAGTAGCGTAGCTTTCACTCTCTCTCTCTCTCTCTCTCTCTCTCTCTGTTTGTCTCTCTTCCACCACAACTCTGCGGAAAGTTTTAATAATGGTCGTCGACACTGGAGCTACATCCTCTCGGTTCCACCATCAAATACAGCTGTTCGTGCATCTATTCGCTTCAGAAGATTCGGCTGCTGCGTTTCGCGCGTGGTCCTTGATCGAGTGCATCTGTCGCTTTCTCACACTTTTTCCTCTAGCTGCACAACTTTTTTTCTTCCTCCTTTCAGCGGGGCAAAGAAAAATGGATTTTTCCTTTTCCGAGTATTAATTTTGTTAAAACTATACGGTCGTCGGTTTTTTTTTTCCTTTTCTTTCTTTTTCTTCCTTTTTCTTCCTTTTTCTTTCCTTTTCTCTCCGTATGGGATGCTCGTGTAAGAGAAATATTGCTAGCGTAATGGATACGAGAAACTAGAAGTAGCAAATTACTCGACGTTTGGCATACGGCTAAATAGAAAAGAATAGGTCTTGTTCTCATGCAAATTTTCTTCGTGAAAAAGCGCTTCCACGGCTTTCTTCGTATACGTCACGAAACTTTTTTTCTAAGCTCTTGGAACAACTTGCTGTCATCGTATTGCTTTGGCTTCCATCGTTGGCGTAAATATGAGTTCAATAAATACCTTGCTGTATAGTTTTTTACATTTTAACGTTTTTTCTATTGGAATTGAATATACATTGAATTTTTCTCTTATTATTCTTCAATTATTTGAATTTAATTTTTAATCTGCATACGTTATTTTCTTTCGAGCTCTGATTGTCTTTTGATGTTCTATATATTGGCCGAACTATTAGTACAAGAGCAAATATTCGTATAATTTTTAAGCTTTGTTGACTACAAATTTATACTACTGATCCATAAATTAGTATTTTAATATAGATAACGATATTTTCTCTCAATATTGAGTCAATAGAGCGTTGTACAAATTGAAATTACATACGATCATTATGGAAACTTATTGTTAATGAAACATTTGTTAAAAAAGTTTAATTGACTGAGCTTCCCAGCAAATTTAGAAATAAATTATTGTTCTCGAATAAACGAAGCGATTCTCAAATCATAATTAAAATTGATGTAATATTGTTGTCTCAACTATCTTTTGACTGTGCTGTGTTGACTGTGCTGTGTTGTTGTGCTTACCAACGATGACGTATTATTATCTGTTCGTAAAGTATGAATGCATAAGCACGATAACGCATCAGAATAACATAAAATTCTTGGAATATAAATGAATAGATGAAAAATAAATGTGTATATCCCATTGAAAGAATTAAATTTTTGACGATTTCTTTGAAAGATCCGCAAAGCGGCAGCGGTTATGGCGCGTACTTGTTGCTCCCGAGAAGAGGGTAGTGAGAAAAAAATTGTTGAATTCGTTGTTATTATTATATACATACGCGTATACCGTATGTACCCGTGACGCGCGATACGTACGCGTGTAGGCAAAAAGAAACGACAGCTGGTACGGGAAAGAAAGTCTGCGTTAAATATTCTACTCGTGTAAACTGTCGTTGAGCTGTCCCAACGCTCTCGGGGTTGCAAGAACGCCATTGGCTCACATTTGTCTGTACATTCGTTTATAGTATTGGGGCGGAATTCGAAAAAGGTTTCGAGTAGAGAACGGAGAACGCCATATCGATTCGGTAATTGTTTCTTGGGTAATATGTTATTGTATTCGTGAATCAGCCGCGTCCAAAATTCGAAAAGGGAGGGAAGGAGGAAGGGGAGGAAGGGGAGGGAGGGGAGGGAGGGGAGGGGTAAATTCGAATGCATTCGAACCATGCGTATTTGATATTTTCTACACAGCTCTGAAAATAATGTAGATTCAGAAGAGAATATTGTATGTTATTGCGGACGTTTCGTATACCGATACTCTACGTACACATGCATATAAACCTTGAGCTTGCAATAAACTTGCGACTCACTGTAAAGAAAAGTCGTAACCAGTGCCTTTTTCTTATATGTCGCGCGTGTCATATGTATGCGACGTATATGCTTTAATGCTGGATGAGTTTAAAGTTGGACTCGCGTCCGTAAAGTAAATCACATAGAAGTAATGTTAGGTTTTAAATTACAAAAAGTACATAACCCTATACGATATCCCGTCCATTTGTTTTACACGCTGATCAGGATCCGACATTGCAGAGAGTGCGTTCACCTCTCTATATTGTATACACTTATACAGTCCTCTCGTAGCGCGCGCCACGTATCCCCCCATAGTCACCCCTCTGTGTATACGGTTTCGTTAAGCAGCCGGTGAAAAAGCCTCCTTTCCTCCACACCATAATACCCATATACACGAGTATAGGTAGTACCTATTCCACATACGAGTTCATTTTCTTTGCGCCGAGCGTGAGCGCGCGAATAAGCCGTGCGTGCGCCGCTTATATGCTCCGAGCATTTAATCCTCCAATATTTACAGGCGGCACAAAGCAGAGCTCGTCCCTTTAAATCATTCCGATATTTCACGTGCGTAGAGACGGATAGGATGCATAGCGCACGCGCTCGTTTTGTCACGCGTGTATAATTCTCGAGGTCGCCCCAATCTGCGCAGCAGCCTGTCGAATTTAAAAACTCCAGAGATATAGGCTGTACGCAGCCGTATAGCTATATCGCAGATATACTTATACAATAGAGACTGCACATCGGGGCTCCCTTGCCCCAAATGCTCGCGAGATCGAAGCGTGAAAAGTCCCTCTGTTTCTTTCCTTAATTTCATTCGCAGGCGCTCTCTCCCTTATGCGATAAGCGTCGATCGCATCATTTTCCCCCCCGCGGCACAGAAGCGAGCATGTGCAGTGCGCAGAGGACAGATGCAAGGCGGAAAAGACGGCAACGGCGTTGGAGTAGGACGTAGGAAAAGGAACGACGAGGGATATTCGAGCTCTCCGGGCACGTGGGGAGATGGTCGCCTCGGTTTCTGCTCGCTCGCTATACTCGCCAGGTGTTGCCGCGCCGCTAGCTATACGTATAATGTATACGGCAGCGTTGCACACTCGCATAGGAGTTCGGGAAGGCTACACCGTGTAGCGGTCGATCGACGGCACGCGCGCATGTGCGATCCCCCTACACCTTCTCGAGACCCTATACAGTTATACAGTCACGGCACGAGTCGCGCAAGCTCCCCTCTGCGCAACAGGGATGACGCGCGTGCCGTGTGGGGCAGTCTCTTCTCGTTCCCTCTCTCTCGTACCTCGATATCTCTCTCTCTCTCTCTCTCTCTCTGTGTGTGTGTGTGTGTACATGCGACGACGCGATCTTACACAGCGTTTTTCGCGATATGCGCATACTGTGTACATACGTACGTACGCGAATATACCTATATTTGCTTGACTGGTCGAGGGATAGAGCGCGGCCGCGTTTCAATTCACACAGCTCGAGACTCTGTTGCGGAGGCTCAACACGTACATAAGGCGGCAGGCATTTAAAAACTGCGTTGTGGACATTTTTTTCTCTCCTTTTTTTCCACTGCACGCTAGGTCCACGAGCATACGCGTATCTCAAAGAGCGTCGATGCATACCTGCGGATGCGCTTCCGATGCAGATGTAAATGCGCAGTGCTCGTAATGGAAGCTGCGAATATCGATCAGAGCTGCGCTTTACCGATTATCACTGGAATATTGCATCGAGGTGTCGAGAAATTTCTCGAAAGCGATATATTGCCATGGACTACGAGTCGCGCAACTTTTCATTTCCCGTCTCGCTCTTATACAGTGACAAAGCTTCAATAACAGCTGAGTGCAGAGAAGCAGAGAGGAGAGAGAGAAATGCACCCCTCGTTTGTCGCGGGCGAAAAAAGCAACGCTCGTTTCCGAAGGTGCACATACTCGAGCTGCAGCGGCCCGAGTATCCCCTTTCCCCTCGGCTCCGCGTATCGCGCACACATATACATGTACGCATAGACACATTGCCAACGGAAACATATACAGAGAGAGAGAGAGAGAGAGAGAGAGAGAGAGAGCTCGCGTGACGGGCACTGCGAAATGCACTGGGCGCAAGGCCGCGGGGAGCAACAGAGCGACGAGCACCCGTATGCACGTGTGCGAGCGCGTATGTGAACAGCAGCCACCCCCTTGTGCCTCACACACGTACA
Source organism: Apocrypta bakeri (assembly GCA_018906985.1). NCBI lineage: Eukaryota > Metazoa > Arthropoda > Insecta > Hymenoptera > Pteromalidae > Apocrypta > Apocrypta bakeri. Next base: position 1,591,816 of record JACCIA010000022.1, read on the forward strand.
CGTAGCTCGTACATGCACACTCGTGTGCAAGAGAGTGAGAGAGAGAAAGAGAGAGAGGGAGTTCGCTGGAGGGCGAAATACTGGCAGCGCCGCAGAGCCGGGACGAGGGAGGGGGGCTAACCACTAGTCGCGCCCCGCACACACTCGCACCCCAACGACTTGTTTCCCTCTCTCTCTCTCTCTCTCTCGGAATTGTACGTGCCAAAGGGGAGAGTCGACGTGTGCGCGCGCGCGAAACGAGAGAGAGGGAAGCGACGGTCGAGGGTGTGCGTGCGGCCCAACCGACGACGAGCACGGCCAGACAGACTCTGAGCGAGCGTCGCGAAAGACGAACGGGCGCACTCGCTCTCCCTCGATATCCCGAGTGAGCGAGCTAGCGAGCTAGCGAGAGAGAGAGAGAGAGAGAGAGTGAGTAGTTTGCAGCAGAGGAAGGATCGGATCGACAGACCGTGCGTGTGTCGACGACGACGGCGGCGGCGAAAAGTGTGCGAGTGTGCGTATTGTATTGTCGCGAGCGCAGGATCAGAAAGAAAGACAAAGAGAGAGAAAGAAATGAGGGGCGCCGCTGCAGCATCGGGCCGATGACACGGCTTTGCCGCCGCATCGCCGGCGCCGAGTAGACGCCTCTACTGCACACCTACCCCCCGCACCGTCGAGCAGCAAGCAGTTGTAGAAGGAGCACGCGACTGTATTGAGTGTTCATCGTCGTCGTCGTCGTCGTCCTCGTCGTCGTCCTCGTCGTCGTCCTCGTCGTCGTCCTCGTCGAACTTGCCACAATGCCGCGCTGTCTCATGGCCAAGAAGTGGAAGGCCTATCCGTGGCCGGACAGAGCCGAGGAACTGATGGAAACGGAGCAACACCCGCAACAGCACCCGCAACAGCACCAGCAGCAGCAACAGCAGGAGGCACTCGACGTCTTTCCCGAGGCGAAGCGCGCTCGTCACCACCACCACCAGGAGCAGCAAGTGGCCGCGTTGCAGACCGACGACGAGGAAATCGATGTCGTGGGTGATGTCGATGGCAGCGGCAGCGCGAGCGAGAAAGCCGCGCAGCAGCAGACCTGCTGGGGGCCGCACAGTCCCACGGCTGGAGCAACGGCGCCGAGTCCACCACCCCTCAACGCCTCCGGAGCGCTCTACTATCACGGTGAGTCACATGTACGCCCTCGACCTCGATCGACTCGCGAATCTAATCTAAATTACCTCCTCGTGTGTGCGCGCGCGTGTTTGCCAATCGGACCGAATACTACTATCTAGAGTACTTGTGGAGGAATATTCTAGCCACACCCTTGCAGCGTATGCGTCTTTTGCACACTTGTGGAGCGCGCGTTGCTTCTTCAGGTGTCACTTCGACTTTTTTCCCGTTCTTACGATTCGGCGGCGCATTTCTGCTTATCGTCTCAAATTCTCTCTCTCTCTCTCTCTCTCTCTCTCTCTCTCTCCCTCTCTCTCTCCCTCTCTCACTATACCTCTCTCGCTCTCCTTCTCTCGGGTGGCTTGTTTCCCAACGCGCTATACAATACGCGCCGCGACGAGTCTCTCACACCCCTCGAGATATCTCGAGCGCTCGCAGGGGTGAATGCCTTCTCTCTCTCTCTCTCTCTCTCTCTCGCTCTCACCCACTGTCGTTTCTATCCTCGAACCTATACATACATATACGTAGACGTATAAACACGCGTGTCTATGAACGTACGTGCGTGAGCACTTAGGCCGACATGTGACGGGTGTGTGTAAGCGCCGAGGCTTCCATTAGTTTCCCGAAACGACGATGACAGTGAAATCCTTAGATTGATTATGCTCATGAGCCGCTCCTTATACGCACCCACCCCCTCGTGCCTTACTGTGCCAAGTTCTCTCTTCCAGCGTCGTATCGGTCGATTAGGGGGTGCGAAGCCACCTAGAACTTCTGTTAAGTTATCGTTCAGTGTATCCGCTATATAAAGTATATTACTTATACAAGCGCGAATTACACCTATTCATAGAGATATTCTTGTAGCGTTCTCGCATACGGACAGCTCCCGATACGGCTAGTTGTCTGTATTTGTAGATTGGCTCGGTTCCCGAGAAGCCTCACGCGTATATATGCAGTATCGACGAGGCGCGCTCTGCTGCTCTGTGCACTCCGCTGAATTTCGTTAGATTATATTGGCCTGCGCAGAATGCTCGGGCTTCGCGTTGTTTATAATTGCCGCAGCCGCACGTACGGCCTCGATTCTCCCGAAAGAGGCTGTTTTCTGTCTGCTCGGCAACAACAGCCTAATCTGGGTCATATCGGCTGATTTTTTATCGGATGCATTAAGGTCGAGGAGGAGCCGTCTAATCGGCGAACGTTTTAAACAATCTTTTGGACGCACACGCGTGCGTATAACGATCGAGACCGCTGGACGGCGGCGAGAAAAAGTTTGCGGAAAGAGCCATTACTCGCGCGTGCGGTCGTCTTATTGATTATTAATACGGGAGAGGAGCGGCCGATTTCTCGAATAAATTTCGTGCTCGTATACGGACCCGGAGAATGTATATCGCGTAGGAGAAAAATGCTATAGGACAAACGACGGCAGGGGTTGTTTGCGCGAGGACGATCCAACGAGCCAAAAGTGCCGTCGGATTCTCCCCCTCGTCTGCGCGTGATTGGCTGTCACGCTCCGGAGCTTTTTATCGCCTATAGAGTGGATAAGCGTCGAAAGCACAGACAGGACTATCTTCGCTACTACGTAGTTCTCTATAACGTCCTTGAGAGCAATCTCACGAAACAGACACATCCCCCTACCCTCTTCGCTCTTTTCCCCCAACTCTGCGACGAGAGGTGCTAATGTCAGCTTTCTCAGTACCTTCCGGCTTATTTGAAGGAATCTGATTTCCTGAGTTGCGTTGCGAGCTTAATTAAACGAAGAAAGAGAGACTAAAAATGCACTTGTTGCTATATAGAGCACATTACGAGACGAATTGCTCGCGATACCGGCGAAACATTTTCTCGGATTATAAACGTGCTCTTTGCCACTCGATGACCTCGTTCTCCGAAGCTCAACTTTATTTCCGGCATCGCTCTTAATTTGCCCGACGCGCGCGTCTTTATTTCGCGCGGCAGCGGTGGCGCAGTGACTCGTGCGCCCGCGCCAGGATATAAATTGCTTCCTACTACCGCGCTCGGAACTAACCAGGATCTAATGCTCGTTTCTCCGGCTATTCGCTAACGACCGCGGAGAAAAATTTTTATACATCCACGTTATATCGGATAACTACACGACTAATGCCGTTTATGTATACGCTTAATATTAATTATGTATGATAATAATAATAATAATAATAATAATAACAGCAGCAATAATAACAGTATGGATGATTAATGTGAGCAACCGTAAGTCGACCCCTTGGACTTTCATTCCCAGTCAGACGTAACTCTTAATTCGCTTATCTTTATTACGGGCGACAGGTGGCTTCTTTAATAATTCCCGCGCTGCAGCGTCAGATCGCGAGCTGTCTTCTTTCCTTCGGTTCGCTGCACGTAATACATCTTTCTAAGGGTTCATACTAGCGCGATCCAGTTTTTATAATGTCATTCATCTTTTATAATGCATTTAAAATTGAATAAACCCATTTAATGCAGACTCGCCTCGTCCTATAACGGTTGCAGCGATATAATTGCGACTCGACTTTCGCTCCGGGGAGACGGATGAGGGGCGCGAGCGCACGCGCTCTTCAAATATTAAACCGCGCGTCAGACGGCTGCAAACTGTTGATTGCGCTCGAAGCACCAGCAGCAGCTAACGAATCGAGCTTCTTTACCTAAAAAAAGCAAAAGACAGCCGACTGCCGCATAAAGGAGGTTTTGTAATTTCAGCCGGTCGCATTATGCAATATATACATATATATATTTGTAAGGAAAGAGTGCGCGGAGCTATTGGAAATTTTAACGATGCATTTTCTTTCGCGCAGTCGCTGAAAGATTCATCGTCTATAGTTGTGCGCTCTCACTTTGAAGTACAGCGCCATTCATTTTCCTCGAGGCCATTGTATAATACATCGCGGCACCTCTATACGTTTCTCTTGCGCTCTTAGCTTGTAAAACTGACCGAAAATCAATGAGCGAGTACGACCAACAAGTGGTTAGCTACTACTCTCTCGCGGTTACATTACGAGAAAATAGCTGCGAGTTTCGATTGCAGTCACCGAGCTCTTTTTTCATACCCGCGAGTTTTCTAATTACGATGGACAGAGGTACAGAGAGACGTCCTCTTTTACGGATCGTTTGCCAGTCCTCACTGCAGAGACAGATTGATCGAAGCGCTCGAGTGTAGGTGTTCTCGTTATTTTCCTCGCACAGCGTCAGGCGATGATTACGCGTGCTATTTTCTTTTTTTTCTACGACCGAATGGTTTTTCTCCGGCTTTGTCGTTGCCATATTTTCTTTCTAATGCCTTCCTCATTTTTCACCATTGCTCTTGTTTTTATGTTAATATTAATATATATACCTACACACACACGCACACACATATATATGTAGACGATTAGACGAACAGTTTTATTAGTATTAGAGGGGTAGATTGCTCGCGTTGCATTATGCAAAACGAACAAAAAGCTAACGCGCACAATGGCCACTGTCCGTGAGTGGTCCGAGTAGACGATTGTTACGCAGTATAGGCTCTATCTTTTATTAGGCACTATATGTATGAAACGAGCCTTTGTTTTCTATATGTATAAGCGCGCTTCTGCATGCATCACGGTCCATTTCACGCGACTGTATATCGCGCGTTTTCTAAAACAGAGACCGAGTGTAAAGTAGAGAGAGAGAGAGAGAGAGAGAGAGAGAAAGTATATTTTTTCCGAACGAACGGTCACAATTGATCGTCAGTGATTTTTCGAGGTCGAACCCTTTGTACACGGTTCTCTCACGCTCGTCGCGTGAACAGCAGCAGTAGCAGCAGCGGTAGCAGCAGCAGTAGCAGCAGCATCAACAGGGAGAAAGAGGGTGAGAACGAACGGCCCTCGTTCATTCGACTCTATCGATCTCCGCCCCTCTTCTCCCGCTGCCGTTCGCCAAATGCACTTCTCCGCCTCGTTTTCTGCTCACACACGTTCACACATATACGTATACACATGCAGCGGCCCCCGCCGTTTTTCGCTGACTTCCTTTTATTTTAGCCAATAATGCACGCCAACAGCAGCAGCAGTGACGGTGAGAGCTGATCGATCCCGACACGAGGAATCCTCGAGCTTTCGCAGGGATTCGCGTTTCTCTTTCTCTTTTGAACTGGCATAGCATCGACTCGTATGCATATATATATATATATATATATATATATATATATATATAAAGGTAAATTGCTTTGAGGGTAAGCTTCGAGCGAGGAAGGATACACGAACCGTGGCACACTTGGCGTAATTCCGATTGTTTTTTCTGCATAGACCCTTCTCTGCGCGACTGACGGACGACAATTACGCTTTGGGGAATCAATCCAATTTGTATGTGCACCAGTCGAGGGGTGATATCTGCTTCAGCTTTCCTATATGAGAGTCTGGAACTTTGAAAAGTTTAATCGAACGGTTTCTCTCTCTTGGTGCATCGCCAATTATCCTTTGCAACCGCATTACTCGAGGAATAATGATTTCGGAATCTATCGATAAAATATTTCAAAAACACAGCGAGTCTATTTTCTTTCCCTTTGGCCGCGATGAAATATTCATACACATGCTCGGAGCACGCGAGCTTGCAGGAAACCGATGCTCGGCATCGGCGTCAGCGTCGACGTGATTAAGAAAGAAAAAAATAGCATGGGAGAGAATAAGCATTTCCCCGCGGAGTTGGCTCGTTTTTCGAGAAGCGAACCACGCCGCGCGCCGCTAGGCACGACATGCAACAGATATAAAGCGAAGAGGGGGTGCAGAGGGTGGCCAGAGGGGGGTGGCTCTATATAGTGATTATGCCGTTTCGTGTGCGACGCTGGAAGGCGCGCACATGGCGCGCGAGCAGCTGCTGTCCGTTACAGGAAATGAAATACTGCTGCCGACCGGATGATTCATGAACGTCGATATCTCGCTACTCGCCCTCTCGTATCACTATACACTCCTTCACAGTACACACACGTTTGCTACGTTGCACATACACTTCGGCGGGGTCTGCATCGCATTATGCGCAGCGGCGCGTCGTTCTTAATTTTCTATCGATGTCGCAAAATTTACGAGGTAGATTTTGACTGATTAATTTATCATATGCTTATCTACCCAGATTACTTATACGGAGAATATTGATTTTCCAGTAGAATTATCCTTGGTGAGTCGAATTAGGATTTGAATCTCTCGAGAAGCTTTCCTTGCGCGATTGAGTTGCTTGCTCAGCTCGGAGATACAGGGGTTGTACCGAATGAACGCTCCCGATAACATTTCCAAAGTACTCGACCTTCTTGAAACTTCTCGCATTAGACACTGTACGCTCAAGGCTTTTCTTCTGCTTTGGGATAAGGCTTCGAGTTTCTACAGTTTTATCCCCTCCCGCTGTAGAATATTATTTCCGCTTCGTTTCAACGATGTTCGGCTCGATAAGAAATTGATTTGATCGTGGTCCTACAGTAATTGTTCGCTTGAACAATTGCATGTGCTGGGATGTATGATATAACTAGGATTCGTAGTCATCGCACGTAACTCTAGAAAAATACCAGCCGAGTATAAATACACATCTCTCTCTCTCTCGACGATCGTTTTGGATTTTCATTTCCACGGCTGATTCGTCGCAGTCGAATTTTCCACTTGATTAAATGTCTTCGAGCGATCGTGTCTATCCTCTGACGATTACTTTACCTTTCTGCAACTGCAGATTATATCCCGCAGCGCTATGAGTTTTCTCCTTAGGATCTAGACGTATTATACAGATAGGAAAAATTTTAATCGCTCACCGGCCTGATTTTCTGGATTGGAGCAGCTACTTTGCTGGTGATTACCGTGATTTATTACCGCGACGGATCCTCCCCCTGCCCTTCTCGAGCGATGGAACTGACGCGCGGCGATCCGCCTCGAGTCTCCGAAATTAAGATTCAGCTACGTGGGCTTTAATTGCGCGACTCGCGCTCGAGAGGGGAGAAGATACCGCTGGCCAAGGGAAAAAGATAAACGATCCGAGGAGCTGTGGCTTCGTTCCGCCGAGAAATGAAAGGATAAGTTCGGCCGAGCGGAAAAGGGAAATGAGTCAGATTGCAGGCAACGTCGTGATTTGACTTTTCAGACGGTCGCTACGATGATGATTTATCATCGTCCCCTTGATTAACTTCGACAGTCTCCAAATCATCGCTATAATTATATAAATAATATAGTTCATGCATACTCATGGTTCGATCATTTTTTTTCAGGCTATACGCACGAAGCCTGGATAAATCACGAGGAGCCGCCAAAGTACGCCACCTTGCGCTCGGCTGCCGAGCTCGCCCGACCGATGATTCCGTCGCCAACTCCCACGCAACATCATCAGCACCAGATCCACGAACAGCAGCCCGCCGAGAGCACCGAGCACTCGATCTCTCAACAGCAACAGCAAGTGTCACCGCAACCGCCGCGCAAAAGTCTCTCGATGTGTTTCACGAGCACCGGCACAGCCCTATCCCTCCCGCCCAAGAAGAAGGACATCTACCGGCCGTACAGCCTGCAGCCCAGCGAGATCCGCACCTCTGCCGAGGAGGATCTCTCGGCGGCGCAGGCCATTCTCGACCTGAGCGCTTCGCCGGCGGCACCTACGCACTCCATCTTCATTCACACGCTCTCGCCGCCGCCACCGCCCCAGCCACCTCAGCCTCAACCCATACCCGTATCGGTGCTCGTGCCAGTTCCACAGCAGCAACAGCAGCAACAGCAGCAACAGCAGCAACCGCAGCAACCGCAGCAGCAGCAACAGCAGCAACAACAGCAGCAACAGCAACAGCAGCAACTACAGGAGGTCCCAGTCGTCGTGAGCAGGAGCCAACCTCCCGAAGAGCCGCAGTCACCGGCCACCGCCGAGGGTGGTCAACAGTCTAACAAGACTGTCGCATACACGTACGAAGCCTTTTTCGTTTCCGATGGTCGGTCGAAGAGGCGCTCGAGCAACGCCGTCGTCCCCGATAAGGAGGCTGTCGGCAATCCCGAGAGACCGAAATTCACCTGCACCGAGTGCGGTAAGCAATACGCCACCTCGTCGAACCTCTCGCGGCACAAGCAGACCCATCGCAGCCTCGACTCCCAGTCGGCGAAGAAGTGCATCCACTGCGGCAAGGCCTACGTCAGCATGCCGGCCCTGGCCATGCACGTGCTCACCCATAAGTTGGCCCACAGTTGCGGCGTCTGCGGCAAGATGTTCTCGCGACCCTGGCTGCTGCAGGGACACCTGCGCAGCCACACCGGCGAGAAGCCCTACGGCTGCGCTCACTGCGGGAAGGCTTTCGCCGACCGATCGAACCTTCGGGCCCACATGCAGACCCACTCGGCCGACAAGAACTACGAGTGCTCCCGCTGCCACAAGACCTTCGCTCTCAAGTCTTACCTGAACAAGCACCTCGAATCTGCCTGTCTGCGCGACGACGAGCAACAGCCGCTGCAACAACCGCAAGCCTCGACGACCGCCCAGCCGCACCAGCCGCTGCAGCCGACTGCCACAAACAACCGGGGATTGTAGCAGTCCTGCTCCGTAGATTCTTCAGCTGCAAAGACGACCAAGAGCCTGAGCTAGCGTAGTTTATTGTAAGACCCGGGCTAACTCGTCGATCAGAGAGGTATTTATGTGCGACTTTGCTCGCGCGCGCGCGACCCTCAGCCCTTACCCCTTACGTAACAAAGGTACTACTCTCTCCCGTACACTTAATAAACACATCCAAGCGCAAACATACGATACGAGGCATACGCATTCACGAAGCGCGCGCGAGGAATTTTCGCTGTAGGTTAAGTAGAAAAGTGCCAGTACCACGTAGATGAGATGATTATCTTTAACATTGACTAAAGAAACGTCCAGTAAGTTTAAGCGCAAAATGAAAAACAAATGGAAAAAATTTAACGTCGCGGAAGAATAATTAACGAGAGCGAGAAGAAAGAAGCACGTCGAAAGATTGACGTCCAAGCTGCAGTCTAGTCACTCTAGTCGACATAACTAAAACTTACATTATATAGTCTATTTACTAGGATACGTATTATAAAAAGCGTCTTCTCTCTCTCTCCCTCTCCCTCCCTCTCTCTCTCTCTCTCTCTCTCTCTCTCTCTCTTATTCCCGTTGGAGCTTTGCGAGACCTCGAACAATACATGCGACAGATCGATTCGTTTATTTGTTCGATTTTCTCGTAAAGTATTGTATTATCAGAAAGTATATATCCACGATGATGTATGATGATCCTCGTGACAACCGAATTGAGAACTACGTACATTTTTTTATGAAAGAAATACGGGAAATTCCGGTAACCACAGGATTGAAGACGGGAAGCGACGGGTCGGGTTGATCGCGTAGAGTGCGAGAGCTAAATTGATGCTGCTGCGATTAGTGGCATATTACTTGTCGCTAATCGAGACCACGCCTCGATTTTCTTTCTCTAAGACAATTCAAGGGATTTGCGGATAAAGTGCCTTAAAAATACTTAAGGCATTTTTTGCATCGAACGAACGAGCGAGAAATATTTGATTTCTAGTTATCGAACAAGCCAGTCGCGAAGTACACCTTTAACAGCGAAAATATTCAGCTTGAAAACAAAAGAGCTTCTCTAAGCTTATACTAACTTTCCGACTGTATCGAAATTTTTCTCGCTTACACACGAGTGCCGATGTTTCATTCTAAATTTTATCGTCGAACTTTCCAGTCCCGTAGTTTCCTGGGATTTCCCGTAACCAGTCATGTTGAAAGAGAGAGAGAGAGAGAGAGAGAGAGAGAGAGAGAGAGAGAGAGCGAGAGCGAGAGAGCGCGAGAGAAAGAAAAAGAGAAGAGATAAGAGCTAAAGAGCGAAGAGTGTCGCGGAACCTGGAGCAGAGACGCGGATTCACACACTTACTTACGTACGCACGTACATTCGTAAACACTAACGCAATATATAAGACTTAAAGACGAAGTAAATAAAAAAAACCCTCGTACACGTATGCAATAACGACTTAAGGTAATAATTAAAAAAATGATGAAAAAAAATTAGCGCAACACCAAGTAACTAAGCACGCGGAAGGGAGAGATATGTGATTGTAAATCTTATAGAGGGCACGCGCGGTTTGATATTATGCCAAGCATTATAAATCGTCGATAAATAGCCACGTATAAAAAATTTTTTTTTTCTCGTTACGTAACGTTTTACATAACGAGCGATATTAAGGCGAGGCGCGACATAAGCACGTACGGTCAAAGCAATGTTTCGACACAACGAATTAACTTTTAATCTAACTAGTGACAAGCGAACATCGAAGAGAAAATGACGAAGCCCTTTTTTCGAAGGAAATAAAAAAACTACTCGACGATATTTCCCCGTATCTTATATATATTACGCGTTACATAGATCCGCATGCGCGATATTCCGCAATAACCGATCGATATATATATATAGATATATATATATATATATATATAGTGATATATTTTCCGCGTGCGAGAGTTCACGATTGCCATTCGTGTGTCATTCACCATTTCCATTTGCAGCTTGAATCCAGGAACTCGGAACGAATGATATACTATTACATATACATCAGTATCTGCGCGTATTGTATATAGGCTTATATTCGAAGCGTATATATAAAAGCGAAAAAACTAGTCGAAACTCGGCTCTGAGTCACTTCGGATGTCGTCTAAGCCCCAAAAATTCCTATTTAATTTCGTATATATCGATGCGCGAAAAAGTCAATAAAATTATTAACTGATCTACACTTTCGTTTAGATATATATATATATATATATATATATATATACGTGGTCGCGATAACGTGTCAATTACATAAATGATCGACATGAATATGCACGTTTTTCTAGTGTATCAATACTACTTAACGAATCTAGTCAATATATAGAAGAAGGAGAAATTCGATAGCTCACTACGACGGCCCCGAAGCGACTCAAGAGTCTCTTAGAAAAGCGTCCGCGCGCAATTATTAAGAGATGAGTTAATAATATATAGTGAGTCCCAGGCGTCGTGCAATTAGTTGACTTTACATGCGTAAGCTCGCGACAGTCCGACCGACTTATGCGAGCGAGCATCATCACACCGTACATACCGATTCCACTAGACATTTTTTCATTATAACGTGTTATATACGTAGAAATTCATTATTCCCGACTGCAAGGGATTATATTAATGAACACGCTTGTCGACCGCTGCAAATATTCATTCGCGTGTAGCAGTGTATTAACTGTCTATCAAGAGCAATCTTTATATATATATATATATATATATATATATATATATATATATATAATTTATGATTGACGAGGTGTCATTACACGAATTGTAATGAAACCTATTAAGACGTATTAAGGCTGTAGAAAGAGAAATCTGCATGTATAGTAGGCGATTTAACGCAATATATTTTTGTTCTCGAGCATATTAGAGAGTCAGTGTGCATCAGTGAGCGAGCATGATGTATAATATATTTAGATGCGAGATCTATAGGAGATTAAGAATATACAAGATGAAAATAAAAAAATAATAATCTAGTCGAAGATGAAAAAGAAATCCAAAGATGAAGCAAACATTGAAACAAAAAAAAGGCGAGAAGGGGCGAAACATGCCGACCGTTATTAGATTACTATTACGAATCCGTATGTGTATATTTATATACATGTATAGATAAATACTGTAGAGCAATAAATTAAGCAATGATATATGTGTCATGCGCGATGCATTTGGATAAAGCTGTCTCCCCTCGTATAATAGCATTTCCCTCATTATCAATGTCAGTTTGAAAAGTAGAAAACAAATGCCTTTATAAGTGCAAAGAAACTTCTTTATCCAATCGTCGACATTTTTATCAAGCGTTGTAAATCAACCAAATTGGAAAATATAGTTCTTTAATTATTAACAAATAGTAGTGCGCGCAACGAAAAGGAAAATGTAAATTTTTGATATTTAAGCCATTTTTGCGCATAAAAAGCCTTGATTTCATGAGTCACGTCGTGCCAGCTTATACATGTAAATAATATAGCGTGACAGCTCCGTACTTAACATACATTCCGTTCATTAATTCGTTTGAGTCGTCTTGCTGTGTGATTGATTAGTTAGTTTGCTTATATGCATTTTTTCTTGTTGCACACTATTGGATCATTGATCAACAGTGGTAAACGATCGCTGATTCTAGCACTGCAACTTACATTATAATTACTCAACAGTCCCGTTCTAATTATGCTTACCATTATTATTATTATCATTATTATTATCATTATTATTATCATTATTATTATCATTATTATTATTATTATTATTATTATTATCATTAATACGCAGTATTTATTATTACTATATATACAATCATTATTCGTATAAACTATTTTTTACGTCGAAAACACTTATTATTTATATTACGATTAATTATTATTGATGTTTTATGTGAAACAATGTTTTTTTGCATTACAAACCATTGTCATTTTATTATTTCCACACTCACATCACCATCCTTAAAATTGCATCTCATTTCGATATATGTATATATGAATATATATACATTTATGATTTCTTCATATTCGTTAATAGCAATATACATCGACATATATATATATTTTATAAACATAATTTTTCCGCTTCTATTGATATTTGCGCTAGTACAACGATTTTATACAACGACCGAGGAGACGTTAGACGTATACATTTTTTTATAAATAAAAGAAGAAAAAAGAATCGATAGCCATTTTACTTGGTCGAGCAGCATATTTAATATCATGCGAGAGAGTCCCTCTTTTTTATATGTAGATTATACGTAGCTTGAGTAATAATGCCAGTGTCGGAGGGCCATTGAAGTATAGAGTGCAAAAAAAGAAGGGGAGAGCTGCGAAAAGCTCGAAGAAGCGTGCGCATAATTTTTGTGCTTCAATCGTGCGATATTATTTTTCTAGGCGCCAATTAGTATTCGTGAATCCACGTGGATAAGAAAGCGGACTGAAGGTCAAGAGTATTTGCAAATCTGCGAATGGCCCAAACGAATGTTCACCAATTGCTCGCAATTGCACTAAGTGCACCGCGTTGATAAAGTCTCGATCATTATTATACTCGTTTTGACTTCGCGCTATGTATCGACTGCAATATTTTTATTGCGCATACAATATACATGTAGGATCGCGAAAGGATAAGGAAAATCCTCCAAATTGAGTAGTCTTTCAAATTTCAAAGTCTGTCGAAATAATTTTTTAACAAAGTTTAGTCAACGTGATATCGGGAGTTGTCAACGTGGATTTGCGATTCTAAAGGAAAGGATAAAGGATTAATTCGAGAAGGATGAGGAAAATAAAAAGTAATTAACAAAACCTGCGATATATTTGCGACGCTCATTGAAGTATATATATTTACAAGAGGTTTTAATTAGAACCACAAAAAAGAGAGTTTATACATAGCCTTGGCCTTAAATTTTTTGTGGCTATGTAATTGTAAGTTATTCTAACAACGTCGTAACATTTATGTTCGACGATTTTTCGGCTTCCATCCTTTCGTCAATCCTGTCACGAATTTCACTTTATATATACATAATATATATATATACATGCTGTAATTGAATTTGTAGCGGAAGATATTTTGTCAATTTAGTTTAACGAGAGACCAAATAGTTGTATCCTATATATCTTATCGCTTTAATCTATTTCAATTTTCTCTCTCACTATATAGATTTTCCGTAAAATTGCTACGCTGTCCTACGCTATACTCATTTCACAACGAGCTTCCTTTCACTCTGCAAAGCTTATCATCTACATCTAGCCTTTCGAAATAGTTGAAATTCAAATGCTCTCTTTTTCCAAATAGCGTAAAATCTCAAACGTTTTAATTGATCTCCCGCGTGTATATACCTATGTATACATGTCAGGCTTGTCCATAAACTCTGCATTGTTCGCTACAAATCGATATACTCTGTCCATTGCTTGAAACCTCAATTAGAACACTCGGTTCCTTACTCGAGAACAAATTTCATTTAAACGGGAAGTTATTACACTGCTAACAGTTGCTAACTTAGCATAGCTCTTTCTCCCACGCACTCTGAAAAATTTAATTAAAATAAAAATGTTCCGGATGCAAATATGAATTACGCAAATATATTAGGTTATTTTTTGAAAATGAAAAAGTTTACTTATTTAAATGTAATTCAGTTAGATATATATATATACAGAATGTTATATTCTTAATTTAAAATATTCTATTTGATTCGGAAATAATATTATTTTGAATAAAACGTGAATTTTTGCGTTTGAGTAAATAGAATGATTCAACTTCAGTACATATTTGGTTAGGACTATTAAAAAACGCTTTTGGAGTAAAACAGATTTGTTTTTCAGTGTTCGGGAGAAAAAGCGAAAACAATCTAAGTGCAATCAAATCGATAAGGGAAGAATTTAGTAAAATATTTTTAAAAAATTGATACGCGAACAAATGCAAAGTTATTTTCAGTGTATTATTATTAGCAGAGCACTTAATTGGACGAATGCTCCATAGAAGCATTAAATCGCGCATATTTAAATAAAAAACAGTATATATAGGTAACAGGGGAATCCCCGAACTATAAGCACGCGCGCTCTACTCGCCTCCTTTTTCGGCAACAGCAGGGGGTTTTACTATAAGTTTCGCCCCTTTCCTTCTCTCGCGCACGTACTCTTCTATATCGCGCTAATTAATCTGAACTCGAACTTGACGGTGGCACATGCGCCACGACTTTATATCTGGATCTCCTAAAGTGTGTGTGTGTGCGTGTACTTGTGTACAATATACTATGAGTAATGAGAGTCTATCGTCTATGTTTTTTCCATTCTATACTCTCGCACCCTTCCAAGCTTTAGCACTATACTGTACATATGCACGGATGTAAGAATTTTGAAGAATCGCTTAATGTTTTTTTTCTGCTTTCCGGAAATCACACACATACATATATATATATATATATATATATATATATATATATGTATATATACAAATACGTAGTATAATTTCATATATTTACGTATATATGAACCTACGCGTGCTATGTCTTTTCTCCCCTAAATACGAATCGAGATGCTCGTCATCGTAACCTGCCATCTGGTGGTCAAATCAATTACCATTGATACATATATATATATTAAAGCAATTTGTATAAACAATGCTGTAATATAATATTCTAGAGTAATGCATAGTAAATAACAAGAATAACGAAATTTGTAAGTAATTAAATATAAAAAGTAAATAAAGTATTGATAGCACAAATTCGCTGCATGAGAAAAGTTGCAATATTGGAGCTAAACCGATTGTTTCCGAGTCAATAATCTTTATAATGTAACGAACAGAAGAAGCTTATATTTTTAGTGATCGCGAAGTAAAAGTTAAAAAATAAAAAGATATGATCGTGCGTTTTAGCTGCTTCGACGGTGAGGTCATAGAGGTTTTGACCATCGGGAAACTATAAACCAGACAGAATATTACAAGTGAGCATCGCGATTTTCTTCTCACTCTCTATTACTCTCTATCGTCGCGTTCATCTCATGCAAACTACTCCTTCTCTAACGTGAATCGTCTCTATGTATATATATGTATATATATGTATGTATTTTATATATATATATATATATATATATATATGTGTATATATATGTATATAAATATATATACATAATCTGTCATTCGTATAGCTCGATACTGTATATGCTGCAAAGAAAGCTTTTGGCTTGATACTCGAGCGTCATATACTTCCGCTTCGGCTTGTCGCGCTGCTAACTCCCTCTACTGCTCTATAGTAACCACAGCAGAGCCGACTTTGCTTTTTCTATGCATAGCGTATTGTTTCTCTCTTTTGCCTATCTCTACCTATATCTTCCATCTACACAAGTGTGTCTGTCGACTTTCTCTCTTTCTCTCGGAATGTACTGCATCGATCCTCTCCCTCCTTTGGGACCTTAACGGAGCCGATAAAATGCTATATTGTGACGGAAGAAATAAAAATATATAAAAAAATTCGAGAATTCGAAGGACGATTACTGCATAGGACTGTCGAATAGCCGTTAAAAGAGGAGGCGTTTTTCTAAAGTATATTTCCGAACACGCGGAGTTTAGTCATGCCAGTTACGCGTGGAGTGAAAATTCTCAGCTTCTGGTGCACAAGCCGCCGGGCCCGCCGGGGGTATTTTGCTCATGTGTGTATGTGTCTACGTGTGCAAGTGTATGTGTGTGTGTGTGTGTGTGTGTGTCTCTGCGAATGCACGTGAACGTATAATGTATGTAAACGAGCGAGTTCCGCGATATATATCGCTTCCTCATTTAATGGCTCTCTAAGTCCGGAGCACGATAGAAACAAAGAGATTATCGTCAGACTGATTTAACAAAGCGCATCTTGCACGCGAGGGAACAGTTCGATTAAGTACGTTAGTTATATATTTATAAAGAAACAAAATAATATTATATATATATACATAAATTAAATACCTATACGTCGCCTGCTTGTAACGACCCAACGGAAGAGTCTGCATTAATAGTGATATAAAACATAATTATTATTCTTAATAAACAATTAGATTGAAAATCATATATGTATATACATATATTTGCCGTGGCATTTATATATGCTACAGTAAAGATTAGTCGCGAGATTGCCAACTCGTACCAAAGCGTACTCAGATAATATATATAAACCATATACGGCTCATCGTTCTCGACAACTTTTATTTTCATAAACTTAATCGACATTTTTTCTATTGTTCATTCACTATAAACTCCAAGATTGTAAAAATTGTTCACAACATTCGTCATCGAAGTGTATTGAAAATTTGAATTTTGATATTATAACTTGACGCAAATTCTGTCTTTCATATTCATATATACGATCAACAGGAAATACGCATTGCATATACGAACATAGTATAATAATAGTTGGTCGAGTGACACGATGTGCTTATAACGCGAATATATATATAATATTAACACGTAGTGAAGTAGAGAAATTCTGAAGTAGGCTTATGAGAATAAATGCGAAAGAGCGAATAAAAAACCTTTAACAAACTCCGTCGATAAATAATGAAATAAACCTATAACTTAGACAAATGCGCTTAGTGAGAAACAAGTACGATTGAGAATTATAGAGATAATATATTACGATGTGTTCAAAGATGTTTAGTATGTGAGTAGTGACAGTATCGAAAAAGTGCGCACAAAGCGATACTGACAAAAAAAGTATGATGAATGTTTCGTTATTTGCAGTTGAAATTAATTTTAAACGAAATGGCATTTGAATTTTTTAAATCAAGATGGCATTTCGTAGCAACGATTTGAAACTTATTCATTAGGGCGAAAGTATCAAATCAATTCTTTCTATTAGACATTCATTAAGAAATCAGTGCATTTACTCTTGGCTATTGAATTTTTAAAATGACTTCAATGTCGATAATGACACATTCATGGTACAATGTAGAATTCAACTCCCTTAATGAGGAAGGAAAAAAAACACGACGATGTTCAGCTGACGCAGCGCTAATATAGCTTTACAATGAGAATCAAAGCAATAAATTATTCTGATTATTTCATCTGTCAAGTAAATACTATAATTACGTTGGTTCAAGCTATTTGAGACTTAAGGTTAGTTTGCAATTGCCGATTTCACTTTAGTATTAGCATTTTTATTATTCCGATTACATAATTATTTGAGTTAATGCAATTTATCAATCAGTTTCTTTACAGTATATTTTGCCCTTTGACATTATAAGTTCAGTTTTCATTAAAATAATGTATGATACTTGTAATAAAAGTAGAGTTATATATTATGTATATTATTAACTGCTAATGGTTCTGATGAATTTGAAAATTGTCGAAAAAAAAAATTATTTGACTGCAATATTACGTTTTTATAGCGAAAATGTAATGTATTTTTTACCAAAGTAGAGTGCAAAGTAATTATAAATTGAGGAAGCAATAAAAATAATATTAGCAAATAAATAAATAAATATTTTGTGAATTAAAAATTATTGTATTTACAGCTATTGGAATAAAGAATATTAGATTTAAATATATTAGTCTTGTTTTCATTGTTTCACGATTTACTTTTCTTTCTCTTTTCAATTATGTACCGTACTTTTTTCTTTATAATTGTGTAATGTTTCAAAAGGCAATTGTAAAATAAGCTTGAATGAATAAATTGCCATGATTAAGAAGTGGTTGCATTTCAGAGGTTGTTTATATTGTTCCGCAAAAACTGTTTTGCAAAGCAACACAAATCGGTTTATTGCTGTGGGAAAACAATTTTAACGATTAAAAACTCTTTGCATTATGATATCATATTAAAATAGCAAATTGTTTAATATTTACAAAATTATACGCAGCTTGCAATTTATTAATTTTCGAACAACAACGACCAATATCGTATAAATTATTTATCGTACTACATCATGATAATAATAATGCTTGTCAGAGAAATTAATGAAAGAATATTAGTTGACTAAAATATGACGTAAAATTTATGAAATAAATAATACAAGAATCTGTTGTCAGAGTTTAAATGAGGTCATCGTCTATGACCTTGCTAACATCTGCAATGAAAAACGCAGTAGAAACCACCTGTAACTGCAAATGGAAATAGAAAACATAACACTTTCTTGAAATTATTGCGATTATATTCATGATTAAAGTCGTCCTAAGATAACTAAAAGATAACAAAAAATAATAATAAAATAGTTAAAAGATATGCAAGCATTTTTTCCACTTGGTGCGATCGCGATATGTACTGGAGAGTAATCAACAGGTGAAAAAATTGCAACAGATATTCTTGACAGCGTGCGCTACGGTCTGTTTACGACGTATTATTATATACAAAAGTGATTTGTATATAGAATTATAAACACTTCGCTGCGCGTTATTTAATCACATTAGCAGTGCGTTTATAAATTTAAACTTTAGCCCGTAGAAAGAAGAGAGTTATATATATAGATAATAATTCTAGTTCTACTATACACATACAATAAACGAATGCGTGCGTAAGCGGAATGAGTCTGTGAAACATATACGTCTTTTTAGCGTATAATAAATGAAGAATTGCAATATACCGAAAAAATAGATTTATATATAACATATAACAATAACGATAATTACTGGCTGAGCTGGGCTTACCGGCGGGCCAATATTCAATAAATATCGGCGTGCGAAACTAATTTCCGTTCGAGAGACGTATATAGCAATCGTTTTATTGTGTATCATATACTGCACGGCGATTGTAATTTTCTGGAAACGACGTATTACGAACGAGACTACGTAGCGGCAGCAACAGCAGTAGCGCACATACGAGCCGAACGATACAGCGCGACGACAAAATTAATGAAACTCCCCATCGAGAACGCGAAATTTCGTTATAAGCTGCAAAATTACAAGGCCGCTCGCAAAGCCAGTGTAATTTTCAGCATTTAAAGAGCGACAGTAGTGACGCAAAAGAAAAAAATAGGGAAAACCGCTGCGTCGCGGTAAGGATAATTGCCTCAGGGCGTTCGCGCGCTCGATTAATGAAAGTTTTGACGCGCGCGCGCGCGCGCGCTCACATGCAAAAATGGAAAAAATAGTAGAGAACAAAATCGATCGACCCCTAAAGCAAGCACCGCTTAGCTCACGCGATCTCCGTGTGTGCCGCGCTGTGGCCCAGGCGCAGTGGAGTACACACTTGCATACAAAATATAACGTCGCGCTGCATCGTTATAGGCGTGCCTGGCACGTGACTGCCATTATTGATCGGACGAAAGTGCGACGAGAGGCGACGAGAGGCGACGAGAGGCAGCGAGAGGGAGAGAGGCAGAGAAGCAGAGAGGCAGAGAGGCAGAGAGGGAGAGAGGAAGAGAGGAAGAGAGGAAGAGGGTAGGGATCTATCGGGAGCTGCTGCACGATTTTCACTCTCTCCCCTTCCCCTCTCGCTCTGTTCTACGATTCTACCTGTATATTATTACAACATATATACGTATTATCGCATTCGAGAAAAATAATCCAGAACCTATCGACGTCGTGTATTCGGATTTTTAAATGCTCCACTCTCTAGGGCTATTCCAAGTATTCTAAGCTTCGAGTGTTTCATTTTATAACGTTTCACTGTCCGCATGTGCAAACTGATCGGAAAATCCTTATTCGCCAGTTTGTCAATCCTACAGTATTTCCAGAAGTCTGTCACTCTTTTTACCGGTCGCTTTGTTAATAATGTCAGTTTTGGAGTTTGAATTATTGAAGAATACTAAAAATAATCGTACTTCACCGAGCAGTCAATTTGTCAATTTCGAAGGAAAACATAAGCAATCGTTGAGGCGAGAAACCAATGAGATCATATAAGCAATAAAAAATGCATTGTTTCCCTTGATTTTCCAAGAAAAACAGAGTCAATGAATATTATCGTGAATGATCTTTGTCGTAGGATCGAAGAGCAAAAAATAGTCAATGAACACTAACACGAACAAAATGAAAACTATCTGTTGTAAAAATAAGCAATGCCATTTAAGCGTGCTAAAGTGCCTACAATGTATTGATGTTGTTATTTTGAATCGTTGATACTCGAATAAGGCCGACTAAATACACATTATACTTTGAAAAAAATTAACCCGTCAAAAATTTTAATGAAACATCGCCTGTTCCCGTTATTTTCTCAGAACACAATCGTTAACTTTTATAATATTTCAATGAATCCAAATTGAACAATAAACGTCACAAGCAATATTGTACATTATTATGTACAGACGTAAACATAAGCGTGAAAAAAACGTCTAAAAGCAATATAATTCGTTATTTAATAAACGTCGAAGCGCATAAATGCTCGTAGCGTTAGAGGGAAGTTTATCAGTTATATACTGATATAGCAACGACAAAACAAAGTCCGCCAAATAACTTACAACGATCGATACAAGGAAATAAAAATAAAAAGTGCAAAATCACGAAGAGCTAAGCCGGACGCTTCGCACGAAGCGGACGCGTGTACGTAATAGTTAGACAGTAAAAACTCAGGATCGATCGTAGAAAGAAAAAGGGACAAGAGGTTCATGGTCTCAGATCTTAGAGAATGTATAGATGAAACGTAAGCAAAAAAAAAACGACTCACTAATAGTTCTTTGATATGTAATAGCAAAGAAATATTTCGTCGACCATCGAATGATGACCTGTTTGAAAAGAATAATGCTCCGAGGGGTTGTCGGAGCGAATCGATTGCAAAATCATATTTCTCATTGTTTCTGAAGAACATCATTACGACGTGAATACTGAAATTGAAAATTGCTAATTACAATGAAGTGCACGTCAAAAAAACATTATCATCGATTCAATTTAATACACTTAATTTGCGATATATAAAAAATATCGCTCACCTTACTCTATCGCAACTTATTTCTCATTATATTCGTACAATAATTAGAAATAATTGCGTAAATGTTAACTACAGAAGATAATTTTCCTAATATAGATGATGTAACAGCACAATATCAATGCGACAACACCACTATAATAGCGAGTATTTGTATTATTATTGTTTAAGTAAAAATAATGTTAGTAGGTCAATCTGTGCAGTTCCGATAACTCCTAATGTATAATCAAAGGTAAAGTACATTGAGAAGAAGAACAAGTTAAAGAAATAAAAGACAAAGAAACCTCGACTGATATTTGCAGAATATTGTTCCGACTGGATGTCCCACAGAAGCCGGGGTATTCAAAAGCAATAAATGAAGTAGGGCGGGGGATCGTGAGCTCGATACAGAGCGATTCACGATCCTGAAGCATAAAAATAATAATAAACTTTAGGGCAATCTAGTACATAAGAGAAGCGTCGAGATTTTTTTCATAAATGCTTCTTCTTCTTTATAGTGAAAGAAATAAATAATTACGCTGACCTTTGTAGAATCGCGTACGGGACATGTAGCACAAGCCACTTGAACGAGTCGGTACATTGTTACTTCTATGAAACGTAATTATTGATTGCGTTTCTTTACGTTTGAATCGTCGAGGCTGAGACGATTTTCGCACCAGTAAGTGAAAACTTCGCACTCAATTATATGACGCGACTTCGAATGCATTCCACGGAAGTAGATAATTATTATACTCCAACGTACTATGGTATACAAGGAGATTATATACGTATTGAACTAATTATCGAAATACATAAACGTTTATCAAATATAACGGAAATTAATCGAACAGCCTCTCGTTTCATCTACGTAATAAACTTTTATAAACATACGAATACCCTTATAGTATTTAAATTAAAGAATAAAAATAGTTTTCTACTCGTATTATTTAAAACGCGCGAATAATAATAGTTCGCCAATACTATAAAAACTATAGCTAATCATTTATTCGCGATATCTGAATAAAATTTTCAGTAATTTTAAACGATGCGCGAAAAGACAAGCAACCTTTTCACAGTACGTACACTAAACACGCAATATTAATTATTATTATTTATTATGACGTGCAAATAACTGCGTATATGTAGTAACAAACCGTAAAGCAATTTGAAGAAATAAAAAAGCAATGATACGACGAGACGTAATATTGGAGTCGTCATTCCCATTATAGGGATATCCAGTTTTCCAAGTAGACTTCACTAAATAAGGGACGTATTCATATTTTGTAGCGTTTACTTAAATGATATTATATTCATATAAATATATATATATATATATATATATATATATATATATTTATATATATTATTCTATATGGTATGATAAAGTAATATTGAAATTTAAAAGTAATTAGCAACAAGGGAATATAAAATATAAAATCGAGTGAAAGCAATAGAAAAAATACGCGTGCTGTAAGGAGCAAAGTTGAATTTTTCGAGGAACGCGACGAAAGAAACTTGACATAAACGAGATGATACCAGGAGAGTAGAAGATATATTCGTTAAACAATGATTCAGACGAGAATAAAGAAAACCCCCGATAATACCAAGTTAACTATATATTACATATAAAAAGATACGTTGAGTTATATATATATTATTATATTGTGAAAAAATAAAAAAATTAGCGATGAACATAATTAATTAATAATAATAGTATCATTATTATCATTATTATTATTAAATCATAAACAATATAAGCCACAAGAAATATATAATATATTAATTATATATAAAAATTATAGGGACATGTATATTGAATACACACGAATAAAAACAAACACGTAGAAAGCAATGTTATTTATTTATACATAATGTATTAGAAAATACGTTAATACAAATGCATGCGTATGAGGGATGCTATATGCTATAATATGTAGTTTTGCAGGTCAAGAACTGTTGTACCACGGTGCTGTGGAATAACAAAATTTTTATTTCTATTAAAGCGTTTAAAAGTGTACCGTTAGAAGTTTAATGAATTATAACAACCATTACCTTTTTGTATTATTTTTCGCTTTGAATTTTTATTTCACGTTGACGTTTTCGAAAAAAGACTTGCGAGGGAGGGGACTTATTTATTTACTATTTAATATTCTGCAAGAAAAGTGTCTCTGAACTGATATTAACGTTTCCTTCAGAATACAAATCTACAAATCTATTTTCAATATCGAAGTTAATTATACTGCTGCATAAGTAAAAAAAAATTGCGTATAACTATATCCTTAACCCGTTCGTATCAAACGTGTTTATCCTTTGAAATTTCTCGTTATTGAAAAATGATAAAGACGATAAAAATAGACCTAAAACGTTGAAAAATCATCGGTATAACAACAGCGATTTTCGCTAATGAGCGTTTGACGATTTGTAGCTATTATATAGTCACCGTTACGGTATAGTCTCGAAAATATTTTATCGGGACTAGGAACAAGCTTGTACGATAACATTTCGACGCATAATAATAACAACTGCATGTGACTTTAACGTAGGGCAATTCTGCCGCTAAAGCAATACAAAGAGCAATATAGATATAAAACAGTTTAAAAATCTGAAAGAAGGAAATCGAGGACAAGAAACGGTGTGAGGTTTGCGTAAAAGACACGACGGAGGAAATTCGATAATATAAGTGTTTGATGCTAAATTAAAGAGTTACGACAATGTATCCTTTGGAGGTGGAAAATTTACAAAAATAAAGACGCATTATTACGTAGAGAACTATATATTAATGAGAGGCTTGAAATGCATTAAACGCGCATTGAGAAGTTTGTAAAACGCTGCAATACGAGGACGTAAAAAACGTGCGCTTAAAGAAAATATATAATATATATATTAACGCGCACCCGTATTCTGGTGAGCCACTCTATATTACCATATTGTCATAACTAATGAAAAAAAAAACAAGTTATTCTAACCGTATAGTGCTAACTGTACGTAGCAATTGCGTAGATGAAAAAAGCACTGTAATGCCTAAGTACGCTACTCCAGACTGGAAACTCGGGCTTTTTTCCTAATTTATTCTTTCCACGAATAAGGCTGAAATATATAAGCAAAATTTGTTTCCATTGTTGAAAAAAACTCTTTATCTCGCCCTTAAATCTAATATGAAAATGAAAAAAAGGGTTTAACAAAAAGCGATGAAAGGATTTTTTTCTCTACGTCCGTTTGAGTTTTCTTTTGTTTTTTTTTGCAAACGACTCGATTATATGCCGAGAAAAATTTTACGTTATAGCGCGTTGCAAACTACCCATTGTTAATCAGATTTTTCTTACTGCAAAATGTACAATGAAGTACTTATGCATAAAGAGTCTTTATTGTTTTTGTACCTATACATAGTGAGTAGTATGCATTCAAACAGAAGAAAAGAGTCCGAGTAGAGGAGTGTGGCCTACGAGGTAGTGATA
The DNA here is from genome assembly GCA_018906985.1 of Apocrypta bakeri. Taxonomy (NCBI): domain Eukaryota; kingdom Metazoa; phylum Arthropoda; class Insecta; order Hymenoptera; family Pteromalidae; genus Apocrypta; species Apocrypta bakeri. Next base: position 1,616,684 of record JACCIA010000022.1, read on the forward strand.
TGTAGATTAATTTTAAAAAGTAGAAAGCTAAACAGATATATTGTAGATATATATCATTTAGTGGTTGCGATACTCTCGATTTGTCAAAACTTCATTTCTCAGTCTGTACTCTCACTGAATTCCCAAGGGGTTTTAATCTACTTACACTTACTTGTTTCTTCTTAATCGCATAAACGAAACGATGAATAACGTGTAACCAACGCATATATGTATGTATACACACACACATATATATATATATATATATATATATATGTACATAAATACTTTTGAAGTTTTCCGTCCATTTCCAGTTAAAAAAATCACGCGCATCGCGAATCGCGACTCTTTTTCGTTTCGCATTACATATTATAGATTTGCCATTGAAAATAAAGAAAATGAATCCTTTGCCAAACTGAGAATAGAATAGTATTATGTGGCTGACGAATCGAGAGACAATGTTGCGTACCACTCGTTGAAAGAAAAAAAAGTGTAGAAAAAGTATCGTAGACCGGTGTGACATAAAAAAAACAGAAAGAAAGAATTGATAGTGACGCTAGATGATAAAACGTAAGCTTCGATTTCTCATTAAGAGGAATTCATTTATATTACTAATAAATATTTACATACGTTTGTATTATTTGTAACTAGCTCTAATACAAAACTCCATTGTGCATCGACGCTGTTACATGCAAACAAAAATAAAACGAAAGAAAAAACAAATAAAATAAAATAATTACTAAAAGGAAAAATACCGAAACGATAAAAGAAACGAAAAACATAAAAAAGCGAGACACAGAAATTTAATGAAATTTAAAATTGAAAAACTGTGTAGAAATACCGCGACTTTCAAATAACCCAACTTACCGTCATTTTTATTTGTTACTTGTATTGAATCTTGTATTGGAGGCTACGTCTCCTCTACTGTCGAATCTTCTCTTCTTGTCTATTTCCCTCTGTATCAGGTCTATATTCAGGAAAAGTAATTGATGATGGTACGATATTTTAGCATAAAGCAAAAATATAAGACTACCGCATGTCGATATGATTCCGACGGTGTTGGATGGTAATGTTACGCGACAAAAAATGGAAAAAACGTTGATTGAGCATTGTTATCTATGTAATATGACATAGGATGTTTTGTATTATATTTTCATAATAAATAGAAACGTAGAAAAAATGTATTAATAGTATCAAATCTTTTTATTTCGACCATCCTGTACGGATATACCAAGATTTCCTATCATTTTTCACAAATCTTTGCAGCAGCTACGAAAATCATCGCTCAAAAGCTCGCAACATAAAAGGTAAGATTTCGAAACTTTTTTCATTTCATAATGTTTCTATTCCAAATTAATTAATCAACGGAAATAACATTGATGTCGTATAAAAAAAGTTACTCGTAATTTCATTAGGAAATGAGTATAATTACTCATCCACACTAATGCTTAGCTATGAGAATCTGAACAATCAATAAAGGTATTCTTCGGTTACGTCTTTAACAGGGAAAATGTCGACTTAATTTCCGCTTGACATTTCAGAGTTAACGTCAGAGTTATATTGTTATTTCCGATTTTCGCTTTAAGTATTATACTTTTTTTAAATAATAAATTTCACCCACACTAGCTTTTCTTCTGAAGCTTATTGTCGCACTTAAAAATAATTTAAACATATTTTTTGTTTAGACCAAGCCAGCTAATGTTTGTTAACATTTAAGAATTGAAATTTTTTCTATCTGAAAACCGTGAGACATAGGCAATGCATATCAGGCTTACTTTTGTAAAACTCAAGTATAGCTGTGAGCTCTTCAATAAAAAAGCTGAGGGTCTGATCTATACAGACTGTCACGTATTAGCACTTAATATAGTCGAGCAGTAACCTTGCTGCTCTTTCTTACTATCAGTACGTTGCACCGTTTATTTTCAATGATCAAATAGTTTACTCATAGCAATAATTCGTAAATAGTTTTTTTTCAAATATTTTACAAATCAATGTTAAAATGTTTACTTGCATCGCATTTAGTTACTAGATTATGACATACTATTATGAAAATTAATATTTTAGTATTGTTTTTCGGTATTTTTTAGTTATATTCTAATGGTTTACTTCACTAACGTTGGAGGATGGAAGCAACAAAGTAATAATTTATTATAATGTACTATCGATAAAAGTCAAATATCGGATAAAAATTTTAAAAGATACTTAAAATTTTACTGCTCATATATCCAATAATCTGAAAATCAAAACGATGCATCATTATGTTATTAAAAAATATATTTTACGTCGGTTATTCATTAATAAATGTAACGAGCGTGTTTTTGTTACATTTATTACACATATGATCATAAAGGTACTCTATAATAAAAGAATAATAGAAGTCTTACACATAAATCGACGTCTATTGTCTTCTTTTGATGTAGCGATTATTAGATGTATAAAAATTATGAGTATAAAATATATCATTATAATTAAACAACATTTTTGTATACTTACTTCTAATATAAATTTGATTCTAAAACATTACTTTTAGAATTCTTTAATAATAGAATAATAAAATTAAAATATTAAATAATCCAAGCAGTATTAATATGAAATACACTATTGTATTTAGTGTATATTATGATATATAATAATAGTCATTATATTTATTATATTTGACTTGGGCAAGCCTATTATGTTTATACGAGTTACGATCTCACGTATTACCATATATGTATATAGTATAGGTAGATCCAACAGGTAAACGAGATTGTTTTCGGTTATGCTGTCAAGAATTTATAGATGCTCATAACAATCTTATAAGCAGAAATAGTGCGAGAAAGCAACGAGAACAGTACCAAGATAGATGAGATATTAGCCAAATACAAATAACCTGGTGCAACTATAGGAACCTTGTTATCCAGGTTCAGCAGTTTCTTCGAGTCCCAGTCTTCTCTGTGTATAACAGCACCAAACTGACTAATCATCTTACATAAGCCATACGTCTCTCTGATTTGATTATTTAAATAAATCGAAATTCATTTTTCCGTCATTTACCTCACGGATACAGTCGAAGTAAGTTGGCTCAAGTCTTAACCAAAAATCCATTTTTGATAGATTGAAGATAGAATATAATTGTACTTTACATTTATTTATATACTAAAATTTATTTTAAGTAAATTTTAATACTAAATTTAATATTAGAATTTAATCTTTTAATCATTAGATTTAAATTATTTTGTTTTTTTATTTGTTTTCTAACGATTTCAATTTTCCATGTTGTATACGTCAACACAGAATAACGATCTCGTTAGAAATATGAATCTACGAACTCACTTTATTATTACTTTATTATTTTACAAGAACGGATAAAAAAGTTTGTATATTTTTTACACAATATAAAAAAGTAATTTGCATATTTAACAAAAGGTTGTATGTTTTACGTGATTTGATACAAAAAGTAACGATAATATATAGAATTGGGTACTTGTACTTCTCGAACAAAAGTCTTGTATTGAAAATATTTACGTTAAGTACGTGACTTTAATAATTACTGAAAAAGCAAAATTTTCATCAATTTTAAATCTTAAATAACATTGACATTTAAACAATTGATACTAAACAAACTTTAAATAAAATTAATGCTATAATGCTGGAATTTCATAATTTACATTAAATTTCAATGTATTTTATTTTATTGTATGTATAATTAAAAGTGCGTACAATTTAATAAAACTAGCAATTTTTTATATTTATTCATGAAAATTGTTTAATTCCATGCTATGTATTGATGTACATATAGCTATTAACAGTATACATATATTTGGCACTCCTACTTTGCTTGATTTCTACATTATATGTTAAGTAAACGATTCTTTTGTCATAATAAAGAAAAAGGTCAATTAGGCGAAATTTTCATAGTATTCGCAATAATCTAAATATGAATTTAATTACGAGAACAATGGCATGGAATAACTAATACGTTTATCAGGCAACTTGAACATCAGCTATCACAGTATAAATAGGTCTGGCCGCACTTATATTACAAATATTGCTTTATGTATGATTTCATAGAATTCATGATTTTAAGAAGTTGATGACTACTGGACAGAGATTTTATTAGTTGACAACTGCACGGAAATTTTTATATATAATGGAACTTCGATTATTTACTATATTTCTCGGACTATTTACGATAGCCAAGTGTAGATTGACGGAAATAGTGTATACAACAAAAGGACCGGTTCAAGGTAATGTTCTCAATACAGTTGTGAATTCTGTTGAATATTATTCGTTTAAAGGAATACCTTATGCAGAACCACCACTAGGATACTTGAGATTTAAGGTAAATTTAATTAATATCAATTAATGAAGACTGTGAATTTTTTACAAGATCGTAAGACTAAATCAATTATTCTAACCCATTGGGTACTGTTATGTAACCTTGTTGATCATTTCAAATTTAATAGTTTTAGTGAAAATCCGCTGTTTTCATCAAATTTAAACTCTCAAACATTTTTTGACGATTTCGTGCATTTGGCACTTTTTCAGCCGCCAATTGAAAAAACTGCTTGGACCGAAGTTTTACAAACTACTGTAGAAGGAGCTAATTGTGTTCAGAAAGATTTTCTTTACCATAACTATACAGGATCAGAAGATTGTTTATACTTGAATGTATATACCCCACAGGTATTGTTAATCTCATAATTTTACAAAATTTTACACATTTGATACGCTTATTGTTATTGCAAAACATCTCAAAAAGTGTTAGTTTCAATTCCGTAACAATAGTGTTTGTTTATATAACAATTATATATTATATTATTAATTGTTCGACAAAAATTAAATGCAAATTTATATGATTAAACACCGCGAATAAAAAAAGAATACCAAATTTATTCCCCACGTGTAAGTGGTTTTGTTAGCGAAACGAGCGTATCCATCCAACTTTTTAAACGCAATATATAATTTTTTATCTTACCTGCATACTGTAAACTTTGTGCTCTTCCACAAATAAAAATCAAGAAAAAGAGTAATACTCCTTGCTCATCTCTCTAAAGTGCTACTATACTTTATAGCATTATTACAAACAAGATTACACGAAAAAATAAAATATTTAAATAATATGAGGATTTGAATCAATTATACAGATAAATTAAGATTCGGATTTATTTTGTGCGTTATACATTTATTAAATATAAATAAAAATATTACACTTGTGTAAATGATACTTTATTTCTGTTTACAAGCGCAATGAGTTAATTAATTATAAACATTTATTTATGCAGAATTTATCGGTTTTAGATTGACTATGGTAATGGTATCGCTGTAGTGTCCAAACCCGTAATGGTATGGATATATGGGGGTTCGTTTAAATCAGGTTACGGAAATAGTTCACTGTATGGCCCCGATTTGCTAATAGAAGAAGATGTTGTGTTGGTTACTTTTAATTATCGTCTTGGACCTTTAGGTACGTTTACAACATTAAGAACAATCTTCAATAATTTCATCTCGAGAGCACAGGCCTTACAAGTTCAAATGTAATTTTTAGGATTTTTATCGTTAAATCATGAAAACGCTACTGGCAATGCAGGTCTGAAAGATCAAAATTTAGTTTTAAGATGGGTTAATGAGAATATTGCTAAATTCGGTGGCAATCCTAAAAAAATTACATTATTTGGACAGAGTGCTGGTGGAGTTGCAGTTGATCTACACTCCTTGTCCGACTTGTCTAAAGGTATTTTACACAAAACGGTCCTATTTTTATCAACCTAATGAATTGAAATTTTGACTTAGATTTATTTCATCAATCGATATCTATGAGTGCGTCGCCACTATGCCCTTGGGGATTTAGTACGGCAAATAGATCCGAAAAACAAGCTTTTGCCTTAGGTTCATTATTGAATGTCAATACCAACAATAAAGAGGAGCTACTTAAAGTTCTTTATCAGACACCGGCTGTAACTCTTATGAAAAAGACTCAAGAATTAGGCTCGGTAATATATATTATATTATAAATGAAAAGATTCTACGCATATTTAAAATAGACATAACAATTATTGCGTGTTAACATTTTTATTTATTAGCCGCATCCTCCATTTACGCCAACTATTGAGAAAACTGAAATAGCTAAGGATCAAATGAAGTTCCTCACTCAATGCTCTTATGAAAATTATATGAATGGTAATTTCTTAGATATTCCTCACATAACTGGATATACTAAAGACGAAACATTGCTGTATACCAAAAGTAAGTAATTGTTATTAATGCACTGAAAAAAGTTAAGAGAATTTATTTACTAAAAAATTTCTGTGTTGAAAGAAAAAATTTTCATATATTTTCATGAAAATTATAAAGAGTAATTATTGAAGTACCATAGGCAACTTTTTAGGACAATAATTTAGAAAATAATTTCTTTAAATCTATACATTTTTTGTTTTATTTAGAAAAGAATAATTTGAAATAAAAAAGGTAGATTTTTCATGCAAATTTTAAATAAATTCAGTGACAAATCAATTAAGTTCTGTTATCAATTTTTTCAGTATATAATCTGTACTATTATTATTATATAACAAATAACATGCACAAATTGTTATTCCATAGGTTTGAATAGCATTATAAAACTATTAAATTCAACGGCAAACTATATCCACTCCATACCGTCTTTGTCATATGTTTCAATTCCATTCATCGATACAATTGTTTCTGCATTATCTGAAAGTGCAACTTCTCTCACTGAATCAATGATAAAACAAATTGTTCAAGTGAGTAGTTGAGTAATTATTAAATTTATTTCTTATTGTAATTGGAGTATTTATTTTACAGGAAACGTCAGATTTGTTATTTGTACAGGGTATCGATTCTAAGCAAAAGCTTATGGATAGTAAAAGTAACAGTCCTATTTATTATTACCATTTAACTCACGAAGCAAACCAAAGTATACATAAGCTACTTTATGATGTACATTTAAATGGTAAGAAAAAGCCTGTGTTATTGTTTTCTTCAATTATGGAATTAAAAAAAATAACAATAATTATTATCGTTCGATTTTTTTATTTTTTACAGGAGTTGCACATGGAGATGATTTAGGATATCTTTTTCATATGAAAGTCGCGAATCTTTCACTCGATCCTAATGATATCGATTTTATTACTAGAAGAAGAATGGTACGATTATGGACAAATTTTGCTAAATATGGGTATGTTAATTTTATAAATAAAGACAAGATTTTTATATGTAATCATCAAATTTGCATTGCACCGTTAAATGTTTTAATAAAATACTCATTAAAAGTAACCCTACTCCAAACGATACCTATGATGATCTATTGGGAGGCGTAACATGGCCAGTTTCGGGCTCAACTGGAGCTCATTTAGAAATAGGCGAAGATCTTGTAGTGGGTAAACGTCCAACCAATATGAGGGTACAGATGTATCAAATGGCTAATTCCATTGTTTTACCTCATCAAACAGGATGCACATTTAATCCTGTATCTACTCTATCCACATTGTAAGTCTCAATATAATCACAACAAGAATATCCGAATATTATAGTTTTCCATACTCTTTATTTTTCAATTCTCTTTCATTTTCAGCATTAATGGTCCAGTTTCCCGTTTATTTTATAAATTTGGCCAAATCTTACACATGACGACATAATCATCGGTAGAAAATGTTTATGTGGAAAGTTTTTGAAACTTATAATTATCTTTAAGATACAAAAGAAATTTTAATATAAAATGACAAATATGTCGGTTTCAGTATTTTATTGCTATTAAGAAATATATATACAATACAAATAATTAAAATTTAATTCGAAATGTGCAGTAACATTTGAAAATAATATATTTTACTTTATATAATAAATAATGTATGTATACAATACAAATAATATTAATAAATATTCAATCCAATAAATTTTACTTAAAATAAAAATTATATTCAATTGAGCTGTATTTTTCATAATTCTAATCCAAATAAAAAACAAGAGCAGAGAACAATGACAGTCGATTTGTCTTGAAAGTTTCTCTTCTTCTGACACCAACATAACAAAATAGTAAGTTCTACTGTCGAATCCAAATTTTTATACATGGCTTAATATAGCCTTAGAAAATATTGAAAATAAAAATATAATCTTAAAATTACAGAAAACCTAACACCGATATGCAAGAACAAAAATTCTTATCAACAAAAATGATATCTTAAGAGTATTACCATCAAAGCGAAACGAATGATTTATCACATCTCAACGGATCTACTGTTTTAACAACTCGTTATGTAATACACGTATACACACGCGTGCTCAAGGAGTAATTTTGTTTAACTCCTTTTCACAAATGGCCCTTTTCAGACTAGCATTAATTCTGATAATTTTTTCCCTCATTTACCTTTTTTATACAAATCCTGCACTAAATCAGAATGACACAAATTTTGCTTAAAACCAACTGTGTGCGCAATCGTGTAAAAATGATGAATTGAATGAAATTGACTTAGCCGTGCCTTATATACAAAACGCGAAACGTTCTACACAAAGTCGTGAGTAATTCGTGTTTTACACTCGCATTCCACATTGGTGATAACATTCAATTTTAGTAGAAAATATTTTTAAAATTCTGGGAATAATATTTTGCATCTTTTTAAAACGTATTTTTTCCAATTAGACTAATCCATAGAGAATTTTAAAAAACATAACAATGCTAAAAGTAAGAAACCAAAATTATAGACCAAAGTTTATAATGTCAAAGGATAAATTATAAAAAAACTGAGTTACGAATAAAACGCGCTATAAAATGACATGTTTAGATGCTTATGAACGAAGAAAATTGAAGGAATAGCGGAAAATTTCAAATATTTTTATTGGCCTTGAACATATTTAAAAAACAAAAAAGAAAAAGTGTTATCGTATTTAAATTATTAAAGAATTATTTCCTCCACGAATATTCTTTAAAATGCTCTTTATACCATTGCGTCGTCAGATGTTAAGTACTGTTTTTGGCAAAAATCGACCTCCTTCTTCCTCTATTCCTACAATTATACTTCAGTTTTAATACATAATACTTAAAAGTAGAGTTACTACTTTAAAAAAAAGTGTATTATATCTAGATTTTTTCTTTAATTTTATATTGTATTATGCATTTATTATTCAATGTTTGTCATATCTTATCATATTAGACTTAATATATATTTAAATAAAATTACTTGCATTTTACCTGGAAGCAGCTAATTTCTGTATACTGTATGTGTGATAACTATCAAAATACTTATCTACAAAACCATCACTTTTTCAATTAAATTTTTTCAGTCAAATACTTAGAATTTGAGTTTATTTACGAAAAAAACATTTTCAGTGATTTTCCAATGTCTTTGCAAATTATTTTTACGTTCAATTGCGCCTAATTTTATTCAATCACGTCATTATGATAAAGCAGTGTTAACTAATAACACATTCTTATTAAAAATATATGTAAAAAATCAAACATTAGTTCATATTTTATAACTATATAAAGCATCGAAAAGAGAAAAAAATATTTTTTCGAAACGATGAGGAAAATGTGCGCGAATTTCAATATAATCGATTGAAAGTTGTGTAATTATCGCATCCCATATATTTTCGAAGATGAAAATGTAAGACTCTTTCGCATAGCGAACGTGCCTAAAAATAAATTTAACGAATAATGTATTTTAAATGCGGTTTAAACGATAAGACTTAACAACATTTACGTAGAATGGCACTGATGTGTATAATATTCGGAAAGAAGTTATATACTTGATTGCCGTTGCAGAGTTGAGTAGAAGGTAAAGGATTTTATTCTTTTAATAAACAAGCGCGACGAATTATATTTGCGACTTTCTTTTGATTCCTAATTTGAATCCACACCATCGCTTTAAGAAGCGATATAGTAATGGTACTCTATTTTACTGCAATAAGTTAAGTGATACAAAAATACCGATAATTCTACTTGTAATTGACTGAGGAAAAATTTGTGTGAATTTTGATGGACTTAAAAAAGTCATTCGTTTGTCAATTACTTCCGTGACCATTTACTTCTTCGTAAGCCTGTGAGTAGTTTAGTAGACACCAATTATTTATTTTATTCGCTAATATATACATATATCATTATCAAATTATCATTTATTTATAATCACTTTCTTAAATCACACATAGAATTAAAATGAACAAATCTTCACTAAATTATTTACAAAACGCATCTACTAAGGCTTTAGCTACATTAAATACGATATTACCTGTTATTTATTTTTTATTGTGATATAATTCTTTACCACTAATTACGTCACATCGTGACTATAAATACGTTGTGATGCAATTGTTGTCAAAATAACTCTTATATTTCTGAATAGCAGTCCAGAAATTGATAGAGATTCTTTATATCAACCGATTTGGTTATTCTCCCACTTTGAACGAACAATATTAGATTAGACGAATACGTTGGTAGTAGATCGTTTGACATGCCAGAGTGCACATACGCTTTCGCCAGCTAATTTCCAAAAACATCGTTTATTTAAGTTGTAATGCACTTGTGAAAATTAAGTTTAAAATGTAAGTTACACAGAATCGTCTAATGTCACTTTTTAAAGCTCTCTTTGCGTCAAGATTTTTTACTTTTTATGCTTTTACTTTCAAGTGATATGCATAAAACTGTTATTATAACAAATGTTTTTCAGTTTTAGGCTTGACGTTCAAAACTAGAAAATGAATAATAAAATTGTTATTACATTATTTACTTTATTTATCGACCTGACTATTCAAATAGAATCTAAGGAGACACCAATAGTTCAGACTACGAAAGGACCCGTGCAAGGAGAAATTTTAAACACAGCAATAAATTCAGTTCCTTATTCGTCATTTAAAGGTATTCCGTATGCTGAACCTCCTTTGGGGTATTCCAGATTTAAGGTTAGTTATATCTCATAATGCCTATCTTTGCACAAATCTCTATGTATAATTATATAATAATTCTGAAAAAACGAAAATTCATCGAAAATATGATTTTTAAAACGATATTATTATATTTACATTTACTTTTTTTAACTTTTGTCTTTGAATAAAATTGTAAAATGGAACTATGTGTAAAAATATACAGATTGCAAGTTTATCTATATAAACTGTTCAGTAAATAAAATAAATATATAATAAAAGATATTATTTAATGTCTAAAATAAGCATAACATATGTGGTCTAGATAATCTCGATGACACAAATAATTTTTTGTCGGATGAATAAACAGATACGAGGTTAAAATAAAGTTCAACTGTTACCACTGTATCAAAATACGAAGATGTGGTAGATAAGAGTGACATAATAGGTGTGTGTGTGTGGTCTAGATCGTGTGAACGCTGTAAATTTTTTTCAACTCGAAAGAATTAATAAATCAATGTACGGATAAAAAAGAATGATGTGCATTAAGTTATCATATGCATGCATCAAGCTTTGTATTCGTTACAAATGAAGATGTGGTATAAAATTTCCGCGTGTTATAAATAATTTCGTGTCCAATGAACTAATATATAATCGAATTAAAAATAATGTGCAAAGTGTATCGATTACCAATGCATCAAACATGCAACGCACCAGATCTGGCATATGTTTGTTTCGTCGACGACCGATACAAAAGAATGAACAAGCAAATAATTACTCGCATTGGTTATATATTGAAAATATGAACCACAATTTTTTTTTTTTAATGAATAGAATAAATTGATTTATGTGGAAAATATATTATTAATATTATTTTATTTTGATGTATTGCACAAGTAAGTCACAAGTACAAGCAAGCAAGTAAATATATTATGATGTTTTGACTACGCGAGAATATGTATATACTAGTAAATTAAAATAATTTGCGACAACGAAACACTTTATGAGTGTATAATGAAATATAACAAATAAAGCAAGATGACGCGATGGCATCTAGAATTTGAAAATTTGTTCTCTCTGTCTCACAACGCAAGAAAAGCACGCAAGCACGTTCAATATCGATTTTCTTTTCCAGCCTCCCATTCATAAAAAAGCGTGGACTGAGGTGTTGTCCACTACAAAAGAGGGACCGAACTGTGTTCAAAAAGATTTTGTTTATCATAATATATATACTGGATCTGAAGACTGCTTGTATTTGAATGTTTATACTCCGAAGGTAAGATTTTATTTTCATTTTAATTTACTTAATCTACGACCATTAATTGAATTATTAAAAAATATTTTATTTTTTTGCATAATGATTATCTAGTTACAATTTAATGACACTGCAAGTGATTTATTAACTGTGATGGTATGGATTTATGGAGGTTCCTTCAAATCCGGATATTCGAACAGTTCTCTATACGGTCCTGATTATATTATAGAAGATAACGTTGTTTTAGTAACATTTAATTATCGACTAGGTCCTTTGGGTATGTGAAAACTGTACTCGCAAATGAATACTACAATTTATCATTTTATTCAATGTGTGTACAAGTTTGTTCATTGCTTATTAACTGTGTCATTAGGATTTTTAAATATAAATCATAAAAATGCAACTGGTAACGCTGGTCTTAAAGACCAAAACTTAGTCCTACGCTGGGTTAATGAAAACATCGAGAAATTCGGTGGAAACCCGAACAATGTAACACTTTTTGGTCAAAGTGCTGGAGGAGTTGCAGTTGACCTACATGTACTGTCAGATTTATCTCAAGGTATGCCATATTCACAACGCAAAACCTAAAATACGTTTTAATAATCTAATTTGTCAATCAACAGGATTATTTCACCAAGCTATAGCACAGAGCTCTTCTCCTCTCTGTGCTTGGGGTTTCCAAACGCTGGAAGTAGCAATATCAAATGCTTTTATCTTAGGCAATAAATTGGGAACAACTACTTCGAATACTGCCAAATTATTAAAAACTTTATATGCCGCCTCTGCTATTGATATCATGGAAAAAACCAACGAGATGTCAATAGTATAATAATTTTATTAAAATTATTAAATCTTGACTAATTAATTGCCGGATAAAGATTCTATAAAAAATAAAATGTTAATTGTGTTTACAGGCAGATCCACCATTTAAGCCAACTATAGAAAGTGCAACTATTGCTCCAAAAGAGGAAAAGTTTTTGACCCAATGCCCGTATGCAAAGTACCTTTCTAGTAATTTTAGCCAAGTACCTTACATGACCGGATTCACATCGAACGAAACATTACTCTTTGCTGAAAGTATATTAATTGATTAAAAATTTACCAACTATAGTGTGATCATTAATCTCTTGTGAGTAGTCATTACTTATAAAGTTTAAATGTTTTCAGACGCTATAACTTTCATGGACATGTTAACCTTTTCCATGAATGTTGCTAAAACATTTCCCACAAAATTTTCAAATTTAGTGCCTAATGCGAAGATAGCTTTTGAGAATCTTGCGAATACGACTGATTCTTTCCCAAATTTGGCATTTAGTAAAATAATAAAGGTTAGTTAACTCATACATTTAGTAGCAGCTTTTGCGTGAAAGTACTAATCAATTGTGAATGTCGATAATATAGTTAATTATACTAGAAACTCCGCCGATAATTCGTCGAAATTTAATTAAAATATTCAAAAAATATATATTTGTATATATGTTATCTTTTACAGGAAACATCGGATATTTTATTTATAGCTGGAATTGATTATAAAAGATGGTTGCTGCAAGCTAACTCTGGTCATCCAGTCTTCTTATACCGTTTCGGTTACCAGTCTAATGAGTCGCTTCATGAACAACTTTACGATATTGATATCAATGGTAACATCAAAACATCAATTACATTCTTATGACATTTCCTTCAAATATTTAAATAATAAATAAATAGCAATTTTAAATAATTTCTTATAATAACAATCATAGATATTTATTTGAATACGTTAATAAACTCCAGTTTAAGTATAATAATTGCAACGATTTTAGGTACGGCTCACGGTGATGACTTTGGATATTTATTCCACATGACTGTTGTTAACCAATCGACGAATCCTGAAAATCCTTCATTTATTACGAGAAAAAGGATGGTTCGGTTATGGACAAATTTTGCTAAATATGGGTAATATATATATATATATATATATATATATATACTGTTAACGCGTTGTGGAAATTGATAAAATATATCATACATATGCGAAGCTTTCTTCGTATAAAAGTATTCACATCCAATGTCATTCCATAAAATATCTGATCTTGTAATGGATATTAACTAAAATATCTATTCTTTCAAATTATCATACAGATGGATATAATAAGCATTATTTAAGTGCGTGAATTATTTCCGCGTAAAATATATAAACTTAAAAATTGTTTTCAGCAATCCAACGCCGGCTGGTGAACAAGATACTTTTCTGCAAGGGATATCATGGCCTACTACTGATAAAGATAACAGTTACCTGGATTTCAGAGAAAATCTTTCAATTAAGAAAAATCCTGCGAGCTCGTTAACTCTTCTTGTTGAAGCAGCAGATGTCATTGTTTTACCTGAACAAAATGGATGCATTTCTAATTTACTTGTTTGAAAATTCCTTCTTTCATTAGTCTTCTTTTATTAAAACTGATTTTTAATTCTATCTTTTAGTATTCTATTGGCTCCTGCGATCAATACCGCAACGATTATATTATCGAAATTTACAGTTTGATAAAATTTTGCAAGTAACGGGTAATAACAAAACAATGACTATTTGTGATTTTTAAGCAAATTAAATAAATATTTATCATCGTGATTCTACGTTCTTTTGTGTTTGTTTTCTTTTATTTTTAACCATACACTGACATAGTTAAATACCTCATTCATTGTATTATATAATAAGACACGCAGAAGTTGGTAAACCTGGTTAATGTAACCATCTTCGGAACGCTGGCATAGATATTTAATAATTACATAGCTTTTCAATCTATGTCAGTATTGTCGGATTAAAGGTTCTTCATCAGTTATGTCAATATCTGACAACTATGTAATAACTATTTTTTATCGCAAAATTTCATAATAATCAAACTGTTCTCGTGATCGCAAACATGACAACCGAATCTCTGTATACAAAGGTAAATATTAAACAAAAACGCTGGTTTTTGTTTATTCTGAATAAAATTTTAATAGATTCCGATAATTTTATTTCAACAGTTTAAAAAATGATAACAGTGATTTAATAATATAAAAAAGCATATTGAAAATTCATATTCATTTGTCATAGGGTTCAAAAGTATGGATTTCAAATGTAAACAAAGTATGGGAATGGGCAGAAATTTTAGAAGACTATAATACGGATACCAAGAAACTTATTATTGAAACCGGATCACGCTGTGAAATCAAAACTTTAGTTATAAATTCTAATTTGGATTTACCACCTCTTTGCTATCTCGAAGATTTTCTAGTCAACGAAACTAAGAATTTAGTCTCTTTAAAAGTTGTACATGAAGCTTGCATCCTTAATACGTTGCAATTGCGGTTTGAAAAACGATGTTTTTATCATTATTGCGGCAGTGCAACTACAATTTTTTTAAATCCGTTTTTTGATTCTGTAATAAGCAACGCTTACGATATTTTCGATTTTCATAACCAATTAATATATAATCCCAAACCTCATATTTTTGCCGTTGCTGAAAAGGCGTACTGCAGTCTTGAAAGGTTGGCTGAAAAAACTTTACATTATCAATTTTATTTATTAATTTATTTAAAAAAAAATATTATTAATTATACCAAAAAATGAAGTATTAAATCGTTATTTTTTAATCAAGGGAAAATTACGATCAGTCCATTACTTTTACTGGAAAGTCAGGTGCAGGTAAATCAGAGAACGCTAATCAGGCTATTTTATATCTTCTGGCTATAGGCGGCAAAGAAAATAGAATAAAACAATATATTCTTGCTTCTTTAATAATTTTGGAATCCTTTGGCAATGCTAAGACCACCAACCATAGTAACTCCTCAAGATTTGGAAAGTTTATGGAAATACAATACAATGAAAATTACGAAATTAACGGAGCTTCGTTTAAAATGTTTCTTCTTGATAGATCTAGATTCCTTTGCCAGGTACTTAATCGATACTTCCTGTTCAGCAATACTAATTTAGTTTGATTACTGTATATGAGGTGGAATGCTATCTTATTTCATTATTCCTCAAAACACTTTCAATCCATTAAACTGAATTATATATGCACTTTATACCCAACAGAATAATGCTGAACAGAATTATCATGTATTCTACGAACTATGCTCCGTGAGTAATCGCTTTCCTTATTTACAATTGGTTGGAGAAGAATTTATCTACCTAAACAAAGGAATAATCAGTTCTGATTATTCGAGACAATTTAACGAATTACTCGGTGCTTTTAACGTTCTCGGCCTTTCTATTAAAACGCAAGATGAAATTTTCCACATTTTAGCAGGTATTTTGCATATGGGAAATTTGAATTTCAAGAAGATTAACATTTTGGGGATAAGCGACAAAACAGAAAGTTGTTGTATCTCGGTAAGTTTGTTGCACGATGAAACTTACAAAATATTCATATCATCCAGAAAATAATAAAAATAATAATGTTCTCCGCTTCAAAAGGGTTTAGATCAATTAGAAATATTAGCGAAATTGTTCAGCGTGGACGTAAAATCGGTAAATGCGATGAGAAAATGGATGTGCCACAAGAGAATCTTTTCCGGTCAAAATGAAATACTGCAACCCATGTCAGTTGCGGATGCTGTTAAAGCATGCGCTGCATTCGCATCGTTTATTTACACAAAACTTTTTACGTGGTTGTTGGCGAAAATTAATTACATACTTCACTCGACTAGTAACATTCAAAATTTCATTGGTATTCTGGACCTGTGTGGTTTTGAAAAGCTCGATGTTAATTTATTCGAGCAATTTTGTATTAATTATGCTAATGAGAAGATACAACAAAACTTCATTCAAACAGTTTTTAAGTTGGAACAGGAAGAATATTTGCGCGAGGACATTGGCTGGAATTTCATGAGATACCAAGACAATAGATTGTGCGTTGAACTTGTGGAAGGAAAATCTGGAATAATCGATATTCTCGAGGAAGAAACTAAGGTCAGGCGAATAATATAATTTGACGTTTTATTCCTATTGACTTTATTTCAAGTGTTTCTTAACTTCTTCAGACCTCAAAAGATGACCAAATTCCTTGGGTTTTAAATGTGTACGAGAAATGCGAGAAATCGAAATATTTTAAAAGACCACACTCGAGCCATACCGATTTTATAATTAACCATTTTATTGATAATGTACAGTACGATAGTAGAGGATTTTTAGAGAAAAATCGAGATTCAGTGTTCAGAGACCACGTTGGGGTCTTAATGGAAACAAAAGTAAGAACTTAATTGACTTGTACGATATTATAAAGATTTATCTAATTATTTATCTTCGTAGAACGATGTTTTAAGTATGTTACTAATAGATGAGTATTGCAAGCTCACTCAACCAAGAGTGAAAAGAAGACGCAAAAAACCTGTAGTAAACGTGGAAGAAACTAAAAAAACGGTTTGTAAATAGCTGTGTAGCTGATTAAAATATTTAAACATTATTTAAAGGATGAAAAACGAATACTTATATACGTTAATATGCGAAATATATATAGGTAATATGCGAATTTCGAAAGTCTTTGATAGCAGTAACAGCGGCATTAAAAAATTCAAACGCTCGTTACGTCAGATGTATTAAAAGTAATGACAAAGGAAAGCCATTTGAATTTGATCCAGTATTCGTGGCTCAGCAAATACGTATCTATAACGTTTTAGATGCGATACAAATCTCATCGACCGGTTACTTTAGTCGACAAACTTATACGGAATTTTTCCACCGCTACTACTGTCTATGTCAATTCGAAGGAATCAAGCGTAATGATTTACAGGAAACATGTCGAATGATCATTTACACTCACATCGAGGTAAAGTTATTTTTTTAACTTCTTCATACTATAACGCTTATTTTTTAATTAATTATTGTTTTAGAACTCAAAGAATGTCAAATTTGGCGAGACAAAAATTTTTCTCAAGGACGGATCCATCGACTATTTAGAATCACTGCGTGAAGAGAAACGTCACCGCGCCAGTATTATAATTCAAAAAACCGTTCGTCGTTTTTTACAACAAAAGCGCTTCTGCAGAATTAAACACGCCGTTGTAACTCTGCAAAATCAAGTACGCAAATACCTGAGGAATTGCCGAGTCAAACGCGCAACTGAACACGATGCTGCTGTGAAAATTCAGAATTGGACTAAAAGATGGATGAGCAAACGGCGAGAGGAGCAACTCGAACGAATAAGTTTGGCACTTCGAAACTATGCACGATTTCACCTAGAGCACAAGAACATCCGAATAGACGATACGGAGATCATCACATTTGCAGCTACAGCTATACAAAGATTCTTCAGAGGATTCATGGCACGACGTCTTAGAGAAAAGAGACTTCGTCAAATTACAATTGTACAGGCTTGCGTCAGAAGATTCATAGCAAAAATTACTGCTGATAAATTGAGAAAGAATCGTGACGAGAAAGTTCAATTGATAAATAAGGGCTTGGAATCGAAAATCGATGTTTTACAACAGAAAATCGATGCTTACGTATGTTGCTATTAAGTAATATTTATAGGTTTATTATAAAAAATAATTATATATCTATATATATATATTCTCTTTCCTAATGTAGATGGAAAAGAATCTTACGACGGAAGAACTTGAAGAAGTAGAGACATTTGTTAAAGATCAGCAATGCAGCCAAGCGAAAAATCGAATTTTAAATAAAATTCTGTTCAGTAAGATTCAAACTCTTAAGAGTCTTGGCGAGAAAAAAGTAAAAAATTACGATATTCCTGCTGTGATTACTGAAAAGGTAAGTAGTACTTAACTGTTATTGTCATATTTCGTTAATTTTGTATTTTAGTAGTAATAAGTCTTTTTACGAGCAGTTACTGTACGAGGAGAGTAGAAGAGTTAATAAAAGTAGTCTAAACGAAGTTTTTAAATCTTTGATTGAAAAAGAAGAAGATTTCACAATGTATCAGCCTTTATTTCAAGCTTACTTCAATTTTGATCAGCGTATTGAAAGATTAATGGAATTTTTTGATGATAGTCGCTCAACGATTGCGCAATTAAGCCCGTCTAAAATAAATAGTAAGACTTTGTAGATACGAACAAGAAAATGATAGCGATGATAATTTATTATTATTTTATTATATTCGAAAAACAAAATTATTAATTTTTAACTTATTTGTTTGTTGGAAACAGCTAGTGATTTATCAAGTACTGAAATGGTTATTGAAGATGATATATCAAATTCACAATTAGATATTGAAGAGACAGTTACTTATCAAGGAATGTTTCAATTAAATCCTTCAGATATTGATTTGATGCTTACACGACTCGTTATAGGTAATGATATAAAAATATGACAAGCTGCTGTGTTTATTATGCTTATTTCTAATGAAGTTTCTATTCAGCTGGTCACTCTTAAACGGATATATATGATATGATACTTACGCGAAAACCAATTCAATATTGTTTCAAATGTCTGTTTTTTTGACGTTTGTCAAAAATAATTTTCGGAAATCGCTAAGGTGATGTACTATTCAGTACTATACAATTTTGCACTAAAACAATCCATTAATTATTATTAGATATAATGCAATTATCGTTGAAAAGTTGAATTTTGTCATTATCTGAAATTAAATTTTCACTTTTTGGATATACATTGCATGTATTACGCAAAACTACATTTATTTATAAGCTTTAATATATTTACAAATTTGTTGGCATGCTTAGGGGTAAATTAATCAGCTTTTTAATATTCTCTACTTAAATGAATGAAGCATAAATAAATCAGTTGCGGTCATTTTTATGTAAGGGAAAAATAATGATTCTAAATACACTTTCTCCTAAATAATGTTTATAACGAATAATCTAGCGCGCATATGGTTGCATATATTCAGGGCAGTCTTAAATTTTATTAGTTTAAAAAGTAAGAAGTTTTGAAATATGTAAATATGAGAAAATTTATAATTCCGATCGTTGAAAGATTTAAACAAAATTTCATCTTATTGATAAATTGAACACGAAGTTCATTAAAACTTGATCTTGACTAAAATTAGATTTTCTTTGCTCGTAAACGGAATAAGGGCAAAACAACAATTGTTATATAAAAACAATTGAAACTCACAATCATCGATGAATATTTTTCTTTGAAGCGATCGCTAATATTTGATATTTCAAACAATGAAATTGAGTTATCGAAAATGAATGTAAAATGAATTTTCACAGAGTTGAATCCATCGATAATAAATGAACAAGACGCAGGCGTTCCATCGAGAATCATATTTATGTGCTTGCGTTACATGGATATTCTTAGGGATATCGACTCAGCAGTCTGCATTATAGAAAATTACATTAAAGCAGTAAAATACGTAGTCAAACAACGTAACGATCTTGAAACAATTTTCGTCTGGCTTGTTAATACCTACCAGTTGCTTAATTATCTCAAGCAGTACTCAAGAATACATAACAATATTTGCGACCATTTTCACACATTGAACAACGATCGACAAACCCAGCAGTGCTTTGTGAATCTTGATCTGACCACGCGTTGGGGATCACTACTCGAAACTGCTCAGTGGCTTGTACGAACTTCCCAGAAGGTCATGAAAACGACCATTTCAGAGCCGGTACTACTAAGTCTGCTTGAATTCAATCCGGTGCCCGAAGCTGCTTCAGATACTTTAGACATAGACGATGAGGATGGAAGTATTTTTGAAAATTATCCAGGCGAAGAAAACCAACAAGAATTGCCTGTAGAAGCGATTGATGCTGAAAAAAATGTAGAACTGGTACAAGAACGAGAACAGGAACAAGGCCAATCGCAAGATCAAAAACAGGAAGAGGAAGAGGAATCAATCCAAGAACAAGCGAAATGCATGGAATTGATCGAGCCCCAAAATGTCCAGGAAGAAGAATCGATACGTAAAGAATCAGAAGCATTGATTGACTGT
The DNA here is from genome assembly GCA_018906985.1 of Apocrypta bakeri. Classification (NCBI taxonomy): domain Eukaryota; kingdom Metazoa; phylum Arthropoda; class Insecta; order Hymenoptera; family Pteromalidae; genus Apocrypta; species Apocrypta bakeri. The sequence continues at coordinate 1,637,651 of JACCIA010000022.1, forward strand.
GAAGAACAAAATCCAGATGACCAATTGCCGGAAGATAGTAATCAAGATGAGAATTTGATAAAATCCAAGCAAGACGCATTACTGGAGCAGCTCACAGATTTCCACGTAATTATGAGGAAATGCGGCCTTAAACGTAAAATGATAGTACAAATGTTTAAACAACTTTTTGATTTTATAAGTTCTATCTTGTTGAGCAATCTTATTTCACGACCAGAAATTTGCAACATTTATCGGAGTTCATTGGCAAGGTATGATGAGAATTACGCGATAGTTCATAATTTTAGTTAAGTCATTTACTTAGATTGTAAACAATATTCATTGTTTAGATTAAATCTAAGTATCATCGATAAATGGGCTTTATACAATGAGTTAAGCGTAACTACTGTAGCTCTTGCTCCAGTCAAGCAAGCACTGCGTTTAATTCAAATGCAACCAATGAACGACGATGATATCTATTGGGTGAACAAAACTTACGACCAGTTAAATTGCAATCAAATTATGAAAATTTTGAGCTGTTATAAACCAGCTTATGCTGTGGATAAGCAACTGTCACCAAGTGTAAAGCAAAGATTGCATATAAAATTGGCGATACGTCAAAGTCACGAAAATACGGTAATACGGTTTTTACAATTTATATTTTAAAATTACTATTTAATCATTGTATATATTTAATTGTATAGGTATTGATTGATTCAGAAGAATACCCAATAAGTTATTCATTTCGGCATTGTTATTTAAAGATGGAAGAAGTCGAGATTCCCGAAATATTTAATCTTGCAATGTTGAAAAAAATGTAATACCACTGATTTTGCTTAAGATATTTAAACTAGAATGGTTATAATAATTTATATAATTGCTCTTAATTGATGTTACGAGAAAATATACATGCATAGTAATACATTTTTTTGTTTATGTTTATTAAATTTCAATTATTTTATATTAGTATCTGAACAAAATAAGATTCAATGTTCGATTTTTAATTAACAAATATTGCGTTCCATTTTTAATTGTTGTTGTATTGTTACTGTTTAAAATGTATTTTATACCAATAATAATCACGAATTATTAAGACATTTCTCTCCATTATTCAGTAACATGTAAGAATATTTTCACTGGAATTCTTGGTAGTAGTAAAATAGTAAAATCAACCATTTTAATTTATGCACAGACTTTTTTATGATGTTTAGAATAGACGAAAAAGTACAACCACCTACAATATTGCACCATTAGGCAATTACAATTTTTATTAGTCATGAATATACACAAATCTAAAATGTCAGAAAATAAACTTAAACAATCGGCCTTTAGACAGAAGAAATTATTCCAGTATTATTTTTCATAAAACATTATTTCGGTCTAGGTCGTGTTTCTAAAACTTTATTTACAACCTAAGAGTATAAAGTTAACATAATATCTTCAACGTTTAACAATTGATATCAAATTTTACGAGGCCTACTCTAAAGACATTCGTAGCAGGGATGAGACAGATGTGTTGTTGCAATAATATACGTTAACGTGCTTATTATTGAAAATTATAATATTATATGTTTCTTTTAAGCACAATATACAATAGTTTATCTCAATATATAGCACTAAATATGAGTAAAGAAAACAATGTTTACCTGCACCAGATTCAAATCGAGAAAAGAATAATTTTTTTATATTCTAACTAATCAATTGATGCTTTTATTAATATCAGTTAGCTACTTCATTTTGTAAAAATTCAAATATCCACTGCATTCTAAAATCGAAAAGTAATAAAAAATGAATATATGTATATACAAGTTAAGTATTTTATAGAATATAATATTATTATTGTCTCGTTATATAATAAAAACAAAAGGGTGGACAAAAATCCATACGGACATATTTACATTTGAATTCCAATAGTTTTTCATGGGATACTCTTGTCTGATAGACATCGTAGATAGAAAATAAAATTGTTTTTCAAAATTGTAAACCATCCTCTTTTGCCGAGTTATCAGTAGTAATGTCGAGCTCCTTCCACGAGCTTTTTCCTTTTGCAACTATCAAAGTACACGGAATGTATGGCGGCGTTTTGCCTCGCTATTGACACGAATTGCCGGTTCAGTCACCTAGAACGGTAGCTCCCACGCGCGTTAAGATTGTGAAATATATGTATACGCGCTGGGCGAAGTGAGTTGAGCTTATAAGCGTACATACATACGTTGACGCGTATGGCGAAGGACACGGGTAAATACGCTCGAGATACGATAAACTCATCGAGCTAGACTGTATATAACTTTGATTCATTTAGTTCAATATTCGATTCCACATAAGATTGATACAGCGTCAAACCACACCTATATCGAAAACGGAATAGAAGACTATATATACATATATATATATATGTGTGACTATATATACATATATATACATATATATACATACCTATATTATTCTTGGATTTGACCCTGCATGCTATGCACAACGTCGATAAGAGCGAATAACAGATCTTCGATTGTATAGTCTTCATTAACTGAGAGACAGTGTTTAGTATCATATTCGGATATTTCGAAGATATAGTTGTTCAGTGATTATTGTTCACCGTGCTCCTTTGTGGAATAAGATTAGTTCTTCAAAAGTCTAAAGTAACACCTGTCAACTGCAGTATTAACATGGAAGATAAAAAATAAAGAAGTCTTGAGACAGTGTTTATTTCGACGTTGATTTATTTAGCCAGTTATTCTCCATTCTCAGGTATAGATTTATTTTTTAATTTAATTTACTTTTTATGCATTTTAAATTAAAATGATCCATTGTGTTTATTTGTTTTTTCTTAAAATTTAATTCAATCTGCGCAAATTCCCTCCGACATCTGCAAGCGACGTATAATAATTAAAATGTACTGTGAATATTCAAACAATGTTACGCATGCTTATAGTCTTCGCTAATAGTATTTCTCACGAGGTGATATTACACAACTTCATTTTTTATTAAAACAATGTTATATTTCATGCGTATCTCAGATACCGAAAAGGACACTTTTCTCCAGAATGTAAATAATATCAAAATTTTGTAAATTTCCGCAATGAAAAATAGAAAAACATAGAAAATAAAAGTTAGACACAAAGGAACATGGTCATCTAAATTAATTTATAGTCACATTGTAGCTGTTATGAATCTTGTTGTAGTGTCTTGTGTATTGACATCATTATTAACGGCGGTGAGCATTACATATGGGAGTTGCATATCGTTATACGATCGGGATTATTTACGATATCATATTAATGGAATAATTTTATATTTACGTAATAATTGGATTTTGTAAAATAATTTCGAATTTTAACTAATGTAAAAGATTTTAATAAGTTGCAGAATTATGACTCCTCGTGAATTTAAGAAATTTTTCTGAAGAATATCGTAAAAATTATAGGGTCTTTGTTGCGACAATGGCTATAGCGTTAAGATCAGACAGTCGTGCCTAAGCGGTCGAAGAGAGCAGTTCGTGTATTAGAATTTCTCTTGATTAGCTTTTAACAGAGCTAATACGATTAAACGCCATAGAAGTGAGTTTTATCTTTAAATAAATAAAATCTATTCGAGTGTCTTACTTTAATTGATTTGTTTGAATGGATGTAATTTTAAGCCCGTGAAAGTCCATTTTCTGTTTATAACATTGAAGAAAATATCTTCGTGTGTTGTTTTCCGTGTTTTTTCGTGAGTTATTCGTGGAAACCCCAGTGAAAATTATCCATCAGTTATCTAATACTTTATAAAAACTTTTTAAGCTATAATACAAATTTAGATATGTGAGATATAAGAATTTATAAACGAATATCATAGAAGGCAACACTAACACAGTTTATTTATTTTGGAAAAAACAGCTGCGTACATGCGATTTAATGTTACGAAAATATAAACCAGTTAATTCTAAAGCAATTAAATTAAATTAATATTAAAATTAAAATGTCAAGTAAACTCAAAATTTCTATCTAGATTTTCTAACTGCTGGGGCTTAAAATCAAAAAGATAGGCAATTAAATTTTATCTTGAATATATTTACTTTACTCATGAAGACTACAAGAATTTTATTAAATTTTTCACATAATCATTTATGAATTTATGATTGATTATGAAAGGTTTTTTTTCGTACAAACGAATAATGCTATATTAGTTGAAGTTTAATACTCCGAGTTTTTATTTATTTACACGACGAGTAAAATATTGTTCTGAGAAATCGTTGTAAAGTAATTAAATTCTATATTTTGAAATGATCACAATCTCGCTCCATCATGCACGTTAAACAGTAATATAGAAATAATTGATATTGAATGAAAAACCATAGTTTTTCAATGCGAATACCATGTAAATGGCGTTGATAAATTTCGAACGTTTACTGGATATTCCAATAAATATAGCTCAAGGTCTTATAGAAATTAAAAAATCCAAGCTATGTATATACTTACGTCTGGGAGAGAAAAGCCATTTGTGGTTAGGACTAGTTCTATCAATAAAACATTTAGATGAAAAACGCAAGCGTATATAACCGCACTAGCGAAATCGTACGAAACAAGAACAGTTGTTGTTTAGCAAGAGTCATATTTTTATATCTTCGATATTGGAGAAACCGAGATTAGTCCACCTTGACTAATAGTCAAAGTCGTTTGGGTGAAAGTCATCTTAGTAATGGTAAATTTATTTTATTGTGTACAGTCAATACTTATCTACATTGTTGTCTACAAATTTTTCGCTTTATAGGTCGCGATAACCTATTGCAAAATACACACTCTATCGACCAGCAGTACGTTGAGACATACGTAATGTTTATTTTTTTCCACTGCAGAATAGAACTGCACCTTTTCGCTTGTTTATATTTCATATCATTACGTATATGATATACCACCTATTTTATAATGTTAAAAGACCTTACCTTCTATGCTTAATAAAGAGAAATGAACGTCTATTTCAAATGTGTAACTGATTTTTTCTTATTTTTTTATATATACCTTTATAAATATCTGGAATGTAATACGAAAATATAAAACTTTTGCGGAATTTCATGCAAGCTTTTTTAAAAGCCATTCGAGGCAAGTGTACAAATTTAGGTTTCCAACCAATTTTAATGTTATCAACAAATGTTATAAAGAGAATCTACTCTTTAAAACAAGATTGTATCGCAATTTTTCACGTTTTTCACTGTAGAATATAGTTTCAAATAAAAATAGACAAGATCTTGATTTCACAAAATTTCACAATTCATACTTTACCCATTTTCTCACGCTGATACCACAAGTGATTAAGCAACAATGTCCCAAGACTGTTTCCGCGGGCACATTATTTTATTTACACTTCTGGATATCATGTGATTTTTTTAAATATCGATAAAATTTGGTTTTCTATATTGCTTATTATATACTTATGATAAGATAAAAAAGTCAGATCTGCAGAGTTATTACTTTTTCTCGCTTTTTAATTGAAAAATACATTTATCAATTTATTGGAGCGCAGCATGTACAAACTAATGGGTTTTCTATATTTACTATCTCATATTTCAACAAGAAATTTTATGAATAATTTATAAATGCACAAACCAATTTTATTTGCTAAATATTGATCATCCGTATAACTTAAAATGTTTATAATCTGAAAAATAACAAACATAGTATTATAAAAAAAAGTCATCTTGAGAGTCATCTAACGATATAGATATCCAAAAAAGTATACTTAAAAGAACATTAAAATTGTTAAAATCAACTATTATATAATAATTGAAACGAAAATTACTTTTCGAAAGTACAGCTATTTTATGTTTTATTTTCTGCTTTTTATCCTATTAAAAAACTTTTAATTGAACAGTAAAAACGGATAAGCTTTTTTCACTTGAGTACTCTGGCGATCTATGTCGTGATCATAATTATCATTGCATTATCAGTGGCAATAAACAAATATTGTCAGTAATAAAACCTCTGTTCGTTTTTTTATGTTTACAATGAAATTTAAGTTTGTAAACATCACTCGCATGCACGTATAGATCGAGGAATAAATACTCGTATATATATATATATATATATAGATAGATAAATAGGTATGAAAAATGTATAAACGGACGCGCCGGTCTAATCGCGCATTAGCAAAAGCTCTCCGCGAGGTTGGCTAAATCGAGACGGCACATTGTCAACTAGAAGTCTTGTTGTTTGCACTTATATAATTAAGCTCAGCTTATCGACGCGCCAAATCGCGGGCGTCTCATTCCGGCGTCCACCGCACGCCCGTCCGCACGCACTCGATACACTTCTATTGCTACTATTGACTCGTCGGTTAACGCAAATCGTTTCGCAACTCTTCTCCTATTAGTTACATATATATACATACATACATATTATTATATATACTTAAGCGCGTGCTCGCTCGCGGAGCTGATCAGCACGTGAGATTCCTCGTGCTGCTGCGGCCATCTCCTCGACGACGCTGTCTGCAACACCGGCTGCACAATCATGGCAACAGGTGCTACGCTAAGCTAAGCTATACCGATATCTGATATTTCACCATTGTGTATCCATAGCTCTATATAAACCATTTAACTTATGAGCAATGTTAAACAATGTGTTCGATTCGTGCTCTCATGTATCAGCATGGCGATGTTTCTTTAATGTATGTACATGAGCGTTTCAGTTCAATTTTATCGCATTTTTTTTAATCATTCGAAGAGCTTATCGGCGAATAAATTATACGTATATGTGTGCTATAATACAAACGATTTTTTTGCCTTGTGAATAATATTTTGGTCTGGCGAGGTATTGTAAAAAGCAAATATTTATTCGCATTTAGATGATAAAGGTGTATCCGACTGCAATATGATGCACGTGGGTATTTAAAAATAAAACTGGCAGCTAACGCGCGTACGTAAAATACGTGTATTTTCCGAGCAGCTTATACTTTTTTAAAAAGACTCGACGGTCCATATGAAATAATAATATAGTATTCGCGATAACGATAAGCACCAAGTGTTCATAGAATAATAGCAGAAACAAGATATAATATTCTGTCCAATCACCCACTACTATTAGCATTCCCGATATACTATGTATAAATTATATATGTAATAATTATATTACACAATTATTATTACACAATTGTAACGAATATATTCTGACAAATAGTTTTGCTGCTTTATTATTCAGTAAAGTAAGTATGCCGTCGTAAAAATTGCTTAAGTAAAAATAAGTATTTATGTCTTGGACGTAAAACACTTTTTTAAACGCTAAAACTCTTAATGGCAAAATCGAAGAATACGTTCGATAGTACAAAAGAACATGGCTATGTGTATGCGCGTAACGAAAGCCAGTTTAAGAAATAAATATATATTTATTAAAAATGTCATTTATTTCGATGTTGCAGAAGACACGTGCGACGAGATGTCGGCTATAATGCCGGAGCTAATTGTTCGTCGTCCGGTGTATCAGCAAGACGATTTACATCGATTAAGCCAATACTCGAATCCGCAAAAACCACGTGAGTATTATTAGTCTCGATAGTAATAGCACACGCTTACGAATGTATACGCGCATTTATACGTCTGTACATAAAGTATAATTTCGCGATAAAACGCGTTGAACAGCTACGCTCATGCCGTGATAACTGATAAATCGAGACCTGTATATATTCACTCGGTATACTTACTTTGTTTACTCTCTCTCTCTCTCTCTCTCTCTCTCTCTCTCTCTCTCTCTCTCTCTCTCCTTCTCCTCGGGAACTGCTTTGAGAGGTATGCACAATCTCAAACAGACGTGCGGTTACGCTGATCAATAAATATTCATCAAGAAATGTTACTGTATAAATTGTTTTCAAAGAATGGTTAAGAGCACTGAAATTAAAGGTTGTTTTAATGTGGCAACCAGTCACGTTTCTAAATTTGAAAATAAAATTTTCATTTTAATTCAAGTATATTCTTCTATTTTACCAACAAATCGAAAATCCAAATTTGCGCTTGATATATATAAAATTCTTTGATACGACTCAAGATCAACGAATTTCATTAGGAATGAGGGAATGGTATGATCTTTTGCAGTTGGGAAAAAAATTAAAAATTCATTGAAGAATATAGAGCCGAAGTCATGCATTCGGCGATTGATACCCGTGATCAGTTGGCTGCCACGCTACCACGTCAAACGAGATCTTTTTGGAGATCTCATAGCTGGAATAACAGTTGCAGTTATGCACATTCCTCAAGGTATGCATAGCAGTTATTTTAAATTTCATTTTGACGGCTTGGAGGAGAAATCCGCCAATTAAACAAGCAGTCAATTAAAATAATAAATTATACATTTTTTATTTTTTTAATAGGTTGCTTTTTAAAGTCTTTTTCCGAGGTGAATAGATCTTGAAATCTTATTTTGCATTGGCTGGTTTTTGACGTCTATTTCTGAGTTGGCTGGTTTTTAAAATCTCATTTTGTAATCGGCTGGTTATTCAAGCATTTTTTAGAATTTACAGTCTTGGAATTATTTTTTTTTTTGATTTCTTCATTTTCGTTCAACATTTTTTTTAATAATCTAGTAACATTTTTTAGTCAGTCGTATCGTTATCATATTTTATATGCATAAATTCACTTCAATGCCTCTAGGTGCATACTTCTTTATCTTGGACATTAGAACTGGCATATATGGTAAAGATACTTATCGGACAAAAAATAATATTGCAGAGAGTCTATAAAAATACTTATTTTTCACAGTTGCTTTGCTGTTAATTAAAGCGCATTTTAGTTAAGTAAATAATTGAAAAGTAAAAAGTTTATGATTAATTTAAAACACTTTTGTAAAAATCTGTATTCTTATGAATAATCAATCTTTTATAACAATTGATGGATTACATTTGCGTAGCATTTATATTTTAAATATTTTATAAACAATGTAATTATTGTAAGTTAGGTAATTAAAATGTAAAAATTTTGATTTATTTTAAAACCTTTCTTGTATATCAATATTCTTGAGAACAATCGATCTTCTGTAATAATCGATTGATTATAACGGACTATATTTGAATAGTTTTTAAATCTTAAATATATTTATTGTTGAAAGGATAAATTCCTTTAAATTAAATTATGTAACACATCGACTAATCGACTTTTTATTCCTAATGTTGTATTTAAAAATAGGTATGGCATATGCGATTCTCGGAAACGTACCACCGATTACAGGAATTTATATGGCGTTCTTTCCCGTGCTCGTATACTTTATATTTGGGACGTCAAGGCATAATTCAATGGGTAAGTTTAGAATTAATAGACTAGCATACTACTAGTCCAAAATGTATAGAACAAACCGAAATCATTATTCAAAATTCAAATAAAATAACTTACGCATATATAAAAATTATGAATTTAGGAACATTCGCAGTCATCTGTATGATGACGGGAAAAATTGTTTTAATGCACAGCTCATCCCCTGTTGTTGGTATTAGCAATTCGACTGATACGTTAATTCATACGAATCTCGATGCGCCACCGGGACACTATTCACCGATCGAAGTTGCCACCGCTGTTTGTTTCATGGTAGCGCTTATACAGGTAATTTTTATTTTTTATTCAACCAGATAAATTACTCAAATAAAGCTATAGGTTTTTATAGGAGGCAGAAGCTTTACTTAAAAGTTACCCGTACATACGCTGTCTTAGAATCCGAAAGGTAGAAACGTAGGGTTTTAAGTACCGAGAAACTACGAACTTTTTAAAAACGAACTTGACTAACTTATGTATAAATATACATTTTATTCGATAACTATGAAATTCTTTATTTTATTCTTAATAAATCTTTTAACACTTTTGAACTCGTTGGACTTGCTATTAAAAAACTTAATTGATCCAATATATCTATTTTATCGCTTCTCACTCTTTTCATTCTTGGCGGTATACTATATTTATTTCTAGTCTTTGATATATTTTTAATCAATCTCTTGTAGTTCTATGTATAGAACATTATCGATTCTAGGGTAAATAATATTTAATTACCTTAGAATAATATTTTTTATTTTTATATTTTTTCATATCACAGTCAACTACTAGCCTAATAAAAAATGAATGATTTTCCCAATGAATACGTATTTGATAATACATTTTATTTTGTGAAAATAAATAAATTCAGGCTTATTTAATAATAATTTGAGAATAACCGATACTGATACTCGATTAAACTGCAAGCTTTTAATTGAAGACACCTCACTGCGAGGCTAACTAAAATAAAAAATTTTAATTAGTTATATCAATGGCATCGTTTATGTATTGCTGAATTATTGCTGTAAAGAAAAGGTGCTATAAAGATTACATTAAAGAGTATTCGTGATAACTTTGAGTTCAACTAGTCCATTACTTCACTTTGAATGTTAGGGGGAGTGAATTTTCAACAACTTACTGTATTATAGTAATTGAAGGAACGTAAAGACGTGAATCAAAGCTCAAATGAAAGGTTTAACTGCTGTAGTACAGACAACTTTGAAATACGCAACGGTGCCTTTAATATAATTTCTACAAGTTTGTTCGACGAGTTATTACAAATTACTAACGGACGTTAGCGCACTCGAATCACAGAAGCACAAAGAATCTCTATAACTCTAATAAGAAAACTGCAGGTATATGATAATTTAATGGTAAAGCATTATAGCGCTGTTATGATAAGAAGAAGAAGAATTCGCAAGTGCATACGCATTAAAGGCATGATGCACGTGAAAACGAATGCATACCGCGGCTTATAGCCTAGCGTAAACACACACGACCTTACTGCTTATTGTAATATTCATATTTCACGAGACGCTTCTCACATCATCAGTATAGGTATACCTAATGCACAAAGAGAGACGCATACACTTGTGCACGGAACAGACTGATATACCTATACAATGCGTGCGTTTTCCACTGTGTTGACAGCTGGCGATGTACTTCCTGCGACTGGGCGTCATATCCTCTCTATTGTCGGAGACTCTAGTCAGCGGCTTTACAACCGCAGCCGCGGTCCACGTGCTCACGTCCCAGATAAAGGACCTCTTCGGCTTGAAGCTTCACAAGCGCAAAGGAATCTTCAAAGTTCTCCTCGTGAGTTTACATCACATCTAGTACTACTTATAATTATACAAATTGTATATTATATATATATATATATATATATATATAATTCTATACATTCTACACAATACGCACATGTAATGTACAGTTTTATGCGCGAATGATGCAACACGCGTAGCTCGAAATATTTCACTTGCATCCCTTCTCCTTCTCGTCTCTCCAGGGGACTGCAGCCTACCATAGGGGAAAGTCAAGTCCTCGGCTATTATATACTATTTACTCGATGTGATATGCTTTCAGATATTCAATTACGCTACGACGTTTAGCGTTATTCTGTCATTTAGAAGCTCTACGAGCGTTATGAGATCGTTGAAAGGTCGTATCATTTTTTTCACAAGGAAAAACAAACTCGTTCATTTGGGAAATTATTAAAGACGCACTTTGATGCTCCTGTATCGACACTTTGCTTTTTATACATTACCTTCAATTTTTATGCGGAGTAAAAGAGCTGCGATGGTGTATAATCATTGCTACGTTGTACGATTTTTATTGATATTTTAACATTTCATGTACGGAATCGAAATTCAACGGTTAAAACTCAAATCAGCTAGAATCCCTTGTAATGTGATGTAACATAACGGCATACATGTACACAAGTGTATTATCAGTATGACACATATAAGAGTAATTTTAAAATAATTGATCAATTTGGAAGATCCTCCGAATACAAGCGAAATAACAAAATAACAGTAAAGTCGACGTAAAAATCATAACGATCCTCGTAAAAAAAATCTCTCCGACCTCGGTATTTCACGTGTTTCGATTGCGTGGAACCTTCGTTATTAAAACTTCGGCTGCTAATGGAATTGCTTACTTAAAATATTTTTAAAAATCTTTCTATATATAATTTAATATTTATCTGCAAGGCTTCATTCCAAGGGTTTAGAGAGCAAAAGGCAATGCTTCACGGCGCTCGCTATGGCACACACATTATATCCGTGAACGAAATTGAGAGAAAGAAATGGTCGCATTGGATACAACACGATCTCTTATAGTCGCTACTATTTGTCACTGCGTAATTGCCAAGAATCATGCATTTTCCAAGAGTTAGAATTAAGCAATGCCATGTGTACGCACGATTTCTTGTGCACCACGACTATTTTCGTGGCTGATTTACGGTGGAAGCAGCGGGTTTTCCTTTCGTTACTGCAAAAAAAATGCAAGATTCTTGAACAGAGATCTTAAAATTTCACGAGCACGCGCTTCCGCGTCACGAATTTCCGATCTGACATCGGGAGGGTATATAAAGAGTTTTTCACTTTGCTGTCCAGTTCCAGGATATTAATGTCTAGCCGAATAGTCGCCAAAGCTCACAACAAAGCAGATGAACTTACATAAGCTAGATATAGCGATAAGAAAGAAATTCAGACAAATAATGTAGCGAATGTTATGTCGTGCTAAATTTGAAATAATGAAAATGTTATTAATTTTCCTAGAAAGTTGACTTTTCACAAATACTATAAAATCATTCACTTAAATAAGATAATGAATTATAATTGAACCTTCGATGTTCAGTATACATCCATTACGAATTGAACTTTTTATGCCCACTTTTGTATTTAGAAAAAATATACAATATTTGCAATAATTTATGATATTACGGAATATTAAATAATCACTTTTGCAATCAGAGCATATTATAATTTTTAAGCAGTGCATTTGCCAATAAAAAACGCTTGTTTTACAAAGAACGATCATTTTTAACATTTGTATGCTTTTAACATTTTGACATGGCGAAACACACTGCCAAATATTGTAATTTCACTATTGCAATTTGAGATAGTAAGTGAAACATAGATGAAACTGTAAATTATTATTTAATGTTTTTCAGACTTACTATGACATATTTATGAGCATTGACAATGTTAATATTGTGGCAATGGTCATTTCTGCGGTGACTATAATTGTCATCGTTTTTAACAATGAAATATTGAAGGTAAACAGAATGTTCGAATTTTTTCATGCATTTGCATGTTAATATGTTTTTAAGAATCTTTGAAATTTTAGCCTCGAGTCGCAAAGCGCTGTTCATTTCCTATTCCTATAGAGATGATTGTAGTCGTTCTTGGTACAGTTATATCGATTTATGCGAATTTGGAGGATGTTTATGGCATCATCACGGTTGGCCATATTCCAGTTGGGTAAGGCATATATATATCTGTTTCTTATGTCTGAAATTTGCAATTCAAACTACTTACTATAAAATTGTTTGAAAACATTATATTGCAATAAAAAAGTTGGCTAAATATAAGAAAACGTCTGTATTAAAAAATTGATTTTTTGAAGAAAATATTTACTTTAAAAAACTCTACTAGCTTGCAAAGAAAATTTATTTGAAACCATTATTATCTTCATTAGTAAGTTACTTACTATTTATTTAAACGTATTATAATATGCAACTATTTATTAAATTATTTTAAAATTGATTTTTTTTAATTTCATGAATATATCTTATAAAAATTATATTATCCAAGTAAATACCACGTTAAGATTCAGGTGCATACGAGCATACTTTCCTGATGCTATTTGAACATAAACCAGTTTTCAGAACCAAATCAATTTTTGTTTATTCTAGATTTCCAGAGCCAAAATTACCTCCTATGGATTTATTGTCACGAGTAATTTTAGACAGTTTTGTAATAACTATGGTTTCTTATACCATATCAATGTCAATGGCTCTGATATTTGCTCAAAAGCTAAATTACGACGTCGATTCGAATCAAGAGCTAATGGCTCAGGTATTATTGAATATATATATATATATATATATATATATATATGATGTATAAAGGACACATTTGGAAAGAAAAAGAAATGACTAATATTTTCATTGGCTTGACAGGGACTCGGAAATCTCGTGGGCTCATTCTTTTCGTGTATGCCATTCTGCGCCTCACTTTCCAGATCGTTGATCCAGCAATCCGTAGGTGGTCGGACGCAACTGGCAAGTCTCGTTTCCTGCGGGATTCTGCTCTTTGTCCTTTTATGGATTGGCCCATTTTTCGAACCATTGCCAAGAGTAAGTTTTCTTATTGTAACCCAATGTATATAAGAGTGTCTGTGTATACATATCTATATATATATATATGTATAGAGCTACTCTAATAATAGAGCGTCGACTTCTGCAAACTTTCTCTCGCATCAATTTTTCATGTACGACGCGATATTATTGCCAAAATTTAACGATAAATCCTACTTTGTTCTTTTCGATTCTCGCTTCTTCAAAAGAGGATGCTTTGAAATCATTCTAGAAACACGTTGGGAACTGTTTGAAGTTCAAATGCCGTGCACACCACTTTATCTCTAAGACTCTGCATAAAACTTGAATTTTAATCTGCTAAAGCTTACGCTGCTTGTTTACTTGTTCAAACTAGAAGTTCTGAAATATCTCAAAAATAGCTCATTCTTTATGTTCCTTCACTTTTCCACATTCTCACAATATATATTGAATGTAGAATATTATATATACGTCAGATGTTTTGGGAAATTTTTACACTGATAAATTGGCAATGGCATTTAAATTCATTCATTTAGTACATTTTTTTAAATCTAATTTTTATTTCTATAAATTATATTTTTTAAGAATCAACAAATTTTGTACGAATCATGAAGTAGTATATTTTGATAAGTATTTACTGATAATAATCACATTATTTATATGAGAGAGATTTTATTGATTTCGATGCATAGAAAGATACAACCTAAAAGGTCATATTTGTTACATTAGTGAAACGATATTTTGTAATGAATAATTTTCTCTAGTGTGTTCTAGCGAGTATAATAGTGGTAGCATTAAAGGGCATGCTGATGCAAATGAAGGATTTTATCCGCTTTCTGAAATTATCACACGTTGACGCGACGATTTGGATGATGACTTTCCTCACCGTGACGATCTTCGACATCGAGTACGGACTGTTGATCGGAGCTCTTTTGTGCCTGGCTAATTTGCTGACGCTTTCGATGCGTCCTTACACCTGCAGACTTGCCCTCGTACCCGGAACGGAACTTTACTTGGATACCAAACGATTTAAAGGAGTACGATTCACCCGAAATTTGTAATTCTTTCTTCACGTTTCTATATTTACGTGATACTTTGATTCTACAACTAAATTCTTCATTCTTTGCAATATTTTTTCGCGACCTATTATTGAATGATTTGATTTTGAAAAAGATATAGTTTGCGTTGAATTATTAACATATGTTTAGTAAGCATGTTCGTTTTCTTTCTTTCCCGCAGACAGTGGAGATTCCAGGAGTTAAGATTTTTCATTACTGCGGTGGGTTGAATTTCGCGTCGCGACAAAGCTTCCGGAAAGACGTGTATAAAATAGCTGGAGTAGTACCACAAAAAGAGCTGTTATTGCGCAAAAAGGCGGAGGACGATTGTAAACAGTATGAAGCGGAACATAGCAAAAAGGTAAGGGCTACGCGACTAGAATTCTTTCGTTTGCACTATTTATCATTGGCTGTGCAATAATGTTTTTTATAGCTTAAGATTGTTCAAATGTTTTGATCGTTACCTAAATAAATATAGCCTCAATTTATGAGATGAATTAAAATTTTTTTTACCTCACGTACGTCGATGTTCTCCATCGTGATGGTTTTGTCATTAAAACTGTGATTTTTATGTTGGTGTATGTGTAACTACTGGTAGTTGCAGGGTTTCTCAATTTCTCAAAAAGTTCACTCTCAGCGGAGCATCTTCAGCGAAATGAAGATCCATGCGGTGTTTTTCCGATAACATTTATAATAGCTTGCAACAATGTTATTTCAGAACGGATGTGAAAATGCGGCCTTCGAAGGAGATATCGTAGGCCTGCCTGCTCCTGATTACATTATTCACTCAGTAAAAGAATTTAAAGTACGATATTTCAACTAATGTTAATTATAATAATTTTAATTAATATTATAACCCCTCGGATTTGCAATATTATCGGTTAGTTTTTCTATATCCATTTTTAACACGAATGTTATGCATTTGTAATGTGGCTTATTATGAAAAATTTGCTTTTTTGTGCAGAATTAACAAATGCTAAATTTATCATCTCATTATATGAGTATAACAATGCATATAAATATAAGCACATCCAATAATTAAAAAGTCCGCACTAAAGCTGCATCTTATTTTATGTAATTATTCTACTAAAACAGATTATAACGAAAAAAAAATATTTAACTTTAACCGCAAACTTCGTAAAAAATATAAAAAGTATCTTCGACAAATTGCTACAATCAGGTCAGTCAAGTATATACAATGACTATATTATATGAATAATAAATAATTAATCCGCTATAACTGCGTTAACTACTCAATGTCGCACAATAATGATAAATAAACTGTAAATAAAAAAATATATCTATCGAGGTTATCTTGCCAATTGTAGATTCATTATAAGTCAATTAAACGGCTTTTATATTAAAGACTATTGGAAAAATACAGTTATAATGAAACGCAATGTTAATGAAGGTATCAAATAATTGAGGAAGATAATTTAGATTATATGAACTTTTGATCGATTTAAGTATGGTCTGAAATTACAAATTTTACAACTATATAGCCTTTTACCTATTTTGATATCGTAGTAAATGTAAACCTTGCGTTTGATAACTTTCTCTGCATAACTGATAATATTCGTATAGTTAAAGGTACTAATTTTGGACTTTTCATCTGTGGTGCATATTGACCCGGCCGGCGTTGCGACTTTACGAGGAATCGTTGATGAGTTTGCAAAAATTGATGTTTATGTGTACATCACTGCCTGTTCTGGTAAGACATTATTTATTATCACAATTTCATCTAGCCATATATTAATTATCAATTTCAAAAAGTACAGACTGAAAAAAGGTTACTCATTATATGAAAATTTTTTTATTCAAATATTTCATTTTGAAAGAACAAAGTTTTTTTACTTTAACATTAATCACATTTCTAGAAAACATGTATTATTCATATAAATACCACGTTTAATAGATTCAAGAAAATATTTTTCTATAACTATTCTAGCAAATCAAGCTTTTGGAATAATTTTTCTTATTTTCAATCTTCTTTTCAGTGTACATAATGCTGACCTACTTTATTGCACGGTATAATGAGTCATTACTAATAGGTGTTATATATACTTTCCTTTTACCAAATAGAGCTTATAGAAACGTGTAAACATAATAAACAAAGCATAATACGGGATACGGTAACAAAAAAGACTCATAATGAAATGGTATTAGCAACAATGCAGTGGAGTAGCATAAAATGACGTAAGGTGCAAATTGCCACTGCGTTCCCTAATTCGTCCGGTTAATTAATCGAAAGTAATAGAGCATTCCTGTGTGCACAGTGGCGCAAAGCCATCGGCGTAAAAGCGCAATCGCTCGCTTCCGCCTGCGATTATACATTGGGTTACATACATAATCGCAGACGTAAAACGAATTAATCTTTCCTCGGAAGATATCGACTTGTCAGACATTTATAAGAACTCAAATCTTTTTTATAGAGATATCATTTCACCGTAGCAAACTAACTATTAATGCGATACTTATTCGAACTATCGATAGCTAGCTTTCGGAGGCTATGTAATATCCGACCGTTTACGAGCGGAAAGTCGCGATGCGCGGAAAAGATTTTAAATACTTTTTCGAGAAAATCGTAAACGAGGAAATTCTTCATTCTATAACTATTTCAGTGAATTCTTATCAATAGTCTGAGTAAAATTTAAAGATAATTATTGCCTTTGTAAGTTCTTTTGCGACAGTTAAACAGATGCAATTGGCTATATATGTAATGCTTTTCCAACAAATTATCCGCGAATCTATTAAACCGCATTACTAACGGTCGTAACGCACTTTTGGCGCGCGTAATTTACGTTGTCAACTGTGTGCTACTGCAGCCGTATAAGTGCTTTCTAAATTTCCTCTATAAACTACTATACTGTATATTTAACTAATTAGTTAATTTTTTATTGGAATCTCTATAATAATAATAATAAAAATGCTATTGTTGTCGGAAGCAATAAACTCCTGATAATTATAGAGTAATGCATGATATATATTACGTAACTATCTCTGCAATGTTCTTTACGGTAATAAAATAGATAGTCTTCTGACACTACAGTTTCAACTTTATATATTGAGACTATTGTTATCAATTTGTATGCATGCATCGTTCCTTGATTATGCAAGTCATCCTATACTTATCCACAGATTCATGGCAGCGAAGCGAGACCCTTGACAATTTTACTGAATGTCTAGCTTTCCTCCAATCAAATACACTTATGAACAAGGCTCTACACTCTTAACATTTTTCAAACAATTCAGTTTGTCCTATGTTCGAGTGAATAATACAATTTTATATGTTGATTTTAGGGTAATAGTTTAATATCACGGATTAATGTGAATTTCATTCTAGAGCTTAGAATTCATTTTGTTTGCTTTGTTACTCCAAGAATAGAGTAAACAAAGAATCTGAATGTAATCCGAGCTCGTTATCTAAATGACAATAAAACAGCATGTATGCATATTCTATTGGTTAAAATACTCTGCTGTTATTCGACTGAACTTTTCTGATTGTTTCATCCGGAGCTTAAAGAAAAGAGCTTAGAGCTGAAGGAGCTGAAAATAAATGGGCTACTATTTTTTTCATTAAAAATAATACCGAGTTTAACTTATTCCCATCATTCAAATTATAAAGAAAATTTTAAATGCACACTTAAGTAAAAAGTAAATTTAACTATTATGGAACTCTGTGACTATTTTTGACCATCGAATCTCCTGAAATTGAAAATTCACTTTTATAGATCGATTTTCACTCTCAAAGTTGAAGCGCATATTGCTAAATGCTTTACGTAAAAATGTTGTTTCAACGTAAAATTATCTTCTTAATTTATGAATACAATTAAATGTATGTTGTTTATGAGAAATTCGTTTAGACAACACATTTGAACACCATTATTATCACATTAATTGTTTAGAATGGAAATACAGTCTTAACTTATGAATATATTTACATTAATTGACTCTAATATTGATGTTTGACTAGTTTTTTTAAGTGATACAATATTGCCCTTTTCCGAAAGTGACAATTTACTCTTGTAAAATAATTGTCTCTTTAAAAAATTAAACATGCCCATATTTCAACTCGAAAACTTCAATTGAATAATCGTTTTTTCTCCTTTTAACGAACGAGCTAACGTCGTCGTTTAGAGTCACGCGCGAGGCTATACGTATTTCTATGTGAGCCAGAAATCGCTAACCATTGGTTGCGAGAAGAGATTCGTTGAATTTTCGCTTTTGGCTTTCCAATGAGAAAAGCGGCAATGGCAACTACGGAGCAATGAAATGCACTTGGAAACAATGTGACGTTTTGACTATTTGTGTGATTTAATGTTTTAGGCCGCGTGTACGAGACGATGCGAAAGTGCAACGCTGTGGAAAAGAAACAGGATCACTTCACCATGTTTCCGACAGTCAACGACGCCGTGAATTTCGCTCGACACAAGAATCACATTCCACCAATGCCGATTTGGACGTCCACGCAAACTCAACTAGAGGAGAATAGCATTAGCAGATTGTAAATATTTCCGTTTCATCCGAGAGTATCAGAGGGTAGATGAATTGGATGCATCCTATATAGCGCCGCTTCTTTACGCTTTTGACCACTTCGATGTACGATGCGAATGCTTTCAAGCTTTTATCCCGTTTCGTAATCCTCTCCAAATAATCCTTTACGTATTTCATTTGTAAACAGTCCATTTATCCAATGCTTTTCATTATCATCTCAGATGTAGTTCAATTTCTTTTTCACTTTCTTTTCTACAGTTACAATGAAAACGGATCATCTCTCTTATGATGCTGAATCTTGTTTTGGGAAAAGAATTTTTAAATCTGTCAATTGTAAATTTGGTACCAGATCAAATTCTTTCGGTTCTCACTAGTATCTTCAATTACTTCTCTAGACTCGCGTACTTTCATCCATTGCACCTTATAAGAGCATTCACATCTACGAACGCGTTACTAATAATTCATAATTAAAAAGTAATTATAAAAGATGATTCTTCTGTTGCAAAAGCTGTGATATGTGATGCGGTAATGTAATAAGAGATTTAATGTATCTTAAGTTCTCGAAATTATTAATACAATTTTTATTAATAATATAAATGTTCAAAAATACTGTTAATTATAGATAACAGTATTAATACGCATGCTATTTTTGACAAGCAATATATGAGCTTTATATTTTTCGATATAAAAAAGTTATTTGTTAATATATCAGGTGATATACTGATGTACTCGTGGTATACCGATGGTATGCTAATGATATTTTCAACAGGTTTATAGCTCACAATAAAGATAAATTTTAATTTAGCGGGTATACATTGCAGATGTGCAAATGTAGTTCAATGAAAATTTGTTAAACTAAGTCACTATAGTTGTTTTAGTTTCATCGTCATTTGCTATACTAAATTTTACCTTGCACTACCTTATTACGTAGATGTAAAGCACGTATACATATTTTCAGTTAAAAAGTGAAAGAAACGGTGTATAAAAAATACATTTTCTCAAATGTGCTAAATCTAAGAGGTAATGAAATTTTATTGTTATATATACCTTTGTTTCTTATCGGATCTTGCGTATAATAAATCAGATGGCGTAGCTCACTCGCGCCGAACAGAGTAACTAAAGATTTTGTATTATTAGGGCCACGGGTAAGCAATGCGAGTGGCAATAAACTTTTTTTTTTTCAAGCTACAAATCTCGCCGATAATGCCTCAATAAAGTAAGCACGCGTACAAAATGAAATATTCCATCGTAGCTTATACAAAATGTACTTATCGCGGTAGAAAACTTTCCTAAGGTAGATACAGATAGAGTCTATGCGAGTTAAATATTCGAAACTGACAACTTTGCAGTCAGTAAATAGAAGCATATACAGGCGCGAAAGTGACGCAACGGGGATGTATGCATGCGCGTGTACGTATGTGTGTATTGGAGTATTGGCTCGCGATTTTCCCCTCATGTCCGTCTATTCGTGCCAAGAAGTTCAACTCGTATATATTTATCGGCCATGACTTCCCGATTAGCCGTTTCCTCTTTTCACCATGCAAAATATACATATACACGTGTAGTTCCGCGGCCGAATAGAAACGAGTCACACCTACCGTTTGTTCTCAATAAATTAAACGATTGACTATAGTTTATTTGATATAAATTATTGAGAAAGAACTATGACTCGGCATACTTGCACGTATGCAGGTATTCACTTTATGAAATTAGACTGCAAACGAAATAAAAACAAAGAATAATTAAAAATTTTAATCTATAAGTTAATGAAAAGATTTGTCTTTTCATTCGCGGAAATTGGCAAGAGAATATTTTTAATTAAAGAAGAGCGAGCGAGGAATTAGTTAAAAAAATTCCCAGAGACAGCAATTATAAAAGATAAAACAATACGATCAAATAATGCAAACATGTATAAATGAACTTTTTCACGTTCTTGTGCATACGAGACTCCGA
Organism: Apocrypta bakeri; assembly: GCA_018906985.1. Classification (NCBI taxonomy): domain Eukaryota; kingdom Metazoa; phylum Arthropoda; class Insecta; order Hymenoptera; family Pteromalidae; genus Apocrypta; species Apocrypta bakeri. The sequence goes on from JACCIA010000022.1 coordinate 1,659,231, forward strand.
GGAAGCAGAAATGTGTCGGTATTAGAAAACAAGCTGTAATGACGAAACCGCTGGAAAAATAAGTAATAAAGCATGTAAGGCTAGCATTGCGTATTTCGTAGTTTTACCGCGGATCTGTAGCGATAAAGATGATTCTACCGTTTGCGTAATTGAACTTTTACTATAACCGTATTGAATAAGAAAGGTAATTCCGTCGAAACAAATAAATCGCGACACGAATCGTATTTATGCGATGCAGACTGGGAACTTTTTTGTCGATCTGTCGATCAGCTATAAAAGTTGACCATGGTTTTGTTAATTAAGTTGCTAATGACGCATAGAGAATGGATTATCGCGGTACTTTCAGAAGCACGCATAAACACATATAAATATACGATAACCAGACTTCCACTATATTACGTATTATTATCCTATCGCAATTTTTGTACTTATATAATGTCTTGTAGCATTTATGTATTATAAATATAAAGCGCGAAATCGTCATGGTGTACATTTACGTATATTTGAACATTTTCTTTTAGGAAGATTGCTGGGTTGTAAAAATTGTACGAAAAAATAAAATAATTTCTATTCTGTTTCCAATAATGCATGAAATCGCACGCAAGGCAACTAATATTATTATAATCATTAATAATTGAATAATAAATAACAAGTGATTGGCAATTGAATAGAGAATTTATTTGATTTTTTTTCATTCTCTTCAGTCCGTTAGACATTGATTCAACGTCATTATTATTAGAATTATTATCGATTATAGAATTTCTTTAGCTCAGTGATAAAGAGAATATAAAATGCTTGTGGTGAACAGGTTGTAGACGTACTCTTATCGCTGTTTGCATCTTCAATTGTATTTTCACCTTGTATTGTTCGACATTCGTATAATATATAAATGATTAAATTAACGAATGTGGATAATTTGAAAAATAAATTCATACTATTTAATTGTATTGAACGAAATCGCTTATTTTTAGATCTCCAATAGAAGATGTGATGAATACGATCATGAATAGAAGAAGTACTATAAACAGTCAGCGGAACCGTAACCAATTGAGCTCACAAATCGCACAATATGGAACTTTTGATGAATTACCTGACAAATCTTAAATCACTTATCATTACACTTTTGTACAATTAATAACAAAATGCTGATATTTTTTAAATAAATATTTGTTTAAAAATGGTTTACGGGACTTATTTCGTATTATTGCAATGCTTATGTATCGTTTATTTGAGATTGATTTGTTCTAAATTTTAATCAAACAAACATTTCAGATACATGGAAAAATAATATGAAAAATTAATGTAGAATACTTTTGAATAAAAGCGAAATTCATACTCTCAAATTTTCAATAAAAATAACTGAGCATATAAATCGCAGCTTTCAATAATATTAATAATTATAAAAATGTAAAAATTGAAAGAATTCAAAATTTTCCCGCCACTCTAGTACTGGCAGAGCTGCGCTGCAAGTAATCGTCGATTCTGCGCACAAATATTTCTCAAGACGACAATTTCTACATAATATATAGCATTTATAAGAGTGGAGACAATCCACGTCTACAACGCTTTTATGTATAATTATTGCATATGAATTAGTAGATTTAATACTTAAATATGGGTTCGGTTATAGAGTACTTCAGAAACATTCCTTTACATATGGTAGGTATTCATAATTTACATTTTTAATGTTAGTATGCGTCAGTATTGCAGAATTCGGGAGCTAGTACTTGCTTTCGAGGTTATGTTTTGCCGTATGTCAACGTATTTTTCATATTAAAAGCGCCAAGTACTTTACTTTTTGTCCTAAATTATTCGTAAAGAAAATTCAGTTTTTTCAAGTTCATAAGAAAATAATTTTATTCCAGGACTATGAGGGTCAGGCGAGAGCAGAGAAGCTGTCGCGAATCATTATTACATTGTTTGGTGTAAGTTGCGTATATTACAATTAATATCTAATATATAATATACTCACGTTTTATGACTAAAGATCAAAAATTGAATCGATCCAGGTTGTTGGTTTAATTTGGGGCTACATCATTCAGCAGTTCTCGCAAACATTATATATCCTTGGTGCTGGTTTTGTGATGGCAGCGATTATTACGCTTCCTCCTTGGCCAATGTACAGACGCAAACCTTTGGATTGGCAGAAGCCAAGGGAGAACCCATCTAAAGTCAAGAAGAAGAAATAAATTATCCAGGATATTGTAAATTTGAACTTTATGAATGCTGAATATATTTCACTTGTGCGAGTAAGGTGTTGAAGTGCAAAACTGCCACTGGTTGCATAAAAAGAAAAATGCTGTAGAGTTAACCGGTCAGCGTAACAATTTTCCAGTCATTTGCGAGTGATTTTTAAAAGCTCAAGACAATTGAAGCGACGATTCAACAATTTATTTATCAATTAATTTGTCTAAAGTGATATTGCATTGACGATGAGCCAGTATCCTGTACTGCACGGCGTTGTACGCATTTAATTAGAAATTTGAACTTGCCTTCAATTGAACTGTTAAAATAAAATGAAAAATCAACAACAATACTGCAGAAATCTGATTACCTTATCGTCATCTATTCATTCTTCATTCAAGTGCACGACGGGAAAGTTAACCGACAATAACAATGCGCTGTCTAGTGTATATCTACATTATTAAGAGGCGTCTCCGATCGGCCTCTTTAAGATATCGCGTGCTGGACACGGTCCAACGACACCTTCGAGCGATACTTTCTTTTGCTTTGCACGTCTCTGCTCGACTCGGTTTCCCCTCGCAACTCTCGAAGCTTCTTGCTGAATCGCTTGCGAATCACCGCCGGACGTATCTAGACACGATATACTTACTTTCACGAGACGTGAGTACTATGTATACGTTTCACTCTTCCAAGCCATAGAAAATTGTATGCACTTGGCTTAGGAAAATCATTGCGCAATCGGGACTTCTTTCTTCGTGGACATTCAATTTTCTGGGCTGGAATACTAAATTTATGTTTTTCAATTTTTTTTCTTTTTCCGGACCTCTCGGTATACCATTCAACCTGTATGCGCAACGATTTCTACGATAATCAATCACACTTAAGTCACTTTTTGCTACATTACGTGCAGACACAGCAGTAGCTTCTTCATATTTTCGAGCGTGAACATTGCAAACCCATACGCGTATATTACAATTTTTCTTCTATACTTATTCAGCGTCGCTCTATTTACGAGGCTAATCAACAGTGGATTGAAAATTTGATTCTTTGTCTTTGTTTTGGACAAATTAGTAAATAGAAATATACCTAATTAAAGAAGGTGATCGAAAACGCTCCCACAATTGTGATGAAAAATGAGCTTTCCTGCAACTGGAGAACACGCTTTGTAAGAAAAGAAAGTTGTGCGTCAGACATAATAGCTCGAGTCAAATTCGATATATTTTTCCTCTTTCTTTCAAATTGCCTTAGAATCTGTTAAAGATAAATACATGGGATTTATTGGAACGAAACAAGCTATGTATATGTATATAGAAGACAAACTAAAGATATTCCAAGCAGTATTTCCTTGAAAGCGATTAGACGTTTTACAACGTTCCCTGCTACACAAGACAATACTCTTTCAGGTGTAGCGTTCGCCTAACCACCGCGTACCCGTATTTTTTCTTTTAAACACCGCGCCTCGATCGACGTCGACCGAATTTTTTCGAATCGCCGCAGATTAACTATACATAATACATAATACACTTTGGGTAGACGAAACAAAGAAAAAAAAAACACAACGAAGCAGCGTCGAAACTACAATCTAGCAAGGATCGATCGCGCGGATCGAATTACCGAACTTCGTTCCGAGGATTACGTACGTACGTACGTATGTATGTATCCGATTCGAAGAAAGTAGCTGCGGCAACAATTACACTCGGTCAGGAAACTTATACTTTTATACATATCCTTGCGGTTCAGTTTGCTCCTCTTGCGCCGCGCAGCTCTTACGAAACGCTTTCTCCCTTTATGATCGATTTACATTCGCACTGGGCGTAGCGCCTTCCTGCATCCGAGGATAGGCCGTTGGCCTTCGCCGTTGCGCTATTAGACCGATAAAGGATCGATGACGCGAGTGAAAAAAAATTTCTGGCTAAGCAGTTATGTGTAGCTAATAGAACGATGTGGAGTGGAAATAGTCACGGGATCGCGCTTATTGCGGATATGGTTGCGCGCGAGTACAAGACTTGTACGTATAGATAGATATTATAGGCTGAGTGACATATTTGCAATTGCCGAGGCTCGGCTTTTACGCGAACGTCGTGGTTTTTTTCTTATCGTTTAGCTTCTATATGGATGTGGGATATGTGGGATATGTGGGATATGTGGGATATGTGGGAATGCGAGCGCGCGAGCTACTGCAGAGCTTTTAGCGAGAATTTAATGGGCCGTGTAAAATCAAAGATACGACGCCTTCACTGCGCAGTCTTATATATTAATGGCGTCAAAGGTGATAGGATTTTTTATGTGTTTCTTACCCTTTCTCACTGCGCTTATCTCGCTTAAATTGCCTGGTAAAAACTTAAGTTGAAATAATAAAGCCAAGAATTATAAGCAGGCTGACCATTATATTCTCTTAGGATTTTAATGCGCCTTTCCTTGTAGATTTTAAATAAATATTTCTTTTATTCGATTCTATGTTAATTACAAATCGCGGAAATTAAAATATTCAAAGCAATATCAATATTTCAATTACATAAAGTAATTATATTCATTTAAAATGATTGATTCTTACGAGAAAAGAATCATCTTCTTTCATGTTTAAGGATCAATGCAGAATTTAAAGCCTTTTTTCATACAAAAGACTGTTAATGTTTTGAGCTTCGATTGCAAAAGTTTATCGATCGTGTATAATGATGATCCTGTGCATTTAATCTGATTTTGAGATAATTAACATTGGTCTATATTTGAGAGGAAGGAATTCATCGTTCGATATTGTTAGTCGATAATAGATAGTCACTCTGAGTCTAATTTATTTTTGAAATTGAAAAATAATTTCGCTATATCTGTAAAAATACACGGTATTAAGGAAGATAGAGAAGATTGGCTAGATATTAGTGCAAGGTTAATTGTTTGTTACCCGGGTTAATAATGCATGGTTCATTAATAATTTCACTATCGAGAACAGTAAATTTGCCACTATTAAAAATTTCAAGACTGTAGGTAGGAGCAAGAAGGGTAAAAATATATATCTCAAAAAGATTTCTATAACAGTTAGCGAATGCAAAAGTGGGTTTCTAGTTCTCGTCTTACGCAAGAACGTCAAAATCAATGCATCGTATGACGAGGGGCGGAGGGGAGGGGGAGGGGCAGCTCGTCGAGAAATCAACTATCTGCACGATCGATCCGATAACTCGATCCTTGAATAGCGCGCGACACTTCTTTTTAATTCAAACTCGGGAAATGAGCAACGTAATACGTTTATATTACGCGCGCTTTCATAAGTGGCAATTACAGCGTTACACCGCCCTGTGCGATGCGACTCTAATACGCCGTACGTTGGCGAAACGAAATGAACCGAATCTTTGAAAGCTTCTCGATATAGCTCGTACACAGGTGCGTAAGCGCACGTAATAATACATACTTGAGTTTGCACGAGATATGCCCATAGGTAGTAATCTCCGATTGGACATAATCTCTTATATAGCTGATTAGTACATATATACACAGCCGGTATATATCCGGAAGTATAATACGTTTATCGAGAACGGGAAGTATTGATAATATCTACGTTACATTACGAAAAAAAAAGAAAATACGCAGTTAATGCAGACATGCCGCTTCAATTAACGGAGAGTTTTCTAATCCTCGATGTAAATTATCGTGTCGATATAATATATCGATTTTTTTGTTTATTGGCTGTAGTCGGTGAAATACCATATTCGTTGATATACCTTCATTTACGAGAGTCAGTTGTCTTGTCGGATGCAATTAAGTATGCAGACTTTGTATACATATATATGTACATATACAAGTTTCGATCTGATATGCGCGCACCATTAGCTTTTTTACCTCATGTATGCAAGTAAAGCGTATAACTAAACCAGATTTGATCTTGCTGTACTGGCATACACGTTTGTCAGTTTGCAAAATCATTATTCCCTATATTTTCTCTTTATTTTATTAAATAGGCATACAATGTGATAATATATTTGAATTATTTAATGGAACTGTACGTTATATATAATATATTGAGCGATTAAATAATTTTCTATGTAAATGCCACCACTTCATTTACATTAAAGTCTCTTTCCTCAACACGCAAGATGAAATAATGTTTATACATTACTAAATTATAGATACGCAACAGCCATCATTTTCATTCGAATATACAGAATTAAGTGTACATTCATAATTTTTCATTAATTTTATCCAATCATACAAATACTAAAGATATTGTATTATAATCAATAAGGAAACTATTTATTTCAATGTTCAATTCGTTCAATAGCGACGGTTTGCAATTTCGAGAGTCCTTGCGAAAAAGACTTTATTATATTATAACACTCACTTAACGGAAACAATAAAGCACGAAGGTCACAGAACTTGTACGCATTTAATATGGCATTATTGGAATATATATATATATTAACAAATGGAAATATACACTAATGGAAAAAGTGATTATTCGCTATTGAAAAAGTAAATATTTCTCTGCTTACTACTCCGCACTACCAAAAATCACTGTTTCCAACAGTAAGTTTTCACTGTAAAACCAGTGAAATCCATTGAACTACAAATCACCGTTTTGAAAAGTGAATCTTCGCTAAATTTGAAATTCTGTCTCAATTATACACTGTACTCGGCAATTAGTGAATATGCATTAAACACGAAAGATATACGCCGAATATCAAAGCTAAAGTTAAAAGCCACTATTTCTAAATTAATAATTTCACTGTACTCGAGGTGAAACGACAGATCACTATGAAAAGCGGTAAAATTGTCATTATCTCAAATTTAGAGTGTAAAAAAAATAACAACACATTCGGAACATCGTTTGACTTTACCTGAACAGTAAAAAGCTTATTCCCCGCGATATAACGTACTTAAATAAATGAAAACATAAATTTGCTCTCGCGTTTTCTCAGTTACAGCGCTGTCTCGGACTCTCGCGGTTTTTGCGTCTTCCGGCACGGTAGAAGAAATCTATTCACTACTTACACACTCCTGAACAAATAGGAACTGAACTTTTAAACGCCGCAGTTTACGATGAATTACCCAAAAGGAAAACAATTACCGCCCACTAATAGTCTAGAATCTGTAGAAAAAAATGATCACCATCCGTTTTCAGTATATAACGAGCTCGCCTATAGCTAAAGATCAGCGAGCGACTCATTGGAACAAAAAGTATGTGGATCGTAACTGTGCTCCTTATGGTAAAAAACACTTAATACTCCTCGCGTATCGCAGTAGATATATCAGCATTTCCGATCGCGAATGAACAACGCCGAATGGATTGTCCGATGTTATTACTCGCACAAGCGCTACAACTTTACTATATATATATATATGTAGTATATATATAAAGCGTACACGGCGAGTTTGTTCCGGAATTCCGGGGAAAATTCCACGGATTCTTGTGATAATATACCGGAAAATCTGAGAGTCAAGAGTTTGCGAGGATACAACCAGTGTCATTTCTATGGTCATTTACATGTCCATAGAAATTTGGTAGCCGAGTAAGAGGCGAGAAAACCTAACGATCCTCAGTTTGCATGCAGATTCAAAAGGAAATTCTGTTACGCGGAGAATGTCCACGGCTCTTCGCGCGACGTCCCGATCTTTTCCAGTTAACCATATTAGACTACTTCCTATTTCCAGACTTTACTGTTTTATTTTTATGTACATTTTTTTTAGTTTCACTCGGCCAACGCCACTTCTTGCGCATGCGTTTACGGTAGACATCGGATTAAATTTATTCAAAATTTATTCCAACCGTAAATTGATTAGCAAAGTGTACATGTGTTTACTTTTACGATAGTGCTGAGATTGATTGAGCTACTTGAACTCGTAAAAGTTAAATAACAGATTTCTTTTGCAATTTTTTTATATTGCGCTTCTGTATAATTTAACGTAATGTCCAAGTATGCTTATTTTTTCAAAGTATCTACTTGTCGCTAATATACTGCTGCGCAAGTATGAACTTCCTCGTAACTTTCATTCTGCGAAGAACAAATTGCAATCATAGTTATTTGCATCGTTATTAAATAAAAGGTTAAGTAAATAACGTCGACTGCGAATAACATGCGCAGAATGTACGGTTCATGACATATCATACATATCATTACTGTGGGTAAATAAAAAGCTGAAAACTTACAGCGAATTATACATACTCCGTATGAAACTTCAGTTCTGAATTAGTCAACATTTCACCGTAAACCATAGTAAAAACAATTGTCCTTACGATAATACATAGCGAATGTTCTCATTGAATGCAAAGTACTTTTACAGATATAGCAACGTTCTATTTTCCCAAGTGAACATTCATTGTTCAATTACTGTATTACATGCATGTACTATCTAGATATTACAATGCAAAATTTCTCGATCACGTATCACGTAAATGCGTTAAGTAGAATCAACTAATTATATTAAATCAATCACGTTGAAATGGAATTTTAAAAATAATAGAATTACTTTATGTTATTATTAATGACAGCAAATTCATTAGTGATCATTGCTAAATTGAATTTATGTAATTTTCATAGAATTTCCATTAAAAGCTCTTGATATTCATCGATTTGTGGATAGTGAACAATGACATTGTTTCCCTTTTTTCCAAAAATTATTTGTGAATTAAATAATAAATAGAACTCAGAATGGGAAACTAGTAATTTTGTCCTCTTAAATGTATAGACACTTTCAAATAACGCAATAAATATTATACACATAATTGTTTAATTGAAAAAGCAGAAATTGATGAACTACATTTGATGAATTAATGAAATATTGTAATCAGTGAACGATGGCCTCATTTTCAACTACTGATGCATTGAAATTTAATACTTTCGCATCAATCGGATTTTGGAATCGTGAGTTTCATATAAAGAATGAAATTTTGATATCAATTGATTTGTTATAAGCCAGGAGAATGCGAGAGTGAATGATGCAAAAATAATACAAAGGATAAAAAGGATACGCATCGTTGTGAAGAAGCAAATCTCAGCTGACCGTGGCAGGTAGCAGGCGCACCGTTGTCACCCCGATAAAAACTCATGGCAGCTAACTCGCGAAAGTGATACTGAAAAGCACGTGGATCAGCGCTAGAGTTACGCATCGACGAAATGCGAATGTATACGTGCCTATAGCCGCTTCCGTCTTCTTCTCTTCGGTCGTCCGCTTAGCGTTTTACGTAAGCTCGACATGCGTGTACACGGCCAAAAGCCCCCTCCGAACCAAGTAAAGGTCCCCACTTTCGATTGTAATAGACACATACTCGGTCTCGGTACATTTTGCTACTGCCCCTGTAAGCGAGCGAGCGATTCCTTTATAAATACATAGCTCGCCCGCTGCTAAGTCAGAGTCATATCGGACTTCGAGGAATCAAGTCAATCGCCCCAAAAATCACACTTCTCACAAACCATGTACTCTCGCGCCTTTCTCGTGAGTACAAATTCTTTTTGTCTTTCATTTATCCTACGCTTTCTTTTCCATCGTCGTAGACAGTGCAGTGATCGACATCCACAGTTAGAATTGATTTTCAATTTCATTTTTTACTTTCCAAACAGTAGCATATAGGATGTATAAGGAAATCGCATTCGAATTTTAATTCGGAATTCGCGTTTTTTACAAAGAGTAGTCAATAGAAATACTTAGCTCTGAATATTATACGTAGCTAATCTATCATTGCACGATTTCAGCTTCTCGCGTGCGGAATCCTCGCCGCGGTGACGGCTGCTCCAGTACCCGGAGGACACCACCAGTAAGTACATATATCATTTCATTTTGATGCAACATTCAATCATTACATTGGATTCGACCTCCTCGGTATACGCTACAGCAAAAAATACGTTTTTAAACAAATTCTTCTTAAATCTGTATTTAATTAAAGTGGAACATTCATAGAGTACACACCTATATGTGTAATCGCTACTACGCAGGAAAGTGAAATTTTGTCTTGAATTTTCAAATAATCTAAGTGAGCATATTAATTCGGAATTTCTCCATACACACGAGCTATATAACACGTTATACATTTCACTGCGCATAGAAATGTTTACTTTATTATCCAAGTTACAACGGTGCGGGAGTCGGCGCTTTATCGGAGCTTTCAAATTATTTCAAACGGTTCTTTAGTTCCTGAGCAAAAATATTATACTACATTTCCGCAATATCTTTGAAAAAATTAATGACCACCTTATTTGTCGTAATTTTTCGTAATAATTTTTTTTTCTATATTTCCTTAGAACCTGTTAAAGACAAATACACGAGAATTGTAGAAATAAAATAATCTATTCAGCAAATATGCTTTTGATCAGCCTTTTTGCCGTAATACATCAATGTCAAAAAAATGATGAATTAATTGCATACACTGGCGGAAATGTCCTTTTGGACACAAAAGGAAATAATCTGAATTAGTATGCGTCAAAAACAAATATCGCGTTGAAACAATTGCCTCATTGTAAATTAAGCGAATAGGGCTTGTTTTCAAAAGTATCGTTTTATTTAAAAAATTTTTTTAATAAGAATAAATGCGATGAAAAATGATCCCAGGATTAAATAAAAGTTTATTAAATTTTATTTATTTAAGGTATACATGGTACAGCAAAAAATTTTTGAAATAAAACGATACTTTTGGAAACAAGCCGACTTTTCAGTATCACTTTCGCGAGTTAGCTGCCATGAGTTTTTATCGGGGTGACAACGGTGCGCCTGCTACCTGCCACGGTCAGCTGAGATTTGCTTCTTCAAAACGATGCGTATCCTTTTTATCCTTTGTATTATTTTTGCATCATTCACTCTCGCATTCTCCTGGCTTATAACAAATCAATTGATATGAAATAAAATTTAATAAAATTTTATTTAAATTAACTGACTCTAGTCAAAAGGCTTTATTTGTTAATCAATGAACAACATAATATTTTCAGCGAACACCACATCATCCACGTCCCATACCACGTACGCACAGTCCATCATCATCATGTGAAGAAGATACATGTGCCAGTGCACCATGTCGAAAAGGTACATGTCCCGGTACCGGTCCACCACGTTGAGAAGGTTCACGTACCGGTGCCTTACCCCGTCGTCGAAAAGGTCCCTGTACCAGTCCACATCCCCGTTCACCACGAAAAACCCCATCACGAAGGTTGGTCTTGGGATTGAGTGCATTACAGTTGTTGGTGAGTGACTCTTAATAACAAATTGTTTTAATGGAATTTACCCTTAACTGATAATTTAATAAATTTATATACTTTCAGTTTTTTTGTTCAAACAAAAATGTACCTAATTTGATTAATACTCAATGACGAGTGATGAAATTCGGATTTTTCGACAATTATTTTGTTGCACGCTTCAAACCGTACAATAAAATGCATGGCAGAAAATCAAACTTATAGTACAAGGCGATTACGTGCCCCTTAAACATGTAAGTTCTTAGGTTATTTTCAATCAAGACTTTACTCACAAGCGCATACGTACCAAACAGATTATACGTCTATAAATACACCGTGTGTTTAATTTTTTATGTAAACTTTTTATATGCATAGAATTGTAATGAAACGTAAAAAATACAATTATACATTTTTTTAATTATACGTACTTTTTATTTTCCGACATCTTTTTCCCATCAAGAATACAATTATACATTTCTTTGACTACTATAAAAAACGATTTTTTATATATCTAAGAAAATATTGACTTCGAGTATAATTATTCTATTCATTAGAATGACAAATATACGTTTTATTTTAGATAATAATTGTCTAAATGAAACCACATATTTAGATTTTTAAAAATTATTTACTTAAAGCGTTTGTAATATAGAACAATAAGCTTTTATTTGATTATTGAACGTAATATATGAAAATTTTGTTTTTAAAATTCAAGTACATATTTTCTTTTACCAAACATATTTTATAAAGATATTGTTTAAATTTAACATACGCTTTAAACAGTGCAATAATATGCACATATCCTTTTTCTGGATCGACAAATAAACATTTTCATAGTTTGTTACTATTTATAGATTTTTAGATGATTTTATTAATAACATTAAAAAATTCTAATAAACATTAGCATTATTTTGTGCATTAACAATATTTTTTAATCTTTTTTGTACCTTATGTGGTAAATCGCTTAAATTAATTAAACATTTCAACAAACTGTAAAGTATGTATGTAGTAAGATGGACCTTTTTAAACCTTTTTAAATAAGTTTTTCGTTTAAATGTATTCGTTTTCATATTTGTTTACTTATTAGTAAATGAAATTAATGTAGTAAATGAAAAATTAAAAATAGTACATTAAAATTCTTTTAAGTATGTAACAAAATAATTACATTTTATTCCAATACATTGTAAAAGATATTACAGTTAAATTTTTATAATAGGCATGATGTTTTTCAGATTTTTAAATTTAATCCTTTTTTATCAAAGTACAGTGTTACGTTTATTTATTAATGATGAATCACTGTTACATAAACTGCTAGAGGAATCAACTATTAATGAAACATTATGGATTTGATGGAATGGATGCTGACTATTTGTATTTTATTTTTTTTCAATGTAAAAATCAAATAAAATACTGTTTTTGATAGTTTTGTTTTTAATTGAAATAAGAACAAATTTAATAAACAAAATGTAGTTGTAACAAGTTGTATCCTATAACTGTAAGTATGAATAGAATTTGCAAATCTGCAAATCTATTATATGAAATAATGAAGGGGCACAGTATAGCACTGAGAATATACAAAATATATAATTACAATTAGATCGCCAATGCCTTTTTCGCACCCGCTTTTTCATTCAAAACATTATTTACAGTTGGTATTACTCTATCTCTCTATCTCTGGAAAACGCAACCGAATCCGATTGGTGTACGAGAAAGAACAGCGCACGAGCCTATAGGGTTAAATAAGTAGCGGATCTTAAACAAGTAAACATAACCTAGAATATCTGTTCGCGATTTCCCATACGTTTGTGGTCTGTGGACTGGTCTTTCTCAGAGAGACAAGGTATAACCGTACATATACATAATATACAAAATATATATTATGTAATTTATAATTTTCGTAAAAAACATTTTCGTAGGTACTTGCACAGTCAGTAAAAGCTCTGTACATCTCTAAAGATATTTCTTCGAAATATCGCTGTGAAACTCATGAAAAATGAGTGATAAAGCTTCAGGTACCTCAGACATTTATGATTTAACTCCTCGAGCAAGAGAAGTAATAGAATGGAGAGCAAAAAGACGTTTAGAACTACGTAATGAATATTTAAGAGAAAAACATAATCCGAATTTACCACACGAAGGTCATCTTGTAAGTTACTATGTTCTAATAATTTGAAATATTAAACAAATTAATAACGATTTTCATCTTTTCAATTATTGTTTTGTAAGAAATCATATAGTGAAAATATTGCTTTGTTTTCTTTGATTACAAAAACATATATCACTTCGTAACTTTAATAGTTTTTAAATTAAGAAAAGTACAAATGTTTCTTTATTATTGTGTTAATTTGTAGTCCCAATTCTAATTTTTGATACTATTTATCTCTTATATAGCTTGACCCAGCTATTCAACGACAATATTCAACCAACTTTGCAAAGGAAAAACTGTTTCGTCCAACTATCAAGAACTTTTTATGGATGATGTCATTAACTGTTGGATTAATTGGTGTAACTACATGGCGTGTTAAAGTGTTTAGGGTAAGAAATTATTTATTGAAATTAATTAGCTAAATTTATGGAATTGCATGTGTTTATCATAAAAACTTATTAGAAAATAATAAAACTAAATTTGCTTTAGGATGAAAGGGAACATAAATTCCGTACTGGACAAGTGAGTTACAGAGACAGAGAATGGAAGTTTGTCTAAATTGATTAATGCAGTAGATATTTAATAAAATTACTAATATTTACCAAAATATTGTTTTAAATTCCTTTGATAATTGTTCATTGAACTGTTTTCAAAGTTAATTTTATTATATCAGATTTACAAATATAATTACAATAAACTATTCAAAATCTAAAGATTTTTTATTTTTACCAATGGTTATAAAAAATAAAATAAAACAATAAAGTGCTAATTTATGAATATAAGCTATTAAAATATTTGAAATGCTTGGAATATAATACTAAATTACAGGAGCCAAGTAATATTTTTAATTACACGAATTATAACAAATGATACTGGTCTGACAAAATTATGAACAATTATGATCTTATAGTAATATTTAAATAAAACATATATATATATATATATATATATCAATATTTATTATCGATCTTCAAGCTGTTGCTCACGAGCAATAACAGAATCATCAAATTTAACCATGTATGTCGTTCCTTTATGCCAATGAGCTGTCACTTTTGCAGGCTGAAAAAGAAACATTTTTCTTGGTAATTGCATACAAAACATGTATAATTGTTTCATTTGGTAATTTTCTCTCTATGTATTTTAATCCAAAATTTTCATGCTTATAGCAATAAGAACTTTAAAAAGTTCTAAATAATCTGTACTTACAAATCCACAATCACATAAAACAGCCTCAACTATTCCAGCTACGAATGAGGCACAATTTAAGCTTCCTTTATCTTTAGGAACTGAAACAAATGTATTCACTAATGATTCTTTTTCTATGATATAGTATGTGCGATCATCATCATTTGCATGTTCCAATTTGTCAGCTTCGCGTCCAAATAAAGATTTCCAAAGAGTGCTTTTTATAAAAAGTAAGATATTTAACAGTTTTATTTCTCTTTTACCGCTCTTTTCTCTCACAACTAATAAATCTGTTACGCGATGACCTACTTCAGCTCCGGTTTTTGATAATCTTTAAACAATAAGTAAGATTGATTAAAAACAATGACCAAATTCTTCGTTGTATAAACATCAACAAGTTAAAATGAACTTACTTGCTTTGCAGTTCAGGAACTGTGTAAACTCGATTTTGATAGTATTGAACTAATTCTGAAAAAAGGAGAGCATAACAGCTGAGGCTAACCTCTCCTTTACCTTTACTCAACGATTTGTCAAGAATACTTGTTCGTGGACGAACCGCTGATATCGTGATGCTTGACATATTTATGTATAATTTTCTTAATCTTAAACAAAATATTACCGAACAGACTGAATCATTCGTTCCTATATGAACTACCTTATTTTGGAATGTTCAAAGTAATGTCAGAGGAAACCGATATTCGTTTTAGACCTACTAATACAATGGTTTTTTAGGAAGATATGTATTATATATAATAATAATAATATATATACATATATAATATAATGACAGTGAATCTATCTCGCCATACGCACTGTATTTTTTAATGCGTATGGGCTGAGAAAAATGTCAACATGACCGCGGCGAGATTTGTAACTAGAATCGATGTATGTTATATCAAAGATAATGAGACATCTCGTCTACCGCTGCTCATGTTTCGTGGTTTACCCTCCTAAAACATAAGTGCTGTAGTGTTAACGGACACTAACCAATCCTGTGAAGTCAGTAAGCTGTGCAAAGGTATAAATGACGATTGTAAAATTATTTAAAATGACATTTTTTAATATCTTCTGATTTTTTTTGAGCAAAAGATCATGAAACTTATATTTAACTTGCAAAGCAACGTTGTTATTAATGTCTTGTCGCCAACGGCGACTGAATCTTCGATCCTAGAGGTGTTAACAAACTAGTATATGTATATATTATACAAAGTTTTGTAAATCATGAAAACAAGATAAAATGTAATTTTACAAATTTAATTAACAGAATATATTTTTTGATTAAAATTGATCAACTGTATAGTATTTCAGTTACAAGTATGATAAGGATATTTATTTACTCTTTTACCATTAATATAAATGCAGGAATAAGAAATCTTAAATGCTAAAATTATTATTCATAAAAACAATTGGTATTTAAGATGTTTTATGTTTTTACACTTAATTGTAGAAGAGTCAAAGAAATGTTCTTATCAGTAATAGCAGAGAAAAACTTAAAATAAAATTTTCGCTGTCCTTTTTCATGATAAAAATGAAGCCTTATAAACAATATCCATAAAAGTTCGCGTAACTCTGTCGTGACTAAGTCAAGGTAGATCTAATTATATTAGTCCTTGACCTAAAATATTAGAAGAAATCAAGAAATTGAATTTGAATTCACCGCATTCGAATCGCACATATTCCTTCTCGCAAGTTACCGTCACAGAGTTCGACAGGACGCCAGGAGACGCCGTCAAAAACGAAATACCATTACCAGAGCTTACCAGTAGCAGTACCAGCTACCAGCAGTCTTTCAGCGCGAAACATGAACATTGGTAGATGTTCATGTTTCGCGCGGCACGTCGAATTCTTACTTATTCTGAATGGTGGTGGATGATGGATATTTACATCGATTATTGTTACGAATCTAGTAGTAATGTAGTATTCCGTACTACCAGAGACGAATAGACTACTCATAAAATAAAACTCTACCAGAGCCAGAGACTCTACTCACCTGACCCGATCATCTCTGATACCACCGACGGTCATGTTGACATTCTTTTATCTCTACACAGTACACACTCGCGGGCTTTTTTCAATTTTAAATGTAAAATGAAATAAGTGTTTAAACAAAAAAATATTTCTCTATAATTGTTAATACAATAGATCTATTGTCCAATTCTTAAAAATTCTATTTGTATTTAGAACACCGACTTTCGGTAATCAATGGATTTAAAATTATTTAAAAGAAAAAAGTTTTGTCCGATTAATATATCTGGAAATGACCCATATATTAAGTTTAAACGGTGACTATTTGAAATTCACAGTCTCATACTAAAAGAACTTATGCAGGTAAACCATTTTACATGCCAATCTACTAGAAAATGTTACGTATTTCATAATTTGTTTCTTATTAGAACGGAATCGCAATCTATGGATTAAAAAATAGCGCGAGGCGATATGCAAGGCACGCAAAATGCTTCGCGTTTTAAAATAATACGGTTTTATAATAGACGGTCGAGCATTTTATGCACGACAGTCGACGATTGCGCTCGCCTGTCAAGATAAAGCTCGTGCTTCGCATTCGCATACCACATGTTTATTAATGTTTAAAAACATATTAAGACAAGATGAAGTATATATTAATAATTTCAAAAATAAATATTTCAGGTATTTCGGCTCTGCCATATTTCTATGTTACAAATATTCGATTCGGCAGTGATAATTGTAAATAAAATTTCTTTTTAGTCACATCAAAAACTATACGATTAATTATATATTTTTTGTTCAAGTGTCAAAGATAATACATATGTAAGTATGAATCTATTTAGTGCGGTTTTAAATAAAATGCCGAAGAACAGTTTAAAAGTTTCGTAATCGGTCGATTTGTCACAGATTACGATTGTAGATTGTAAATGTTTAATGTACAGACTTTGTAGATTTTTAAGACAGATTTTTAATATACAAATAATAAACATTAGGGGCTGCTTATTCGAATTTTGAAAAGTTTTCGCGTTTGATGCTAATTTTATACTATACCATATGAAATAATACAGTATGTAAATACGAGTGCAAACATTATAAGTTTAATGAATACAAAGGATATATAACCTACAATGCAAGTTAATAAAAATATAATAGTAAGGCAAGGAATACTCGAATAATTTGTTCACCTATGAAGTAGAAACGAATAAAGAGATGTTAATCCAGATATTAAATCAAGTGAATTAGGAAACAAAGACTTGTAATCATGTACTAGCAGGTTGATTTATTGTGTATATAACAATAGATCAACAACTTGGAGAAATGTATGTGTTATTTATAACTATTCGGTTTTCTATTTATTTACCAAGTTCAATAAAAATACATGCAAATATATTTTTAGGTGTTTTACTAATTTGCATAGAACTTTGCATAGATGATTTTTTGGAATGACATAAAGAAGGTATGATTGCTTATGTACGATTAGATGTGTTAAAACTGAAGATGAACTTGAAGATACACTTTATGTAATAATATGTTTAAATATTTCATAGATCTTTTGCCTTTGCCATTAAGATTTCAATAACATTTCAACGAGAGTTATTCTGGCTACAACGAGTATTTATGCTAAAAATTGCGTTCTTTGCGCTAAGCATTGCATTTTCAGTATAAGTTAGCGTAAAAAAAATTGTTAAAAATATAACGTGTAAATGAGAAAAAGTTGTATTTTTTTAATGATCTACAACTTTTCCTTTTGACTTTTTTCTGCAAAATCATTAGAATTTGATATATCATAGAATCATATTATTGAATATATTATTATATTATGTAATATATAATTGAAAAGTCGTTTTTAGCGATTTTTCAATAAAATCTTAATTAGTTTCTATTTACTCCATAGGACGAAATTTCAACAGGTCACGTTCTAGGGTGAGGGGAATCAACCAAAAATATTTTTTTATGATCAGTTGAAATCTCATTGAGATAATCGTGGTGCAAAAATTTTTTTAAATTTAGCATGGGAAAAACATGAAAAATGACTCCCATTTTTTAAGTCAATAAAATATTAAAATCAAAAAAGTACTTTTTTGTATTTACAAGAGACACATGTGTGCAAAATTTCAGCTTAATTCATTAATAATTGTGGGAGATACTGCAAAAGTGGTTTTGCGATTGTAAAACTATAAGACATTTCCTTATGTAGTACGATCGAGCCTTATAAATTATTTATAGTTGAAGAATAGTGAGAGCAAAAATAATATTATATTCTAAAGTCCTTTCATCATCCTTTAGAAGTGTAAACCATCAAAGTGGGCTAATTTCTGTACAAAAATCTCAGCCCACAAAATATTGCACACAAATTTATAGGTTGTCAAGAAACAAAAGTAAACGTTTGAAAAAATACATTGTACTTGGAAACAACGTTACAAAGCAGTAAAATGAAGAGAATTATGTCTTCTGTTTTGTCAAATACAAATTTTATTGCAAAAACCAGCGTAATGTTCACTATCATAATATTAAACAGTAAAATTTTACATTTACTAGCTAAGATTACTTTTGATTACCAAGAAAACCCTATGACTAAATAAGTATATAAATGTTGGGATTAAGTTGAGCAATATCTAGTTATCTTTTAACATTCGAAAACGTAAAAATGGTGGAAGGGCTGAAAGTACTTTGCTTTCTTGCCCTTTGGCAGATCGCTAATGTTCAAGGTATTTTGAAAAAAACGTTATTTCTATCACTTCGCAATAAAAAATAATGTGAAATAACTTATCTGTTGCTCGAAATCTTCAAATGTTTGTATTATATTCGACGAATTCTTTGCTACGTTTCCACAAAAAATTTCATTTTGACTTGTAGCAGCGAATTATAATGAGGAAGAGATATACGATCCAAGAAATATTCCAAGGATCAACAGTGGCCTCAAGGAATTCGCCCGCTATCACTGCTACCACATGTGTTACGGTATTTACATAAGTATATTTATGTATAGATAATTGTTTCCTATGCTTCATAAGACATATATTAAAATTAATTTTTATTTTCACCTATAAATGTTTTATATCTATTAGCCAACCCTGATAATTGCTCTAAGGAAGCTAAACGTGATATGACTACTTGTGAAAGTGAGTATTATGTTTTCAATAAAATCGATTCTTTGGTTCGTGCAAAAAAAATTAACGGGAAATAACTAATCTATATTTCCAGATTTTTTGTACTGGTCCTATTGGAACAACTACATTGTCTGTCGCGCTAAATGTGCCACGGGTATGTTTTCAATGATAAACGCGAATATATACATATATAGTATATAATAACGTATAGCTTTAGATTTTTTACCTTTTTTAATTGTATTTTAATACAGAAGTTAAATACAAATTCAAGGTGCACACCAACTGTACCGAAGCTTGTTTGAGTAAGATGATTTTTTACATTTTAATTCGTAAGATTTAACGAAACTTAAAAAAAGGTTATATTTAAAATTTTTGGTTGTAGAGATCGGCAGTGACAAGATTAAATTAAGTCCCAAAACACCCGATCAACTTATTCGTGCTTTTTCCGATGTCCGCGACAAGGGAATTTATATCGAATAAACCAATAGTATTATATTGGTTAAATAAATGTAACAATCAAGTTCTCAGGTTTTTAAATTAGTTTGTAAATAAACTTAAAATATTACACATAAAAAATATATGAAATTTTCCCATGGACATTCTTCTAACCAACGTCAATGCATATTAACAGTATCGTAATGTAATATAAAAACACTGATGTTAAATTGTTTTCGTTCTAAATAATCAGTTTGATATTATTATTTTAAATATACTAATTGTTTTTTAATGTAACTTTTTTATTTAAATTTGTCTTTCGTAAAAATATAATAAATAATTTGTAGTTTGTAATTATTAATAAATTCTTAGTAATAAATATAAAAGTTGATATTAAGTACATCAAATTCATGTTTAGATGCCTTAATGTTAGTACATTGATTGTCTTTTACAATGCTTAAACGATTGTAAAATCAGCATTATTTTGGTAAAATCTATCAAAACTGAAATAAAATCCGCGCACATAAATTTCGGACAAATAATGATTGTCTGTCACAGTGACCACAGAAAATGATCGAAAACACATCGTACTTGAAAAAAAACGTTACTATGCAATAAAAATTAAAGTATTTCTTAAATGTCGCTGTTTTTAGTTAACTGTTAATTTTATTCACAAAACTCGGCGTACTATTGGTGTTTACTATAATAAATATGAACAGTTGAATTCTATATTTTCGAGCTTAGATTAATTTTCATTACTAAAAAACCTCTGTACGTAAATAAGCATACTTATAAGTATGCAAGTGTCTGAATATTGTTCAATTGTATCGAATGTTCTCTAGCATTGAAATTTGAAAATCGCAAAAATGTTGAACGGATTCGTCGTATTGTGCCTCTTTGCCCTTTGGCAGATTGCAAATGTTCAAGGTATTCTAAAAGAAAGAAATGATTTCTAAAACTTTGGAATGGAAAATAAAACACAAAGTGACTTATTTGTCCCTTGAAATGTTATAAATTTACTAGGATACTTGGTGAATTCTTTGCTATTTTTTTACTAACAAAAATTCTTGTATAATTTGCAATAGCGATATTTGACAATTTCGACCCAAGATATATACATAGAATCGACAATCAACTCAAGAAATACGCTAATAGTCAATGCGACTACAGGTGTCGTGGTAAGTTCGGATACAAGAATACATTCCTAATCGTGCTTGCATGTATTAAATAAATTTTTATTTTGTATTATATACATAAACATAGACGAACCCGACGATTGTTCTCACGAGTCCAGAAATGATCTACATACCTGTGGAGGTAAATATCTATTTTTAACATTGTCTTGTTTTTGTATGCGTTTTAGCAAATTTCATGCGCAAAAACTAAATTGTCATTGCTAACTATTTCAGATAGATTATACAGGGCGTATTGGAACAACTACAAAGTTTGTCGCGCTAAATGTGCCACTGGTAGGTTTTCAATGATGATCTCAATTATGATCATTTCAATACTTATTTTTAATTGTATTTTGTTACAGAGGTCTCCAGCGCGTGCAAAATCTATACTGATTGTACTGAAGCTTGCCTGAGTAAGATTAGAACTTCCCCATGCTTATTCGTAATATTTATTGAAACTATTAATAATAATTTGCAATATTTGATACTTTTATTTGCAGAAGTCGGTAGTAACAAGCTTAGATTCAATTCCAAAACCCCCGATGAGCTCATTCACCTCGCCAATTTACACTTCGAAAAGGGTATTTACATTGAATAAGCGAATAATACTATTGATCAATTAGAGTCAACAATGCAATTTACAAAAAAAAACAGTTTGAATAAATTGTACCATAATTTTATTTATAGATTATTGATTATAAAAAATATATTTAATTTTTATTCTTCTACAATTACTAAATACATGTATGTGTATGAAAATTAAATCAGTTTAAGGCAAATAAAGCCGGCATTACTTGGTCTTTGGGTCAAAGAAGCGAACAAGCATATTTAATGTTTTTAATACCTGTAATGATCAGATGTTTATTTTCAAATCATTTAAATTATACATACGTAAAAACAGAGGAAAGATATAACGCAAAATCTTATTTTCTCATGATAGTTCTAGCAAACGTGGATGCACCAGCTGCTAAAATGATGTTTTAATTCGATTATTATGACAAATTCTCAAAACAAGATAAAAAAGCTATTTGTTAGAACTTATCAAATTTTCTACACAAAAAGAGTATCTTCATCTCAGCATTTAAATTATACTTTCGAGTAATACAGTACAGTGAAGAAGAGTAATTTCTTGAGAAGAATAGAGTTCGACCACGTAGTTGAAAAACTGAATAATTCGACTTAGAATTTATTGCTGGATCGTATCTATTTGATATTGGCAAAATACATTAACAATTATTATGTCTCATAGTAGTGAGAAGTCAAATTAAGAAGATCATTTTTTTTCTAATGTTCAAATAAACCGTGACATAAGTATTTTGCAAATTGAATTAGAAGATTAAATCACCTGCTACGGATGAAGATAAGCGCTTGCGTGGATTTTCGATTGTGCCGCTAAAGGCATGCGTCCAATAGCGCGAAGAAAGATTATACAGAAAGAAGAACACAACGTTTTTTTGACATTGAGTGTATTTCCAAAATAGATTAAGGTCCTGCCTTTGTCTACTCGGTCCCCGCCTCTCTTCGATTCTGGCCCGACTCTGCCTCGATTCATATGCTTACGTATTTGTATGCTTACGTAATAGACCAAAGCGTGGACTAACGTATTCATGTACATTAGCATAAAAATACTTATGGAAATTTGTGAAAAAATCCAATATACGGAAATACTGAAAAAAATGGTGGGTGATTGTCTCAATGACAAATATAGTTGAGAATAACTTTACTAAGTAGCTACGCAAAAAGTGTTTCTTAAATATCGTTTCTATTTGGGTATATGCAAATTGATTCTTTGTAATGTTTGTCGAAACTAATAATTGGCCATATTTAATACCTTTAGTTGCAGTTCTCAGCTGTGAAAAAGTTAGATTAAGATACAAAAGCCCCGATCAGCTCATTTACAAATATAAACAGGTTTACGCATGGGGTATTTAATGCAAAGATGAAATTCTCAATTTCAGTACTAGTTTAGACAAAAACACATTGTTGAAATACTTGACACAATTGTTTGTAGGACTCTTTAACATGAAAAATATATTAAATTTTTCTTGTTCTACTATAATTTAAATATTATTTAGATTTCTGTTTCAAGGAGTGTATTTAGCGTTTTTTAGCGTCTGCAATGTCCAGATGTATATTTTCAAATCATTTGAATTAGATATACATAAAAAGCCAATCATCTACGATAAGCAAGTTATTAGCACTGGAATTGGTTAAAGTGGCAAGACACCATAATGAGGTAACCGAATATTAAAAATTTTAATTAGTTCTATCAATTGCATTGTAAAGAGGTCAGTCGAATAAAAATTAACATTTTTGTTTTTTTTTCGGAAAAGACGGGCAAGTGCAAGTGACAGAGATATGGATGAAAAATGGGCTTTTCAAAAGGCCTACTTGCAAGTAAGTAACGTTTTCTAAGGTACTCAGCAATTTACGATAAACTTTACGATTTTTTCTACAGATAGATGTTATTCTTTTATTATTCGTAATGTAAGAAAAATTCTATTTTTACAAAATATTCGCCTTGCTATTGCGCATCTTTATTGAGTAACTTTACTTGTGGTACCATTTCTCATTGCAGTTATAGTAATACCGCCTTGGCATGTTCTCGCTCTGTTGACTGCAAATCCAAGGTGTGAATTGAATTCATTATCAAACATTTTCAATTGCTTTAAAAAATAAACTTACTAACATCGGTAGCGCTCGTCTTCGTCGGAATTGTCAATACAATCATTGTCAACATCACAGACATAAATTGTACGTATGCAGTGCTCGTTGTGGTACTTTTTAAATTTGAAATAGTGAAAAGGTTACTAATTTCCCTCGTATAATCTATTGATACTCAATACACATCCACTATAAACTCGTGAACTTTTCATGGTAAATTTTCTGCTTTTTGAATATTCACTAATTACAGAGTGCAGCTCACAATTGTGATGCAACTTCAAAATTAGTGGAAAATCCAAGTTTAAAACAATGACGTTTGATTGTATATAATTAACTGTTTTTATAGTAAAAACTCACTACTTAAAATAGTGATTTACGGTTGATTGTAATTCACTGTTTCGAACAATAATTTTTGGAGTACAAAATAGTGAATTTCAATAAAAGTGTATTATTATTATGTAAATTATTTTCAGATTATGAAAAAGTTAACACTCATTAGTTTATAGTTGCATTCCTATGTAATATAATGTTAAAGAAAGCGTAAAAAGATTGCAGAAGCTCGCTTTTTCTTCAAATTGATAGAGCTCAATAGTAAATATTAGTTTCATATAGAACAACGTTCGTCAGTTTCGTCACTGGCGACAAGTAATTCATCAGAAGTATAAGGTCAGTAGACGATATTTTCTCAGAAATTTTTCGAGTAAACTCCATTATTTCATTTGATTAATCAGACAATAGATACTATAAATTTTTCAAAAACAAATTTTGTAATAATAATAATTGCCCCGTAGTAACCATACAAAATTGTAGCAAATGAAACAACAGCCGATTATACAACAATTATCAATAGACACGATAAAAAATATATAATACTCATGACAGCATTCAAGCATGATTTTGTACAATAATAATGAAGAGATATAAGTGAAAAACAATTGTGTAGTTAGTTTTAGTTATTATACCTTCTACGCACGGAACAAAAGTATGAATGCAATTTTTTAAATATTTGTTTTCAACAAATTTTAAAAAATCACTATTGTCTTTCTGTTGGTATAAAATGCTTCTAATCCAAAATTTAGTACATCAAATACACGCGAGATTCTACATAGTTATTGATTTATCAATTTCAGCCACGTTTTTATTACATTTACTATTCATTTGGTAAATTATCTGGGAAAGGGATTCTTTGAAAAAAAATACTTGCTTTGATTTTTCTTAGAGAGCTTCATTGTTTCAGCTGATTAATTAGTCACGAGATAAATACGCTAATATCTCAGATAAACACGCGTACACATGAAACGACGATTCAGCTAATAGCATATGTATTAGCCTGAACTACCCATACCGTTGAAAAAATATCGATGAATGATTAATAATGAGAAATAATGATGAATTATTCTATCTTTCGAATGAGCTTACGCTTAATACCAATATATTAAATAATGCACATTATTACGAAATAATTTTAAATATACAGCTATAAAAGTTATCTTGTTTGGTAGTTTATTTTAAAAATAAATTACTTGCAGTATGGAATTCTCAATAAATTCCTATTGGCGCCAACAAAAGTACGTGTACTGTACATTATAATAATAAAATCTATAAAAAAATAATATTATTATCAGTTAATCGCAGTTGAAAATGCAAAGTATTTCTTCAATAATTGCTTCTGTTTGGTTAAATGAAAATTTTATTAGCAAAACTCGGAACACAATTCATGTTCACTATCATAAATTTGAACAGCTGAATTTTATATTTTCTAGCTTAGATTACTCTTGCTTACCAAGAAAAATCTACGAGTAAATAAACGAGTATATAAGTGTTGGAATTAAGTTTAACAGTATCTAGTTTTCTTCTAACTTTTGAAAACGCAAAAATCATCTATCATGGAAGGACTGAAAGTACTTTGCTTCCTTGCCCTTTGGCAGATCGCTAATGTTCAAGGTATTTTGAAAAAAACGTTATTTCTATTACTCGAAATAGTGCAATTTATACGTTTCCATAAAAAAATTTATTTTAACTTGTAACAGCGAATTATTATGAGGATGAAATATACGATCCAAGAAGTATTCCAAGAATCGACAGAGAGCTTAAAGAATACGCTCGCTATCACTGCTACTACAGGTGTCACGGTAATTACATAGTTATATTTATTTATAAATAATTGTTTCCCATGCTTCAAATATATATATTTAAATTAATTTTTATTCTAAACTATAAATGCTTTATATCTAAAAGCCAACCCTGATAATTGTTCTAACGAAGCTAAACGTGATCTGACTACTTGTGAAAGTGAGTATTATTTTTTCAATAAAATCTATTCTTTGGGTTCGTGCAAAAAAATTAACGGGAATTAACTAATCTATATTCCAGATTATTTATACTGGTCCTATTGGAATAACTACATTGTCTGTCGCGCTAAATGTTCCACGGGTACGTTTTCAATTATAAACACGAATATATGGATATATAGTATACAATGACGTATAGCTTTAGATACAATATTTTTTACCTTTTTAATTATATTTTAATACAGAAGTTAACGACAAGTGCAAGATGTACACCAACTGTACTGAAGCTTGTTTGAGTAAGATTGATTTTTTATATGTTTATTGGTATAATGATTAACGAAACTAATAATATGCTATATTTAAAATTTTTGTTTGTAGAGATCGGCAGTGACAAGATTAGATTAAGTCCCAAAACCCCCGATCAACTTATTCGCGCCTTTTTCGATGTCCGCGACAAGGGTATTTATATCGAATAAGCCAATAGTGTTCTATTGGTTAAATAAATGTAACGATCAAGCTCTCAGGTTTTTAAATTAGTTTGTAAATAAACTTCAAATATCACACATGAAAAATATATGAAATTTTCCCTTGGACATTCTTCTAACCAACGTCAATGCATCGTGTACGCATTAACAGTATTGCAATGTAATATAAACACACTGATGTTAAATTGTTTTCGTTCAAAATAATCAGTTTGAAATTATTATTTTAAATATACTAATTGTTTTTAATGTAACTTATTATTTAAATTTGTCTTTGGTAAAAATATTATAAATAATTTGTAGTTTGTAATTAACAAATTCTTTGTAATATATATAAAAGTTGATATTAAGTACATCAAATTCATGTTTAGATGTCTTAATGTTAGTACATTGGCTGTCTTTTACAATGCTTAAACGATTGTAAAATCAGCATTATTTTGGTAAAATCTATCAAAACTGAAATAAAATCCGCGCACATAAATTTCGGACAAATAATGATTGTCTGTCACAGTGACCACAGAAAATGATCGAAAACACATCGTACTTGAAAAAAAACGTTACTATGCAATAAAAATTAAAGTATTTCTTAAATGTCGCTGTTTTTAGTTAACTGTTAATTTTATTCACAAAACTCGGCGTACTATTGGTGTTTACTATAATAAATATGAACAGTTGAATTCTATATTTTCGAACTTAGATTAATTTTCATTACTAAAAAACCTCTGTACGTAAATAAGCATACTTATAAGTATGCAAGTGTCTGAATATTGTTCAATTGTATCGAATGTTCTCTAGCATTGAAATGTTGAACGGATTCGTCGTATTGTGCCTCTTTGCCCTTTGGCAGATTGCAAATGTTCAAGGTATTCTAAAAGAAAGAAATGATTTCTAAAACTTTGGAATGGAAAATAAAACACGAAGTGACTTATTTGTCCTTTGATATGTTATAATTTTACTAGGATACTTGGTGAATTTTTTGCTACTTTTGTTCTAAAAAGAAATGTTAATTTAACTTATAACAGCGATGATTGATAGATATGATCCAAGACATATCCCAAGGATCGACAAATCCCTAAAGGAGTACGCCCGCAATCACTGCTACTACAAATGTCACGGTGCGTAACGCGAATGCAAATAATTCTTTGTTATTCTTGGTAACATAGATTTTTAATTTCTTTTTTGTTTTAACATAATATTATTTTATATGTAAAAGCCAACCCCGATGATTGCTCTAACGAAGCCAGACGTGATCTGACGACTTGTGAAAGTGGGTATTTTTCTAACAATATCAAACCCTCGTAATTTTGTGGTTTTGTGCACAAAAGTTATCGGATATTACTCGATATTTTCAGATTATTTGTACTGGTCCTACTGGCATAACTACGTTGTCTGTCGCGCTAAATGTGCCGGTGGTAAGTTTTCAATTGTCTACTTGAATCGTACATGTTTAGGTCCAATTATGCAAAAAATGTAATACTTTTTTGATGCATTTAGTTACACGAGACGATCAAACATGTTCCGTGTACACTAGCTGCGCTGACAGTTGTTTGAGTAAGATTACTCTTTTCCTCTACCAATATTGATAATATTTGTTGAAATTCATAATTTGCAATACGTAATAATTTTATTTCCAGAGGTCGGCAGTGACAAGGTTAAAATGAGTTTAAAAACCCCCGACGAACTCATTCGCGACTTCGATCGAGTCCGCGATATGGAAATTTATATCGAATAAACGAGTACTGCGTTGTTAATTAAATGGACGCAACAATGACCTTTTCAGTTTTAATAATAATACGTAAAACCATGCAGTGAAAATATTTCGCGTAACAGTTTACTGTATTCTTTAATGTACAAAATACATAAATAAATTTTATTAAATTATTTTGCAATAACGGTATGTGTATGAACATTCTTGGGTTTTAGTTCAACGGAATGAATTAAAAATTTGTCTATTGACTGCTGAATCCGACGTTTATATTTAAATTATTGAAATTAGGCATACGGAAACGTAGACGTTGCTTTACGTACATGCTTACTTTCGCATAAAAGCAGTTGTCAATATGGTACCCATGTACCCCAGCTTCTGCAAGAATTTTTCAATTCGATTCTATACCAAATGCTCCATATAAGATAAAAGATAATGAAAGTGACGTTAGAACTTATCATTGTAAAATTATCTAAATACATGGAACTTCTTCATCTAATTAAATTTTATCTTGGACCAACACAATGCTGTGAGCAGCGAACTGCGCGACACAATAATGAAATTCCTCGAGAAGAATAGAGTTCGATCAGATAGAAGAAAAGCTGAATTATTAGGCTTAGAGTTTATTGTTGGACGGTATCAGTTTGATATTTGCACAATATATTAACAATTATTATTTCATCAACTGAATAAAAAAATACACAAAATACTGATATGTTATAATTATTAACATCATTTTTAGGACACACGCTGGAGCCCTGTCCAGATTTCGATCTGTCAATTGCAACAAAATATATATATTTGTTCATTTATATAATAATTGTATGTATAATTATTTCGAGCGCACGAAGCGCATCGATACGCCAATTGTCTCGACGTATAATTGTTTAGCGTTCGGATTCGTCGATATCTCGGAAAAGTGAAAAAAAATTCATCTAGCGAGTCGTCGGTGCTTTTCAGCCCCCCTCCGATCGACCCTCTGCTGAATGTTTTTACACGTGAGCATCTGACGTAATGATTCGTTGTCGTCGCCGAGGAGGAGTTGGCGCTTCGACGCGCCTCGTGAGTAACTTACAAGAAAAAAAAATGTACAACAACACTGACGTGGCCAGACTAAGCTTTCTGAGCATTTTATGCTTTGAGGAATAAGAAAAAGAAAATATTTCGCTTAAGAGAGTACAAATCGATTGATCTCTGTAACGTTTACGCTCAGTTTCTGCTCTTTTAGATTAATGATAGTAATAATTAATAATGCTTAACGAAGTTTACGAGTTTTACTTAATGCTTTTTTCTTGAATCTATAGCTTTATATTTCTTATTTCGTCTCGTAAAAGTCCATTCACCATCGCAGAGAAAAAAGTTAAACGTGCTCATTCGAACAATTGCCTCATACTTTTTTCTTCTACAAAATAATATATTAAAATTAATTAAAAAGTAAAAATTACAACTCCAGTATCATTTCGAATTCATAACGACACGTCGCGCAAATGGTGAATTGGAATGTATTTCATTTCCTTTTCTTTTTTCCTCGTAATAAACTCTAATCGCATACTAAACTATCGCGCGACGCTTCGAAACGGTCACTTCTTTTTTTTGACACTCGCACACAATAAAAACATCTTGTCGTTCACTACATAATAAAATGCCTTCAGGTGGCTCTCAATTAACAATGGAATGTGTAGTGTAGTATTATATCTCGTTCATTTCATTTCATTTTTTGTTCATTCCTTTATGATACACGAATTATTAAAATGATTTTAAAATATCTCATAGCAATTATATTTACAGGACTTACAAATCACATCTATATATGTATATGTATATATATATATATATATATATATATATATATATATATATATATATATATAGGAGATGTAATATTTACGATCGTTTAGACCTCGACAAGAAAAAAATCTTTCAACGTCCATGCGATCATTATCTCTAAATCTATGGTAAAAGTTTACATCTCTTGTTCTAAAAAAGATAAATGACACAAACGTATTATGTCTATTGCAATTTGATCTCTATATTGTATAACACCATTGTATCCCTTCCCGTCATAAGAAAAATAATTCACTCCTTTAATTATATTTACTAAATATGCATATGTATAACTTTTAAAAACAGAGTATTTGTAACATCAGGTAAACGTGATTAAATTTTTATAAAAAATATTTGATCTTTTCATTAACAATAAAAAAGGTAAATTACGTTTTTGGCCTGGAAGACTTGTTAGATGTATATAATAATGTAGAAAAAGCCAAATTAAAAAAAAACCTTATTAAAATTTATGAAATTTGTAAATGTATAAAAAATTCAATAACTTATACAATCATCTTCACAAAATTCTTGTCAGCCGAAGGGCATATTAAATATCTTAAAATAGAGATTTGTCCTTTTATAAAATATAATAATAAAAGATCAAAGCGCAATAGATGTGAAAACACTTTTAATACGTACGTCGAGTTTACCGCCATCCCGACTAACCAATCCTCATTGCATTACACTTGAAAAAATTGTAAGAAAAATCTAATATAATTTTATATTTTAATACGAATGTCCGTACTATTTTAGTATTCTATAATCGACAGTAAACAATTTAAGAACTATACCGAAAAAGGAAATTTTCCAGTAAAATTCGTAAAGTTATAATCAATTACAAATAGTATACAATAGTAGGAACAAAAAATTCTTAAAATATATAATAAAATAAGAGACAATTCTAATATACAATAACTTTTCTAATGTAATGACGAGAGATATGAAATGCTTAAGGAAAATAAACTGTGCACGCAATGAAATTTACAACGCGCGTTTGGCCGTCGGGTTTGCGCATCAGTCACTTGTTATGTAACCAAGGAATCGAAACGCATCAGCCACTATGGCTACTTATCTTTCATTTCGCATCCCAAGCCCTTATAATTTGAAAGCTACAATAACATTCGCTGATCGATTCCCCCGTATTATAAATACATAAATAAAAATGTCAAACACAATCACGCATTTGTTATCGAGCGCTTGGAATAAGAAATAAAAACAATGTGCTCGGTATCGTTAGGCGCAAACGCAACGACTTTACGAAAATAAAACCACGACGAGCGTTAGGAAAGCTCGACGAAATATAATAATCTAGGACTCTGACTTGTCCTCCTCAACGAGCTGTTGGGTATCTTTGCCGGAATCAACCGCAGGGTCGAGCTCTCGTCTTTTCAGGTGAATTTGAGGTGGTTCCTTGTGTTGGACGCTTGAGGGTTTCATTTCGGCTGGCACCTCGTAAATGCTTGTCGCCGTACTATTGTTACTTGTACCGTTTGTAGTGTTGCCCATTGTGCCTGTCGTTGTTTCCATATTCACCGCGTCGTACATCGGATTACTGAAATCACGATTCTTATTGCTAACCTCACCCATATTGTATTCAACATCAAGAGGTTCCTGAAATAAAAAATGCCATTGTTATACAAATAAATTTCAAGAAAAATTATTACGATGTTGTTACATTTTTTATAATCCATTTCTTACCATTCGTTCGTTGGTGGATCCACCAAACTCCACATTGCTGCCTTGTCGGAAGGAAACGCTCTGAGCACCAGTCAAACCACCTAGACCAGGTTTTCCACTGTTAACAAAAATCGAAACATGTTAATTTGATATATGAAATTTCAATATTGAAATAAAAATATTCCAGATAAAAAATATATTTACAATGGCCGTTTCTTGAGAACCATAAAGACAGCCGCAGCCGCCAAGAGTACTAAAATTGCAACGACAATCGGCACGATTATAGATGCAGTTGAATTGCCATATCTTGTCGAAGCTATTCCAACCTCACATGCATCGCCATGGAACTCCGCGAGACAGACACATAGTAATTTTCCTGCCTCGTCTTCTTTGCAATAACCGCCATTCTGGCACGGACAGATCTAAGAAGTCAAACGTTTCATATATTAATATTCAAACCTTAGGAAAAATATGAATTCGATCGAAATTTATTTAACATTACCTTAGGCGCAGCCCTTTCGCGTTCAATGGTAGCGTCGCACACAACATCGCTAAGCGCCAAAGTAGCAAGTTCAAGACCAGGTCGACGGTCCGGACAAAGGCATCGATGTCCACGAGGCACCGCAACGCACAAGTGCGAACAGTCAACTTTGTGGCAAGGGTCGCGCAAGGATGTATTATAACGCAATGGATGGTAAATGCGTACACCGCCGGGACTACCGAAATCACGCGCCAAAGTCTGAGGTACTCCCCGGCCAAATTTGTCCTGGCGCATTAGCTCGTTCGCTCGATTTACCCAGTACAGGTTGCTCTCGAACACATCTATTGATACCTGTTGAATAAAGTTTAATGTTTTGATAAATATATGAACAACATAGATAGATATTTTTGGCTTTACTGTCATTATGATCTATCGTCTTACCGGATGCTTGAGCTTATCTCCACTAAGGATAACCTTCCTGTTACTGCCGTCTTTTAGAATTGACTCAATAGTATTGAGCTTGATATCCGCCCAGTAGATTGTGTGGTCCATGCCGTGATCGACAGTTAAAGCCGATGGTTTACCGAGCCTATTAATAACAAGGCTTTTGCGGCGATTACCGTCCATCCAAGCAGCTTCGATCTTAGGTTGACTACCTCCATCAGCCCAGTAGACAAAACCTAATTGTGGATCCAAAGCAACCGATGTAGGTTCTTCTAAGTTTTGCGTTATGAGGCTACGCTTATAGCGACCATCCGCCATAGAGACTAGAAGCCGACCGCCAGCATCACCGGTGTTTACGCTCCGGGTCACACGAATCGGATCTTCGATTTCTGTCCAGTATAAATTACCAGAAACCCAGTCCAGGGCAATACTCGTTGGTATGGTATTTGCTATAAAATTAAATAAAGATAAGCCTCGTTGAACAATAATCAAAGAACTGCCGAATAACGGTATAAAAAAGATAATTACGAGTTTTGCTGATTTCTTGTGCAAATCCAATTGGCACTATCTTGCCGTCGACCATGGCGGAACGTTTAATAGCCATGTCGTGGCTGTCGATCCAATAAATGTATTCGTTCTCCGGATCGAAATCAATGTCCTTTACTCGTTTTTCATTGAGAACAACATTTATTTCTTCGTTCTTAGCTGTACTTAATGCTCTGATTTCAGGCCCGCTTCCAAAGACGATTAGAGCCTAGAATTCAAAGATTCATTGCATTACATGATTTGGTATAATTACATTTTACTTCTATATTCAATTAACTTTAAATTATCGTACCTTATCGTCTTTAGTCTTACAAACACCGCTAAGATTATCCGATAATTTGAAACCTCTTCGACATGAGCAAGAGTATGATCCGTTATAATTGGTACACAACTGTGAACAAGTGTGTTGGCCTTTTTTGCATTCGTTGATGTCCTCACAGTGCTTGTGATTATCCTCTGATATAATATATCCAGGATAACAAGCGCATATATAGGCTCTTGGTGCTGCTTCTACTGCTAGTGAGCCTGAATCCGTTACGTTCTGGCAGTAATGTGAACAGCCACCTTTATTGGCGTCGTTACACACCTTGCTGTGATCTATACAACGATTCGAACTCAATTATTGTCAATTCTTAATTTCATAACTTTTGAGATAAGTTATACTTACGGCATCCTAATTCATCAGAGAAGTCGCCACAGTCATTGGCAAAATCACAGATCTTGAGTCGATCGATACAATTCTTGTTGGCGCATTGGTATTCAGCGATTGGATTGCAAGGTATGATCTTACGAGCACAAATGGTCATATTATTTTCATCGCTACCATCTCCGCAATTATCTATACCATCGCAGAGTTGATACTTGTCAATGCATCGATGGTTCGCGCATTGGAAGCGTCGCGTCGTGTCGCAGCTGAAGGTAGCTGTAACCATAAAACACGTTTTCGATCATTTGATGTATTAAATATTAATATGTAAGTCATAACTCATATATAACTAAGTCATATATTTGAATACTAACCACACATAGTTGGGTTCTCATCAGAGCCATCACCGCAATCGTCGCTTCCGTCACACCGGTCTGATAGAGTTACGCACAGATTATTGTCGCACTGGAATTGCGTTTGTGGACAGAATCTTCCTCCTGGATATTTGGGCATACATCCAACTTCATCGCTCATGTCTTGACAATCTCGTGCACCGTCGCAACGCAAAGCAGCAGGAATACAATGACCACTCGAGCACTGGAACGTGTCGTTCTTGCATTTGAATTCGTGACAATTAACTTCATCACTTCTATCGCCACAGTCGTCCTCGTTATCACATCTCCATCTCGAAGCGATACATTTTCCATTTGCGCATTTGAATTCACTCTCGGTACATTCTCTGTAACCACCACCACAAGTGGCCTTAGATTCATCGCTACCGTCTCCGCAATCATCGGCGTAGTCACAAAGCCACTGTTTGGGTACGCATCGGTTGTTGGCACACTTGAACTCAGTGTTTGAATCGCACTTGGGACAACTTTCGGGCCGTTCGTCAGAGCCATCGCGACAATCATCTTTGCCATCGCAGAACAGCCACTTGGGTATACAGCGGTAGTTGGCGTGGCCCGGACAACGTTGCCATCCAGTTGTACAGTTGCGTTGACGGCACATGAATGCCGGTTCGTCGCTGTCGTCTCCACAATCATTGTCAAAGTCACACATCCACAATTTAGGAATGCACTTGCCATTCTTACAACTGAATTCCGTTTCTGGATCACAGGCACGGTTATCTGCAAATGAATTCATGTTTTTTATTAGTTTCTAATGCTTTGCGAAATTAGTAAAAAAAAGGATATGTAAAAAAAATACATACGGCAAGTAGATGGATCTTCATCACTGCCGTCTTTGCAGTCAGCATCGTTATCACATTTCCAAGAATCATGTATGCAACGTCCGGTACTCTTGCACTTGAATTCTAGCTCAGGACACTCCTGGGAGCAGTTAGCTTCATCGCTGCGATCTCCACAATCATCATTACCATCGCAGACATTAACAGTAGGTACGCAGTTCTTATTAGCGCACTGGAAAACTCCAGATCGACAGACCCGAGTCGTCGAGCAGTTCATTAATTCGTCTGAGCCATCTTTACAATCCTTTTCACCATCGCACCTGAAATCATCATCATAAATGTTACTTCGATCCATTCAAATTAAAATCTAATAATTTTTTATTTTACAAACTTACTTCCAGAACCATG
Source organism: Apocrypta bakeri (assembly GCA_018906985.1). Classification (NCBI taxonomy): domain Eukaryota; kingdom Metazoa; phylum Arthropoda; class Insecta; order Hymenoptera; family Pteromalidae; genus Apocrypta; species Apocrypta bakeri. Next base: position 1,694,937 of record JACCIA010000022.1, read on the forward strand.
GAATGCATTTCTCGTCTGGCGGACCACAGCGATGTTGACCACTGGTACAGTTAGCTATACAGCTCTTTCCGTCCGTATCCAGAATGAACTGGTTAGGACAAGCGCACTTGTAAGACGTAACACCAGGTTGACCGTATCCTTCAAGCAGGTACGAACTAGCTGGCGGTGCGATCAAACAAAGATGCGAGCATCCTCCGTTGTTATTCGCACACGGATTGGTGTAAGGCAATTGTCTGAGCGGATGATAAGCGTGAATGTCATATGGTCGATGAGTTGTGTTTCTCAATATGGTGTAATTATTGCCAGAGAATTTATCAGCGCGTCCAATGATCTTTAAGTTCCAATCAGTCCAGTATATGTGATCATCGAAGACTGTTATAGCAAAGACATGAGGTACAGAAGCACCTGAAAGAACTATGCGACGATGGTGACCTTCGAGATCGGTGAAAGCAATGTAATCAAGATGTGCATCGGCGAAGAACAATCGATCGGTTATGTAATCGATAGTTAGAGCATTGGGCCAAGCAATGTCATCGTCCCAAGTCAAGATTCGAGTCATATTACTGCCGTCCATGCCCATTTTACCGATGTAAGCCTGTTGATTATAAATCTCGAATTAGTTTTATCATCGATATAATACGTAGAATGTAGTTAATAATTTTTAAACATATTACCTGAAGGTGCCATGAGGTGAAGTACAAGTAACCTGTTCCAGGATGAACAACGATTGCTCGAGGATCGGCAATTCCACTCTGGAGGGTCTTTCTGTTAGTACCATCTAATTCTGAGACATCCAAGTGTTTGGCATGTCTATCCAGCCAGTAGAGTTTTCTACCAACCCAGTCGATAGCGATACCTTCTAGTCCTAAACTGTTGTGTCGAATAATGGCCTCTTTTTCTCCACCAGCTATGGGAGCTCTATAAATAGCTTTAGCAGTAACGTCACAGAAGTAAAGCATCTCCGTCGAGTAATCGGCGTCAAGAGCGACGACATTAATAAGATCCTGATGCATGATACTGTACAGAGAGGCATCCACTGACATATTCCTAACGTAGTACTTATTCGTAAATACAATCCAAGGTTTGATGTTGTCTCTTCGTTTGCACGTGTGTTCGTCAGGTGCCCTGTCGTACCATTTCTCGTTGCACTTGCAGTAATACCGTCCTGGCGTATTCTCGCACTGCTGACTACAGACCCAAGGTGTTTCCATACATTCATCGATGTCAGCGCAGGCTTTTCCATCTTCCAATAGTTTGTATCCCGGATTACATTCACAGTAGTAAGATGTGGGCGTATCAACGCAACGATGGCCGCATTGATTGAGTTCAACTCGAGCGCACTCGTCGACGTTACAATGAGCCGGCTCATCACTACCGTCATTACAGTCCAGAACCTTGTTACAGACCAGCTGTTGATCAATACATTGGCCTGAGTTACAACGGAATTCTTGCGGATTTGGACAGGTCGCATTTTTGCCTTTCGGTGCGCAACCGACTTCATCCGAGTGATCTCCACAATCGTCCTGTCCATCACAATGGAACTGCTTTCTGATACATTTAAAGTTCTGGCACGTGAACTCATTCTCTGCGCACTGCTTGTATTTAGAGTTACAGGCTTTGCCTTCATCCGATCCGTCACCACAATCATTGTCATGGTCACAGAGCCAACTACGGTTCAAGCAACGACCATTGTTACACGTGAATTGATTGTCGGAGCAAGGTTGTGGTTCCGGACAGTGGTGCAATGTCACGTTTTCATCGGCTCCGTCTACACAATCAGGATCTCCGTCGCAAAGCCATTTCTGCGGTATGCATTGAGCACGGTTCCAAGCTTTGTTAGCTACGCATGTAAATTCTGTTTCCTCGTCACATTTGCGATCATCTAGAACAATAAAATAATACTGTGAATGAAATTCAATATCAAACATTTCCATATGCTTTTAAAAATAAACTTACTGCATTGGTGACGCTCATCTTCGTCGGAGTTGTCAAGACAATCATTATCACCGTCACAGATGTAAATTCTAGGTATACAGTGTCCATTATCGCAAGTAAAGAGATCTCCAAAGCACGTTCTTCCCTCAGATTGACAGTACTCTGGTGGCTCATCACTTCCATCAAGGCAATCGTCATCTCCATCACAGTACCTGATTTTTCAAACGTTTGTAAATACAATTATACTTTTTAGTTGCATAATTTGTAAAGCATCAAAATATTTGTAACGCTACTAACCAAGTGGCCGGAATGCACCGATGGTTGGGGCATCTGAAACTGTTTTGAGGACAAGTCCTCTGAGAGCAGTGCAGTGGATTTTCGTCGCTGTTATCTCCACAATCGTTGTCTCCATCGCATAGCCAGTAGGGCTCAACGCAAATATTAGTTTTTTCGCACTTCAGATGGTTGGCGGGACATGTTGTGTTCATGGGACAACGCTCGTGGGTTTCGTCACTTGTGACATTGTCTTTGCAGTCATTGACTCCGTTACACACTTGTGCCTGTGGTATGCAACGTTGATTTGCGCAAGTGAACTCACCAGCTGCACAAGGTCGGTACACGCAACCTTCTTCGTCGCTTCCGTCTTGACAATCATCTTCGTGGTCGCACTTCCACGATTTGAAGATGCAACGACCATTGTTGCAACGGAATTCATTAGTACTGCATGAGTGGTAAGCTACAAAGACATTAATTTATGATTATAATATTGAACTTTAATAACATCAAAAATAAAGTAATTGTGATTTTAAATAACTTACCACAGTAGTTAGGATCTTCGTCAGAACCATCGCCACAGTCGCTGTCACCGTCACAAGCCCACATCTTGGATATGCACTTGCCGTTACGGCAGGCGAACTTGCTCGAGTCGCAGGTTACGTTTTTGGGTACACACATGCGGTTCTCATTGACTAGTCGGCTGTTATCATCACACTTACACTCAACGGTGTTGTTGGGGCCAGGATGGCAAGATTGATCACAACCACCATTCTTAATGTTGCAAGGATTTACCTTACATTGTTGTCGACCTGGTGAATAGATGTGTAGGTCTCGTGGAGAGTCCTCCAGCCGTTTTACTAAGGAGTGAATACGATTTCAGTAGGATATTCACAATGTATCAAAATTGCAAGGTAAACATTTAAACCAATTTAATTACCTAATTCAATGCGGTCACTGCCGGTGTACTTATCAGCTCTGTAGACTCCTCGTAGTTGTAAGTCAGTCCAGTAAATGTGCTCACGGAAAACGGTGATAGCGAACGGATAAATGGATGCCGGGATAAGAACCTCACGGTTATTACCTTCTAGATCGGATCGTTCGATTTTTTCTTTAATAGCGTCGGTCCAGTAAAGCATCCGCTCTTCATAATCAATAGCCAAACCACTGGGCTGAGCTAAGTCCTTTTCGATAATGGCTTTCTTAAAAGATCCGGCCATTGTTGTTCTGAAGATCTTACCAGAAGTACTAAATCTTCCCCAATCAGTGAAATATAACGAACCATTGCAAGGATCGACAACAATGGCTCGTGGACGATCGACTCTCGCGATCATAACGAGGCTCGTACCATCAGTGTTCATCGCGTATATACTGTTGTTGGAAGAGTCAGTCCAGTAGATCTTCTTTTGGGTCCAGTCGTAGGATATACCTTCGGGGTTGATGTTTTTGCCAAGGACGGTTGTGATCGCACTGGTGGCTGGACTGCCGGAGTCTAGCCAGGCAATCTTAGCCCAGGGTCGGATCTGTGTAAAGAATATGCGATTGTCTTCGTAGTCAAAATCGACGCCAACGACGTTAGTTAGGTTGCCTATTGGTTTGAATGGCAAGGAAGTATCGCGCGGATCCAGATTAATGGCTCGGATCTCAGTTCGAGTAGCGAATACAAGATACTCGTCGACGTTTTCGCAACTTTTCTGGTCGCTGGACAATTTGCCGACAGCACAGTCACAACGCATTTGCACAGGGTTGTCGCGAGGGAAGGCGAAACACAGCTGACTGCAATCACCGTTATTCGGACGACCACAAGGGTTGCTATCATCGGTGGGCTGAGCGGTTTTATCATAAATAGCGATGTCTCGTAGCTTAGGAAGGTTTGTGCGCATCGCTGCAGGCAAACTTATGTTGCCAGGGAGCTTGCTAGCGCGGAATACCGTAGCGAGATTGCGGTCTACCCAGTAGACCTCGCTTCCAAAGACAGCTACACCCATTGGGTTTGGAAGATTCCTTCTTATGACTTGCCGACTTCCACCCGAGTATGAAACTTTCTGTATAGTATCCAGTTTTGAGTCGACCCAATAAACGTCGTGTGTGGCGAAATCAATGGTGAGATCTCGAGGAGTACTGATTCCCGAGGTGACAATGGGTTTCCAGTTGGTGCCATCCAGGAATGCTTTACCGATGCGCGGATACTGTCCATAGTCAATCCAGTACAGCATGCGACGAATCGGGTTCACAGCGAGTTCTCGTGGAGTATCGATGGTTGTTTTGACAATAACCTTACGCTGAGTTCCATCCAATCGACATACCTCAACGTAATTGTCATGTGGGAAAACGTTGGAGAAGTAAAGGTTTCCAGCGATCCAGTCGATGGTTAAACCTCGAATACCATTAGAACCGATACCAGACTTGATGATATGTTGAAGATCGGTACCGTTAGGCCTAATTCGGAAAATACCGTTCCATGGACCGCGATTGAACTCCACCCAGTAGATCCAGTTCTGAGCATAGTGAACGTCGACGTGGAGAATATGATGTCCAGGTCCTGCAATTGGTACCATAGCCTCCTTCGAATCCTTAAAGCTGTAACCACGAGCAACGTCGAGTTGCGTTACCACAAGGAAAGTCTTGTAAGGTTCGCAGTTAGTCTCCCCGACCTTTCGGTACTGCATTCCGCAAGCGCAAACTCGCGTTCCGGCAGCAGCAGGCAAACACAGCTGCTCGCACCCGCCGTTATTTCTGAGACAAGGATGCGAGGAATCTTCCAAGCGGATCTTGTAGATCGTTAGTGTCTTCAAATCTGCGTCGTTATGAAGAATCATAGTAGGGTTGTCACCTTCAGGGAGATCAACTCGCTCGATCTTCTCGTAAGCTGGGTCAAGATAGTATAGACGTGAACCATGAACGGCTAGAGCCTTCGGTTGAGCGATGTTGTTTACATTGGACAGAATGTTGCGTACCTCGGTACCGTCAGTAGTCATAGATTTGATGTAACCTGAATGCTGAGTTCCGAAATACAACATCTTGTTACCGATGTCAATGGTAATGGATTCGAGCCATTGTTCGGATTCAATGAGAATTATCGGGTTGCTACCGTCCATATTAACTCGGCCAATTTTAATGGGAACGCCAAAGCCACCCTCGTCGATCCAGAAAACGTGACCTTCTAGTGGATCTACGCACATGGCTTTCGGTTTGGCAACTGAAGTTTTATTACCGTCATTAGCCAAAATAATGGTTCGGTACTTAATTTCACCATCGATTTTGATGACTTCAATATTCGACGCTATCTTATTGCCGATGAATACATTGCGACCTAACCAGTCGATAGCGAATGTCGATGGCGAACCTACAATTCCTGAGTCGCCCTGAGGATTAGGGAATTCGGTGCGGTTTCCACCGGTGTAAGGCATGGTATACAAAGTACCGTTCTCACTATCATCACCGTCCTTCGATTGGAGCCAATATACCGTATGTTCTTTTCTGTCGTAGTCGATGAACTTGCCACCGTCGACACCGACGACTGGAGTAATGTATCCGCTTTTTATATCTCCTGGAGTCAACGAAACATCGACAATCTGAGAGCCTCTGAGAACCATCAGGAATGGAGTATCTTCCTCGGTGCATCTACCGTCACTTAGTTGTTTGTAACCGACGAGGCATTTACAAGTATACCCTTGAGGAGCACTAGGTGAAAGAAGACAGAGATGTGTACAGGATGCTTGAGCACATGGATTAGGTGACATGGGTTGCAAGACAGGGTGGTGAACATGAATAGACAGTGGTTGTGAGATAACGTGTGAGACAACAGTTTGGTTAACGCCTTTGAATTTGTGAGCTGAGAGAACACGATTGAGCTGTCGATCAGTCCAGTACATTGTGTCCTCGAAAAGAGTTAACGAATGAGGATGAAGAAGGTAGTGCGAACTGGATAACACCTGCAGACGTTGTGTACCGTCGTACAAGCATGTATCAATAAAATCAAGTTTACTGTCAGCGAAATATACACGCTTTGTAGCAATATCCAAAGCTAAGCCATTAGGCCAGTAGATTTTGGTGGTGATGATAGCCATACGCGAAGTACCATCCATACCGATGCGCTCGACACGAGGGTTCTCACCCCAGTCAGTCCAAAACAGCCAACGAGCACCTGGGCTTGGGTCGAGACACATTCCTCGAGGTTGCGTGATGTTTTCTTTCACAAGAACCATTCGATTACGACCGTCTTCTTTAGCTACCTCAATGGTGTTCAACTTGGAATCAAGCCAATAGAGATTCTGTCCAATCCAATCGTACGCTAAACCTTCTACAAGGTCTAGACCACTTGAAATCACGTCCTGGGGGTAGCTACCTTTATCTAACCTGGAAATTTTCTTCAATTTCATGTCGGACCAGAATATCGTTCCAGTGTGCATGTTACTCGCTGTAGCAACAACGTTTTCGACGCTAATGGGAACTCGCTCGAGCGCTTGTTCCTGCAGATCGGCGACTAAAATCGTATGCCTGTTGCTGATGATAAGGAAAGCTTGAGAATGGTTGAATGCTTTGCAAGTATGTTTGTCGGCGTCCAAAGTATATCCTGTTGTGCATTGGCAATAGAAGCTGCGTTTGGTATTCACACAGACTTGAGAACAACGACCTGGTGGATCACACTCGTTGACGTCGCGACAAGCGAAACCGTCATCGGCTAACTCCTCACCAGATGGACAAGTACACAAAGCACCAAGAGGCGTTTGGGTGCAGTTATTACTACAGAGACCATAATGGTGAGATTCCGAACACTCGTTGAGGTCGCAACCTTGACCCTCGTCACCACCGTGTGGACAATCTACCTTGCCGTCACAGACGCTCGTAAGATTGATGCATTGATTGGTGACGTTGGGGCACTGCCACTGCTGAGACTCACATTTAAATGGAGGTGGAGCACATGCATGTGTGCGTGGATCTTCATCTGAACCATCACCGCAATCGTCTTTACCGTCACAAATATATGCTTTAAAAATACAATGCGAGTTGCGGCACTTGAAATAACCAGGCTGGCAGTCTACTTTGCCGCATGTAGCTGGCTCGTCACTCTTGTCATGACAATCGGGTGTTCCATCGCAGTACCAACTCTTAGGAATACAAATGCCCGAAGCTGCACACTGGAACTGCTTATCGGCGTTACATTGATCTGGAGCTAGAGATGGACAGCCCACCTACATATCAGAAGAAATATCGTAACAGTTATTTAAGGATATTTGAATATTTTTATTTTCAATTAAAAAATGATTAATTACCTCATCAGATCCATCATTACAATCAGATATACCATCACACTTATATGATTCAAGAACACACATCTTTTGATCAGCGCAAGTAAATTGTGTACTTAGACATGTCACTGGAGGACAGTCCATCTCATCTTGTTGATCGAAACAATCATTATCGCCATCGCAAACCCAAGACTGTGGTATACAGTGACCTGAACGCGGGCAAGTAAATTGGAAATAAGAGCAAGTTTTAGCAGCGCAGAACTCGCCTTCATCTGAACTGTCTCCACAGTCGTTTTCAGAGTCGCATTTCCAATTTGCCGGAATACACCTAAAGAGTACGATAGTTAAATGGTTAATTACAAGATATCGATAATCGTATTAAAAGTTGCAAACAAAGCAAACCTATTGTTGTCGCATGTGAATTGACTGGCCGAGCAAGTAACGTTGGGACAACCGGTTTCGTCACTGTAATCACCACAATCGTTTTCAGCATCGCACCGGAAACTTATAGGTATGCAACGACCAGCCTTGCACTGGAACTCATTACTGCTACAAGTGGGTTTAGTGCAGTTTTGCATCTCGTCACTATTATCGAGACAATCATCATCGCCATCGCAAACCCAAGATTGAGGCACACAACGTTGATTCGCGCATGTGAAATCCCAAGTATTCGGGCAGGCTAGTAGTGGAGGCTCAGCCTCGCGGTCCTCTACGCATGTTTTACCTATACATCAATAAATTGTTTTTAATATTCTCGTCATCGAAAAATCTTCAACCTAATTTAGCAGACGCAATTTATTTTTTACCATCCTCCTGCAGTTTTTCGCCGTAAGGACAACCGCAAAGTCTGGTAAGCTTGAGTGGATTGAAGCGGCTAGTCTGGTTCTTTGGTACAGCGAAACAGAGTTTTTCGCAACCACCGTTGTTCAGCGCGCAAGGATGTTCATTATTGGGGCGTTGAACGTCACGACTGAATACTTTCACACCATAGAGACGATTTGTAGCAGGTTCGCGAACGAGTATAGTCTCCTGCTCACCAGTCTCTTTGTGCATACGAATTATGGCATCGAGACGCCAGTCGGTGATGTACATCCACTGTTCATGGATGGCTATAGAGAAAGGATGACGGATTAGACGTGAGTTCACGTTCCGCACGTCTGTACCGTCCAAATTCGAATGCTGCACATGGTCCAACAAAGCGTCACACCTGATAAGAAAAATAACGTTAACACATTGTTATATTAATGTTTGTAAAATATAAAATTAATTAAGACATACCAATAAAGTCGGTCCTTGGTAAAATCTATGGCTAAACCATTAGGCCAGCCGAGAGTCAAATTCTTAAAAACAACGAGATTGGATCCATCAGCGTGAGCACGACTGATGTTCGCGGGTCTGTCCCACTCGGAGAAGAATATATATCCCTGGTTGGGATGGATAACGATAGCGCGTGGCCTCTTCAGATTTTTCAGAAGCGTTCGACGGTACGTAACATTACGTGTGCTGAGTACATTGAGTGTTCCCTTACGCGAGTCTATGTAATAAAGATTTTTAGCAGCCCAATCAACTGCTAAACCTTCAACGCCCTCGTTCTGACTAGCCAGCACGATCTCTCGACCCGTGCCGTTCTGGCGTACTCGGTAAATTACGTCTTGCAATACGTCGCTGTAGTAGATGTACTGTTCGTGTGCATCGTAGTCGAGACCGACAAACCTCGCACGCCTCGACACGACTGGCAGAATTGCATCGCTAAAACCTTCTGTCACAGGATCCAGTACCCGACCCTTGATGAACCTCTGTTGTGAGTACATGAGAAATTCCTGAACGAGCACGCAGTTGCGTAAGTCTGACGAGAGTCGCCAGCCGATATCACAAGCGCAACGGTAACCCAGGCCAGTTTCCTTACCACCTGCAGCTGTAACGATGCACATGTGTTGACATCCACCGTTGTTGCTGCCGCAAGGATTCTGCGTAAGCTTGGGCTGAGCGAGCGAGTGCAGTGCCTTGATGGCTTTGGCGTCTCGCAACTTCGTCACGCTCTTTACCGTACTATCGCTCTGAGTCTTTTCGACGCTGATAACCGCCTGCTTCGAACTGTCGGTCCAGTAGATCTTATTTTCAAAGAGCGCAAGCCTCATTGGCGAAGGCACTTGGTTACCTCGGAGCACCATTACTCTGTTGCGACCCATGTAGTCAGCCGTTTCGATGTAGTCGAGCAACAAATCGCACCAGTAGACACGCTTAGCGATGAGATCGGCAGCTACACCGGACACTTTGTAGGCCGCTTCGGAGACGATAGGAAAAGCGTTCGTACCATCCATATTAGCTCTGAGCAATTGTTTACTGTCGGCGATGAACATGAGGCCCACGAGGGGGTCGAGGGCAATGTCAGCCGGGCTGCTTAGATTAGAGCCAAGAGCAATACCATGGTAACGACCGTTCAGTTCGAATACGTCAATTTTTTGAACTACTGAATCAACGACGTAAAGCTTGTCACCGACGAAATCGACGGCCAGGGCAACGGGCGACCAAAAGCCAGGTTGCGAGATATCGGAGTCCATGTGCTCCGAGGAGCCTTTAAGCGGTTGCGAGTGTATCTTGCGCGTCTTGACATCACTCCAGAAAAGCAGATTGCGCTCGTAATGATAGTCAAGGCCACTGGCACCGGTCGTGTTAGCAACGAGTTGGTTCTCATCGGTACCGCTGCCGGGCAAGACGCGCCAAATCGCACGCTCTTGAGCAACCAAAAGCTCGAGGGGCTCGGTATCGACGGCGCGACAACGGTTCTTGCTGAAACGTGCATACCCTGCAGCACAGCTGCAAGTATAAGAGCCATCGGTGTTGGTACAGAGCTGCTCGCAGAAACCCCACTCCAAACATTCGTTACGGTCTGTAAATAAAATTGACGATATTTTTTTATTATTGAGATTATCCTCGGATACAAAGTTCAAAGTAACTCTATCTATCGAACTGGCTTCTTACCTATGCAACTTCTAGAATCATTAGCGAGTACTCGGCCTTCGGGACAGTAGCACACGCCTCCAGTGGGCGAAGCCTGACACTGGAACTGACATCCGAGGGTATTGCACATGTGTGTAGCTGGAAAGTAAAAAGATCGAACAAATGAAATGTCAGTGGAGACATTCCAAGGCAGAATACAAAAGTGAAAACTGAAAGTTACAGCAAGCAGCCTCTTCATCACTGCCATCGTCGCAATCCTTCTTGCCATCGCAGAGTTGAGACCTATTTATGCACAGAGGTTTTCCAGCCGAACCCTTGGGACAGAGATACTTATTGCCCGGGCAAGCGATGTTCGTACAACTTTTCTCATCCGAGCCATCCTCGCAGTCCTTATAGCCGTCGCACTGGTAGCTCATCGGGATGCAGAGCGCGTTAGCGCACCGGAACTGATCGGCCGTGCATGCCGGAAAACCTGAAGGAACGAACAGTCATTTCTATTTGCAACTTATACTTATACGATAATCAACGTCTATTCTTTTCTTTCCGCAGCGATTACACCTAAAGCTTTTCATCGATAATTCAACGAAACGAACGGCAAACGAACATAGGTACTATTATGAAATACTATTGCGCGAAATACTAACTGCAGTGCTCCTCGTCGCTGTTATCTCCGCAGTCATCCTTGTGGTTACACCTCTGGCTTTGATCGATGCAGCGCTGCGTGACGTTGCAGCGAAACTGATCCAGTCGACAGGGTGCCCTCGTGGTCGGGCAGCCCTCCTCATCTCGTTCATTACGACAATCGAGGTATCCATCGCATCGCTTCTCCTTCGGCAGACACAGCTCTGGCGTCGTGTTGTTACAGCGGAAGTCATCCGGCAAACATTTCCGGTACACTGAAACCAGACGCGTCTTTTCATACTCCATTCCGCATTCGTATCTTCGCTTTATACTCTTTTGGCCAAATCCAGGATTGTTTATGTAAAAATGTTCGTGTCGATAATGAAACGATGAAAAAAAAGCATCGGATGGATAACAATAACGTAACCTTGACTTTGGCAAGCATCTCACGTGTCTCGCCGAATGCTACTGGACAAGTTGCGTAACGCTAATTTCAGAGCCACGGCTTTATTGTGGGAGTTAATGACGCGACCGCGTCATTTAGTTCTCAACGCGGCTATTCAAATTTCGATTCATTGTTAAATCGGCGTATATGTACATAGTGATTTGACGGTGTAATCAACGGAAAAACTGACTCTGATGGTATGTACTAAGTCGCGTACAGCTATTAAGTCAGTTCTGATGTAGATTTATATAATTAGCATCAATCTTATTTTGCGGAATTTCAACGATCGTAAAATATTGCTTTAATCGCGTCAATAAAGATTCCTCCGCGTTCGCAATGTTTTTCTTTCTCTCTCTTTCTTTCTCCTTGGAGGATGTATACATATATATATATATATAATGAAGAGGATAATTTTTCTAACAATAGAATAATAATCAATCCGTGTAGACGAGTTCTCGGATCCATCAGGTATTCAAGGTAGCCTCTCGATGAATTATTTACTATGTTTATGTATTTAAATAATTCATCCATCAGAATTCAATCGCCATCGAATACATCTATACACACTATTATATTATGTATTAAAAATTCCACTCGCGGAAAGGAGAAAAAATAATACAAAGAAATAAAACGAGTCATTGCATCGCGAGGTCGAGAACGCTGTACAGCTTCTTACTCTCTAAACGCCGTCGATGTTTCGCGGTAGGGGGCAGGCGAAAGATGAGAGAGTTAGAGGTGAACGAGTGAACCGGGATTTCTAACGTGCCGTAGTACCATCTTCGTCTCCTCTATCTTCTAGCGTATAGTCCTTTTTATTCGAAACGCGCATAGGAATATTTTGCCGTCGAGATATATTTATATATAACAATCTGTAGACAGCAAAATTTTCCTCTATGTATATATATATATATATATATATATATAGATTTCCAACACGCAGAGACACAGTTCTAATCGATCAGTGTTCAAGATAACCTGTCTAGTTCTATATATACATTGAAATTTTTTAGGTTCGACTGGGTAACGTTAAGAGCTATCCTCTCCACGTAACAGTACTTAATTACATTTTTTCCAGAAACAAAAACTCGTAGAACCGAATCTCGATTAAAAAACATTTTAGTCAGTTGAATTCCCTGCCCAGAGTGTATGTGGAGTGAGAGGAAAGAGCGATGACTCCTGTTGCTATGAATTAGAGAGGTGAGTTAGACAGAGAGAAAGAGAGAATATCAAAGGCAAAAGTTGATATGCGCTGTGTTGGGACTAAAAGACACTCAGTGAATATATGCCAGTAAAGCACGCGAGGTTTCAATCTGAAAAAGCAGAAGATCCAATTACAAAAAGTTTCTCCACTTGCGCACAATGCCGAGAGTGAAATATAATAATAATAATGGAATGAAAAAAGAGGGGGGCAACTCGGAAAAATATACAAGAAAAGATAAAGAAAGAGAGAATGCGAGCTTAGAAGGGGGGAGTGAGAGAAGATCGAGCGAGCAACAGGTGATTGTGTCGACTGATGAGGAGTGAAAAGAGCGAGCTCTCAATGCGAGCATAAAAGAGACTTATACCGACGCCGCCGCCGCAGCCGTCGCCGCCGTCGTCGCACGCACACACGAAAAATAAAGAGAGAGGAATAAATTATTATACATTTAAGATGGATGAGAAAATTGATGATAACGACGCAAGGAATGACGACTTAATGCCGCTTTATTTTTCTTCTTCTTCTTCACCGCGAGCCAGTTTGTTTATCTCGCGGCCCCTATAACGTCTCGAAGAATTCCATTTATAGGTGCGTGAAAGATTTTTTTTTTTTTTTTGCAAATACTCGAACACTCTTACACTGAATCCGGAAAACGGTACACTTGTGCCGCGTGTCTCTTATACGTATAGAATTATTCATAAAGATTTGATCGCGATAAACCGCAATTGCACGCGAAGCCAGAGAAAAATGTGTGGCAGTGGGGAAAGCGAGAAGAGTGACGCGCCGTTGTTATTATTACACTTTTTTGCCGACTCTATACAGAGAGCTCTACGTGCGAGGATGCAGAAAAAAGCGGCGCTGAATCGTAGAAAGTAACCTACAAATGCGCACACCGCCTTTTTGTCTGCCCAACGCTGCGTACACCTCTATATATGCGCACTTACGCACGCACGCACACACACACACACACACACATCTATTATAGGCATATATATTCACATCGTACAAAACAGCGCCGAGAAAATGAAAATTGTCGTGCGAGAACGTAGATGAAGTTTTTTTTAACGACCCGATGGAGAGATTTCCGCTGTTGTTGTTGTTTTCTTCGACAAAAGCTTTTGTGCGAGAGCAGATTTCTTTTCTTTCTTCGAATATTATAACGGTGCAACAGTTGAATTGCTTTTATTTTTTTTTACGTATAATACCACCTACGGTTTCTTAACTCGCACATATAACATTGCGTTTCTCAGACTTGAAAACCGCGCGCAATTAAAGACAAAACGACTCAATCGGTCTCGGCCGTAAAAAGCCTCCTACGCCAACCGAATCGTATACATGCATAGCATGCATATAGCTGTACAGCTATATGCGTATTCCAGTTTTCGCGTGTAACGTTGAAAAATATTTCTGGGAAAATGCAAGACACGCACGTGGCTTCAAATCGTGCAGGGCGAAATCGTATTTCTCCGATTAATTGACGCTTGGAAAAAGAATGAATAAACGAAGCAAGTTAAAATACAGGGTATATTCTTTAACGAGTCGTCGACGGCAACAACAGCAACAGCCGTAGCAGTCGCCGCAGCTTCAAGGGGGGCATCGAAAGAGAAAGACCGCGTGGAATTCGAATAGGCGAGGCTCTTTCTCTCTCGTGCCAGCGGATCGATTGTTGCATACTTCGCGCCTCCGTTCATTCATTTATCGCAGCGATTACCGCTGTCGCTCATTGGAAAAAGGAAAGTTACGCGTTGCAAAGGGACACAGTACCACAGGGTATTGCATATTGCGCGTTACGTCTTGCGGATTATATATATATATGTGTGTGAGGTGTACTCACTGCAGTTAGCTTCATCGGTTCCATCGACGCAGTCTACGGTGAGGTCACAGCGCTGATAAGGTGGTACACAGTAGGTCTTGTTGAAGACGTACCTGCCGCACGTCAACTGCCCGGGCTCACATTCCGGTGGCGCTGTGGCAAAAGACAGATAATAGGGCTTATATAGTTATGTATTTATAGACTCAATGTGCACGCGTGCGTTATTAAGTCGAAAATAAACACGCCCCACTTATTTCCGAGTCCAGTTTCATAACTTTCTTTTCGCGGACTGCGGCTAGCTATGGCGTGGATTTTAAAGTCTACGGCGCATACCAAACGATACACGCATACACTCCAATTACGCATGATATTTCTATATATATATGTATACATCGTCGAGGCAATGTAAGCGACTTTTAATTAGCGGAAACATTTTTCTTTTAACTTACGACAGGACTGAAACTCGTCCTCTGCATTCTCGCAGTCGCGTTGATAGTTGCAGACCCAGCTTCCGGGGATACACTTGCCCTCGGCGCACTTGAACATGCCGAGAGGACATCCGGTGTTGCCGTCGATACTTCCGATGACTCCGCCGCTACCACCACCGACTCCCAGACCGCCATTTCCTGTAAAGCACGTTCAATTAATAATCCTCATCTTTATTTCTCTCTCTCTCTCTCTCTCTCTCTCTCTCCCTTCCTCTATCAACTCTATGAATAAAAAGTAGAAGAAGAAGACGAAGAAGCGTTCGCTCAAGTGAAAGTGCTCGTCTGCAGCAACGGAAAATTGCATCGCACACGGTGATGAGGCACAAAGAATGGTTTTCTGCAGAGGCTCGACTTTTCCTGGGTTATCGCGGCGAAATCTAGAAAAGCGCGAGCGTATCTTGATTGCGGAATCCGTTAGTCGTAATGGGATATAAGATTTTTTATTTTTTTTACGGCCTCGAATCGCATTACAATCGCTCGCGCTTATATATTTATAGCGGATATATATACATTATAATAACGATAATTAAATCGACCAACGTTTATGATTTCCGTACTGGGGAATACATATACATTTATATATCTATATAAAGTGTATACGTCTTAGGCTTGAGACTGAATATAAATCGGCATAATTCAATTTCCGCGTAGCAATGCACAATGCGAAATTCGCCGACGACGTGTGCGAGACAGTCGCGCACAAAGAATTATAAGATTCGATATATATCAGTATACATAAATATATATATATATAATTTATGTACAGCTATGACGAGGCACGCAGAGTACACGTTCATTGTCGAGAATTGGGTCAATCGAAAATCCGACTATGGGCTTGACCGATAATTCGATCGACGCCAGGTCAAAGCCCTCTCCATACATATATGCTGATTCATATTTACAATATGTATCATACATCAGGATGCATTGATCCGATGAGAAAAATCTGTACTTGATAAAAAGATATGTATATATATGTATATGTATAGATATATATAGCATGTAAGCATTCCTACGTTTCAATTACAGATTGTGCATGTATGTATATGTACAGATAATGCACGTCAGTGCGCAACCGGACGACGAAAGAAGAAAAATTGATTGAGCCGTCGAGTGTCGGCCGACAGTAACGCCGTTATAATTGACTCTTTAGGTCGGCATTTTTCGTGGCCGCAATTTATTTTCTCTCTCGCGAGCGCACGCCCCGGCCGTAAATAAAAAGAGCAACGAGAGCCGCGAAATTACGTCAGAGTCGTTCTCCTCTCGAGGATTTATACATATATACAGAGAGAGAGAGAGAGAGAGAGAGAGAGAGAGAGAGAGAGAGAGAGATTGGTTTCCATCACAAGTTGGTATAAGCCTATATTTTTTTAATCCCTCTTTCTCTCTATCTCTCAATCCTTACACAGACTTTACGGAAACGATCCTCGTATATAGTCAACTCACGAGTCATCCTCGAGAGATCGAATTTACAAGTATATCATTCTGTCTAGCTGAGCGTCATTGCGTCACACGAGTTCATTACACAGCCTGTCTACGACTCTGCGATACAATCTATACGTGTTCGGAAAAAAGCCTGCAAAATTCAATTCCAATAAACGCCTATACGTAAATTCACTCTCTCTCTCTCTCTCTCTCTCTCTCTGAATTTCTAAAGAATCGTCTCGACAACCCCCTGCCGGTGAAATCACGCGCTGACGATAAATCGAGAGAAAGATTCTCTACATAAACGGTGAATATAAAGATGTAGCAAAGGTATGTATAACCTCTCAACTCGCGGAGCCGATTAGGGCTTCTTTCTCTCTCTCTTTCTCTTGGCACAGGTGAAAAGGTGCCGCGTGCCGAGAGTAAGCGGCTCGTAAATATCGACGTAGACGTATGCGTTCTTCGCTTGCGCTTTGTTGTGCAACGATTTTCGAGAGGTGAGCTCTCGCTAAGATCTATACTCTTTGTCTTCGCTTCTCTATATACAGTGCGATGGTAATTGCAGAGAATCCCGCACGTATAAGAGCTTCTGTGAATATATAAATTGATGATCGATCGGTGAGCTGAGGTTTCGGTGCTTTTGTCTCTCTGTCTCTCTCTCTCTCTCTCTCTCTCTCTCTCTCTACTCTAACCTAGAGTTACAAGACCATCGCCAACAGAGTATAAATACAAGCGTATACATTTTTTCCTCGTATAAACACAAGTTATGCCGTCGCAAACAAGATTTAATGACAGACGCGCTCTACACAGTAGACGCACACTCGTACACATCGCATATATAACTCTTCCGGCTTTGAACAATGGAACCGAAGCTCAATTATTGTCAACAATTTCCGTGCTTCTACAATCTAATTTGCAGATCAACAATAATACACAGTGGCGGAAAATTCGAATCTTTTGACACGCAATGAATCGGAATCGGAATCGACGATAGACCGAATACGCGCGACTCGGGAAACAGGTTTTCGCGCGTGACCGGTATTTTATTGCTCCTGCCGTGTATTCTACCGACCTAGCACTTCATTAACATAATTCTATCGATTATCGCATCGAGGTTTCCCAATGATATTTAAGATATCATTATAGATTATGCCTGTCTTCGAGACGTGTGTTTATGTTCGAGCAGACGAATTGTACGTACACCTTATTTTTACCAAGGACAGTATTATAATAAAATACTTTTCATTCTTGTAAGCCGAAAATAAAAACAGTTTAAAATTCCACGAGAGATGCAACTACGCCTGTATATCGATTTTCCTGCGCCTTAGTATATATATTTCGAAAGAGAATGGAACGCCGATCTACCTGCGAGGAAGAATCGCCTCGGGAATATCTATCTCTCGTCGTGTTGTTGCGCCACACAATTATGTTACTCTGCCGAGAGAAAGAGAGAAAGAGAGAAAGAGAGAAAGAGAGAAAGAGAAAGAGCGAAGAGAACGTAACCTTTCCTCTGTAGACCTGCACCGGAGAGACAAGTGTCTTTTAATCTACGATACATTATACGGTACTCTTTCGCTAATATACATACGTATACAGAAATCTATACGTACAGAAATACTGGAAGCAAATGAAAAAAAGGAGGAAAAAGTTTTCAAGAGCGACAGGAAACCGTAGAAAATAACTAGAGCAGCGCAGCGGATTTCACTCGGCTCCTTCCGTTTTTTGCCGCGAGTGCGCGAAAAGAGTGTGAAAGGATGTTTGAATATTATCCGTCAGCGAGCAGTCAGCAGCGACAGCGAGAAAATGGAGGACTCCTCGCACAGTAGATTTGTCTCGGTAAAACGACACATACAACGATACATCTGCTGAAGATTTTTATGTAACGGAAGAAACCTATATTATACAGTTTACCGAGAATCCTCGGTTTACGAGAGCTGGTTTTTTTTGTTTATTTAACTCTCTTACGCAACGCGAACGCCCGTTTGCTCTTCTGCCAATATAATTATTCCATCGAAGCTCGGACGGAGATGTATAGAGACGGAAGAGAAGAGAAAATAGAAAAAGCAAAGGGAAACAACGTCCTCCCAACTCCGAAGAGTCCCAAGTCCCAAAACAGCATACGCGCACAAACACGTACACACCTTCACAGATACAGACGTACATTAACACTCGCAAAGGAGGTAAGAGGAGGAGCGGGGAAGGAGGGAGTCGTCGTGACTCAGCTCTCTTCGGGTGTCCCGAGCACATACACATGTACGAAGTCGCGAGGAGGGGGCGGCGGGTTGGGAGGTCGGCGTTCGCGGAGCGCAGCGCCGTACAGCCATCGCTAGCGTAAGCACACCTCGGCACCGCGCGGAGAACGCACTCGCAATCCCTCCTCTTTTTCGCTTCTATCTCTTATTCTCGAGACTCTACCTACTTGGAGCAAACTATTGCGATAGGAGATGCCAAGAGCGACACTCGAGCGCGTCTTTTATGCGCTACCTTTTTTCATCGCTGCTTCTTCATTCTTTTTTTCGACGTCTTCAAGCGATGATAAACGGAGAGCTAATAATTTACGACGCACACAGTTATGTGAACAATGGAACAGAAGCGAGGTAAAATAAAAAAAATAATTCGAGCGCTAATTCTTTAGCAAACGACGCGTCGCGGGGTGTCTCTCTTTCTCTCTCTCTCTCTCTCTCTCTCTCTCTTAAGAGAGTGCATGCAGCGCACGTATATAAATCGCGTGCATCGGAGGCTCAAAGAGAAAGGAGGTTTTAATGCCGATGTGCTGCTGTTGGTGCTGCTGCTGCTGCTGCCGCTGCTGCCGCCTCGTGTTTCTCTCCGTTAATCGTGAGCCGAGTTCTCGAGAGACTGAAAATGAGACTGAGAGCCATGACCGGTCAATATATAGGTATATATAATATCGGTATTGTTTCCTTCTTCGTGATCGAATTTTCACATTTGTAGGTCTCGAGTGAAAGACTTTTAGATCGCTAATGAGTTTCTGCCTGTTTATAAGATACATCGCCGCAATGGATTTTACAAAGTAATATAATACACGCGAGCATATATATAATATAATATTCGAAAGCGTCAGATAAGATTGAGTGCCTTTTAACGAGTGGACCGTAAATCAGAAAAATTGCGGAGTTTTGACAATAATACTCCTCGCGAGAAGAGCGAGAAGAGCGAGAAGAGCGAAAAGAGCGAGAGAAAAAACACACACTGTACAGAAACCACAGAGCAAGAGAGATACGGAGAGCTAATCAGTCAGAGAGTCGACTGACGGTCCGTTACAAATTGAATCTCCGGTGGTGCGCGCGTTTCGGCCGATTGAATTACGAAAATCATCCGGAAAATTATGTGCGGCAAATTGGCTCCATTTAGAGTCGCTCTCTCGCGCGAATACGTACGCGCGCCTGTAGCTCGAAATTTTGCTTCAAAAATTTTCGAGCTACAAACAGCAAGTTAACGTTGTGGTCATGCATCGACGATTCTCCAGCGATATAAATCGAGATATACAATACTTAAGCGGACGTACGCCCCCGTAACTTAGTTTTTTTTCATTCAACTTGTACTATCTGTATCCTTACTCTACCTTTACTCTTTCGAGGAGGAGAGTTGTGCAAAGCTTCAACTGGTTTTCTATTACTAAATTTCATGTGTTGATTTTACCGCTGCGTAAATAGAAGTAACGACGATGATTAACCGCAAATCTATGCGTTGCTAAATCAGACGGTAGAAAAATTTCGATTAAACTATATATATATATATACAAATTTAGCCAGCAGAGCTATAAAATCATCGAGTGAATATTACAGAATCGTGTACCGCGTTCAACTCGTCTCTCGCGAGTCGCTGAAAAATAAACCGGTCGCCGGTCGCGGCGCACCATCGGTGTCCGTAACCGTATATTCAGTCAGCCTCCATATAATACGCATACGCACGCAAGCAAAATAAAGAAGAGAATTAAAAAGGAGAAAAAAAATGAAAAAAAATGAAAAAAACATGAAAAAAAAAATGAAAAAAAGCTCGAGCGACTGACTACGCGTGATTGGAGGATTAACGAGTGGCGGCGACGATAATCGCCGCTGCGGCATCACGAGATGTCACTCTCCGCCTCCCTCTCGCTCGAGGTGTACACACACACACATATATATATATATATAAAATAAGACTCATCCAAGAGAGACTCTTCTATCACGCTCGACTTATTAGCGGAGGTATGTAAGTGAATCCTAATTGTAATTGCGACGAGCCTTTCGCTCATCCACTCGACTAAAGATTGCGGATAAAAGTGAAATTCCCGCGAATGGGCAAATTCGTTTAAAAATTTTTACATTCTTCTCCCCTCCCATTCCCCTCGACCCGTTCAACAATTATAAAAAACCATAAGTTTCTCAGCAAAGAAGGCTCGCTACCTCTCGAATCGATGGGAAACGGCGTATAGAAAGCCGCCGGTCCGGTCGACGCGAAACCGGCCCGAGGGTGTACATCCACGCTGTATACGCTCATAACACACGTACATGTATACACACATATATATATATATATATATACGGTCCAAATCCAGCGGAATCGCAATTACCCAGTGCGCTTCGTTGCGCAACTCGTGCATCTCGTTCCTCGAAATCGAAAACCGTATGAACGCGTGTGCAAGTAGCCCGTATGTACAAAAAACTTTCGGAAAGTCTTGGAAGGGTCAACGAACGAGAGCAGAGCCTGCAATGTCAAGGCGAGCCCGATTCGCTGATTCACGACGTCCGTGCAAGCTTGGATATATGTACGTGTATAGTTATATATATGCACAGACGCACAGAGCGTTTCGATGCCCTGGCCTGGTTTCGTTGACGTGCGGGCGACGAGACAAGCTTTATGGATATTGTTTTGACCTTCTACAGCAGCAGCAGCAGCAGCAGCAGCAGCAATGGTGCGAACGATAAGATACTACTATGAGACATTATTAAGGCTAGTCGAGGAGAAATATTGGCGAACACGTTACCCGGCCGTTGTTGCAGACTTTCCTGTGGAAGAACTTTTAGACGTGTCTGTGTAACTCACCTGCAACAGAAAATGGATAGAGCGCAATCATTAGACATGGTGTTTGGTAAAATTGAAGGCTTGAGACTTATAATATACAATCGATCGAGTAAAACGGTTCTACTCATAAAATCTCATCTAGAACCAATAATTCTTCGATAATATTTGCAATGAGAAATTTTCTATTATATATATACGGAAACTACACGGGTAATATCTTACAATCAATTGAATCGATTGCGTAGTTGCCGATGTGTATACAACTTACGTAGAATAAAAAGTAAGTCTCTCGATAATGTATGAATTCAAAGCATCACCGAGTACGCAGTCGAGCAATGCATGCAGATGTTCTCCTCGTTCGGATCGGCCGTTAGCTGATTAATTGGATCAGTCGGATCAACGAACGCGCTCTACTCTGCTCTCTCTCTCTCTCTCTCTCTATCTATCTGTGTATCCCTCGCTCTCTTGTATGGATGAATTTTTATGCTGTTTTTCGAACGCGATAATCCAGCTACGAGCAGATGTAAGCGCAGCGCTAAACGCGTAGTCGTGTCAATTCGGAAAACGCCGATGGAAATATTACGTTAACAAATAGCTTGACCTCGTCCAACTTGCAGTGATTGGAGAATTGGACTGGCGTTAAACGCTAATTGCGCGCGTTCTCGTCTATATTGCGAATGGCAACAAAAGAGGTATATAAACGTAAATGTAATTATCGGTAAAAGAGAAAGAAAATGCAACGGAGATGCGCGCAAGATATAATACATTATGATGAACATCGTTAGAGACATGCGACATTATACCTACACCGATTCTTCTTCGAGTGTACTGATGCGTACATATTCGCTGCGCCCGTATGTGTATATACGGATACGTATTGAAGAGCGCACAAGCTACCCACGAATACATTCGCCGACCTCTCGCAGAAAGTGTAACACCAGTAGGCGCGCGCAATTACGCGGTGTGCGTAAATAGTCGGTCATTATCCACCTCTCGACTCCTTCATTTTTTCTCTCTCTCTCTCTCTCTGTCTCTCTCACTCTCCTCTCGGCTCCAATTGAGGAATATACCGCACAGTCGAGAGACGCTATCAACGCAAGGTCGCCCCATTCTCTCTCTCTCTCTCTCTCTCCCTCTACAGTACACGCAATTGCGCAAGAAACTAAGCCAATCGTCGCGCGTTGCATCTCTAAATATAGATTAATTTCACTTCGTACACACATTCGGATTAGCGAAATCTCAAACTCGCAATGTTTTCTCCCTAATGTATATATATATGTTGTGTACATACGCGGAACAATTATGACGGTATGTGCATATGTACATATATATATATATATAGAGAGAGAGAGAGAGAGAGAGAGAAACGAAAGTAGTCCGCACGAAAATAGCGAGGAAAAGCTACGCGCATTCGGAATAATCCTGCGCTCCCGTGGATTGTGGGAAACGTCAACTTTCACTCATTGCTCTCGAGAGCTGCATAGAGGCGCGCGAGGACGACGACTGTACGCTCAGCTATATCATAGAGAGTCGAGCGATCGACCGTTCGACAGAAATCAATTTTCGCGCGCTGTGCGTGAAAGTCGATATAAAAATCCTGGGAATTTACCGAATGTTTCCGCGAAGCTTCCTTCGGAAAAATATCACTTCTTTTCTTTACGCCTCGCCAAAAGATAATAGCTGCGCTCTGCGCTGTGATTTTACGACCGTCGCCCCTCCCGTTCCTCCACCTCTTCCTCCTCCTCCTCCTTCTCCTTCTCCATTGAAGATAATATTGTATCGTTAAATAAATACGCAAAGAAGCGGCCGTATCTATCGCAAGCGATGCAGCGATGAACAGACGAGCTCAGGGCTGGAGGAGGAAAAATGAACGCGCGGAGAGAAGAAACCGAGGGAAAAGAAAACATCCTTCCTCGTTTCACGGCAGCGCGGTCTCTTCCGGCGATAGGTTTTTGCCGGACAGTAGTCATAACGGGCGGCTGACGTCGTCGCTTTCTAGTAGCCACTAGCCACGTGATATATACCAATGGCAAGAAACACGATGACCACTTTATATTCGCTTGCTCGAGTTGGGAAAAATCGATGGTTTCGCGCGAAGTTCGATTTTCCTACGACCACTTGTACATATAGATAGACCTGTATAAACCGATGTGTTATGGCTTAAGTAATAACGGTAATTAACATACAAACGTACATACGAATCGTCGTATTTATGTACCTATGCTATAGAGCAATAGAGAAAAAGAAAAACGAGTTCTCCTATCCCAGGTGTTTTTTTTTGCCTTAATGGAGAAAAGCCGAACTGGGTTAATGACCATTTTTCCATCGGACTCTCCGAACGCGTAAGAAGCCGTTTAAGTAAATAGAAACTCACGCGTGTACAATAAGCGTCGGTAATTTTGCATTTTTACTTCTTCGATATTTGCAGAGTGAAGCGGAGAGATAAAGAGAAGGAGCGGGAGAGACGAAACTTCTGGGAAGAAGAAAACAAAATCGCTATTATACACTAATTGAGGCTGTTCGAAGAGTTGATACATAGTATTTACAAGAGGACTCGATCGCTTCGTCGATTCCGATGCTTTTTTCGACGACGTCTCGTAGGTTTTGCAAAAGCGACCCATATAGCCAAGCGCGTCGGCTTCTTGTGAGTCTCAATAAAAATGTTTAATATTCCTCGGAACGAAGCGTGTGTATACAGGCAATCAATCGAGTGGAGCGAGCTTTGACGACGAGAAATTAACACGAATTACCTCACTCCTCTGGAGCGACAACGTTATCAAGTCATATTAATAATATCCTCCGTTAGAAAATCAAATCTGCCAACAAAGGGCCAATCAACGAGCGGGAACCAGTGACGAGACGAAATAAAGAAAAAGAGAGCGAGAGAGGGAGCCATTGTCGAATCGAAAAAAAAGAACGTACGAGGCACAATGGCTGTGAGGGATTTATCATTTAATTTACCGGCATGCGAGAGGAGAGCGACCTTTATCGTGTGTAACGCAGCACACCTAACTGTACATTCGACGCATGTTTCGAATCATCAACGACTGCCGTCCCCACGAGGAATTTTTTCTCCTCCTCTTATTCTTATTCTACTTCTACTTCTTCTTCTTTTTCTTCTTCTTCTTCTTCTTTTTCTTCTTTGCGTGCTCTTCTATGAAGATAGTCGTGTAAAATTTGAAAATTTTACACGGCGATGTGTCCATATCTGCGAGCATACTAGTATAGATATAGTAGTATACAAGACGCATTCCAATCCGTTACTGGGACACTCGACAGCGGTAGCCAAGGATATACAGATATGGAAACAGCGCGCGTTGCTGCACTCGAATGCTTGCGAGCTGCTTTTTTTCTTTCCTTCTTTTAAAACCGACTCCGCGTACATTTATTTCGCAAACTTGCGCTGATACACATTTGAGCGTTGCTGATTCAATTAACGCAGTCGCGAGCTTTTCTCTCTCTCTCTCTCTCTCTCTCTCTCTCTCTCTGCAGTGCAGATTCAAGGTCTCGGTGGAGATATAGAAGCTCAGAAACGAGAGTTGAAAATTGAAAATTACACGACAGCGGCCGTTTAGAAAGCGATAGTATATAAATACGAACAATCGTTCATTCAAATCACGACGATAATACAAAGAATTCTTCAAACCTTCTTCCTCTCACTGCGCGCTATTTTTTTTCTTTTTTTCAAGTTCCAAGGTTAACGCTATCGTCCGGCCGCACCCATGTGGGGGCCTCCCGCATAATCGCTTGCCAGCACCTGTTATACAGGGTGTCGTCGAAGTATTATATACACAGTGTCAGGTTCAAGCGCACGTTCATTAACGATCGAGTCTTCACTCGTAGGCGCATTTCTAGAATATATACAGCTTTGTACCTTAGCACAGAAGTTTCTTTTGGAAAACAAAACAGAGAGAGAGAGAGAGAGAGAGAGAGAGAGAGAGAGAATATTGCACGATGTACTAAAACCGCGAGAGCTCAAAGTGTCAAAAACATAGAACGAGAAAGTCAGAAGTGAGAGCCTGTTGTCGTGAAGTATAGAAAGATTCTGGGTTATGGTAACGTGGAATCCAAGGCATCCCCCCGAGACAATCAGAGCCGATCCGCGTGACCTACTGCAACTAGTATAAGCTACACGGCGCACAATCGGTTTCATCATCTTCCGCACTCCGCCGTTTTCCCCCGGCTTTGCGCATTCCCTCTCGAAAAGCCGCTACTATGCACACGCGTATACGGACGAGAGAATGCACTTACACACACAGACGTATATGCGTGTACACATGAACGCCGCAATAATTATTTAGCGAGTATAGTTGCACAAGCTTCGCGACGTTTATCTACCTACTGTATTATGTGTAATTTTTCATTTTTTTCTTTGCGCCTTTTTAAATATTCTAATAACGTGATATGTGTGTACAGTAAGAGAGACGCGAACGTCAGGTGCGGTCGGTCTACATAAATGTGAATGGCGAATAACATAACGCGTGAGGATAGTCGATGGAAATTTCCGGCCCATAGGAGTGACGCGTGGCTCGTTATGCGCCAAGTACATGTATATTATGTTATATTCACAAGCTCAGAGGACGCATGTTCCATAAGCGCTAAATACGACTGAATTTTGATCCAGCGGAAGATCGTAATACATATATATATATCGCGTTACGCGTTAGAAATGTTATCTTCGTGCAACGACACTCGTTACAAATTACAATGCGAACTCTCGCGTGATGCATCAAAAGACAGACCTATAACACCGTGTACGAGAGAAAGAGAAGCTCGTAGCGACGAGGAGCGAATTTATAAGCGATAATTGCCGAGCGGGGGAGGGTGGCACGGAGAAAGGTGACTCGATGATAGCACTGCAACACAGCTTGGCTGGCCCGACGAGAGCAGGTAAAGCCAGTAGGCGGACGGGTTCATTCACCTCGGACTAGCGGGCAACCGGATAGCGGGACCCTGACTCTCTCTCTCTCTCTTTCTCTCTTTCAGGCGCTGGGGTATACATATAGAGTCTCTCGTCCAATGGTAACCCTGCGAGTGTATCGGGTGCTCCGAAAGTCGATGGGGCCACATCCTGCGCGCAAGCGTAAGCTTTGTCGATGATACGGGTATCGTTTATTATATATAATACTGTCTTGAAAGAGTCTGAAAGATGATGGCTCGGAAAAATGAGGAAGTCGACTTTAATGAGCCGAGATTTTGATGTGTAGGCGGAAGTGCATGGCTTCGCGAACGATTGGAGAGTTTATAGCTTGCTGACCCACATTTAACGCTTCCGTTTATTGGACGCTCGCTGCTCGAGACACAAAACAGAGAGTTGTAAAAGAACATGGATATTTTTAGAGAGAGAGAGAGAGAGAGAGAGAGAGAGAGAGAGAAAAAAAGTCGCGGTCTTTCTTATAGTCGAACACAGAGATAAGTCGTTAGTCACATCTCGACACAATCGTAAAGCGACACAGTTACATTCAACGCTCTTTCTCTCCGCTATAATTGTACGCGAGCGCCCGGCCAATACATATGCACACGTACGTGTATACGCATAAGAAAATTAAACGAGTGTGTACACACCTGCGTGAAGAGATAAATTTCGCCTTGACGGAGTAAAAATACGCGCGCACACAGAGTCGCATCATTGAACTGTCTAAGTCTAGCCGTCAATCAGTCGCGATGAAAAATACAAGAAAATCGATAAATCCTCTTACCAGTTCGAGTAAAATATCTATAGACGTTTAGACCGTGGCATTGATATTCCTTAGCGCCAAAGGAGCACACGCGACTAACGGGTACATACAATGCGTTATTTTCGTGCGCAGGAACCACGCGAGCATAATTACAACACGTTCACAATATTATACACTCGTTCTACCTTCTCTCCTTCCTTTTTTACAACTACTTCTTCGATATTCTTTTTTTCACAAACCTAGACTTCTTACTCACAGTCTAGTTCTGCGGCAGCACACGGTATAATACGGTAGCGCTCGCTCTCGATTCTTTAGGCCCGAGGCGCGCGATATCTGATTTACGAGGAGGATCGTAAATAAAAGCTCACACGGCCGTTATTACCTAACCCGCTAACATCGAATGTTCACCCAATGTCATTCCTAATTTTTCCAAAATGACCAACGGAAGTACCGAGCTTTCTTTCCAACGTTATAGCGTAAGTTTACCGATTACTCATAACCGCATGTCGATAATACGTTTCGCGATCGAATTTTTCCACTCGAGCGCATCTCACGTTTTTATCCCAACGCACGTGCGCGCTCGCAATGGTAAACGCTTATGTATACGCTTTTTTCCCCCTATCGGTATTTGCAGTTAAGATTCTGCGCGACGAATCGTTTAAGAGCGACACTCGAATGAAAGATAAGCCTTCGGTTCAAATTTAAACATTAAAACGAGTATATAAGTCTGCGTGACTCATTGGTAATACAAAAGACACGATTAAGAAGCATTTGCTAAATTGCATCGACCGAGAGATACTTAACGAACAGTACGCTATAATTAATCCATATAAATTCTATTTCCACACGCGCGTACATTCGTATCCGATAAAAATCG
Source organism: Apocrypta bakeri (assembly GCA_018906985.1). Taxonomy (NCBI): domain Eukaryota; kingdom Metazoa; phylum Arthropoda; class Insecta; order Hymenoptera; family Pteromalidae; genus Apocrypta; species Apocrypta bakeri. The sequence continues at coordinate 1,722,928 of JACCIA010000022.1, forward strand.
TTCGCAGCTCTCTCGAAGCGTGAAATAATCCGTCTCGTCCACGGAATATAACGCGGACGCTCTAGATTTTCTGCGCCGCGCGCTTTGCATGTGCCCGTTCGCTCGCTCCTGCGCTACAGTAGGTATAAGCCGCGCGCGCGCGCGCGCGTGCATCAACCTCGTGACTCGACTAGCGAACCAGAACCCGCGCGTTTACGCAGAGGGAGCGACGCTGCATATAATACGAGAGAGAAAATTATCCGCTATACGTATACACACCTCGAACAACACTCGTTATACATTTTTTCTTGTTTTTATTTTTCCCTGCAACGCTTTTCGACCGTACACGTTCGTATAGTCGCAACGTCGAAATTTTAAATTACGCAAACGGGCATCACTTAGTTCCAGTATTTGAGTCGAAACTCATGAGTCATTAAAGTCGCAGTTCCCTGACGTATTGTCGAACGATTAAAAAAAAAAAAAAAAAAAAAAAATGTATCGCAGCTTCGCAAATGTATGTCCAGAGTGTGTGTATATATATACACGGAGAACGAGTCTCGATAGCAAGCGAGGCGTATCGCGGTGTGTCGGAAGAACATCGTCAGCAAAGAAAATGAAGCTGCAGCAGCGAAGAAAATGAAAAAGAGATATACACCTCTCTAGCTGCTGCTGCTGCTGCTACTCTCCTTGCTTTTTCCTCTCGTCTTCTTCATGATCGGCGCTCCCTCCTTGACTCTTCGGCAAACCGGTTATCCAGCCGAGAGAAGAAGAAGAAGAAGAAGAGAAGTGCCGAAGAAGACGAGCTCTGGCGTATACGCGTATTAAAACACGCAGAGAAGAGAGGGAAAGAGAGCTTTTGATTTTCCTTCTGCCACGGTCTGTTACGCACGCGCTCGACCAGAGAAACAGGAAAGACTTGCCTCATCTCTCTCTCTCTCTCTCTCTCTCTCTCTCTCTGTTTTATTCTCGCCACCGCAAAAGATGAATCGTTGAAACGAAAATCCAACGACATTTCCATTTTTGTTTACAAAGTTCTCAAGAAACTACGTAGTATATTCTTAAGTAAATAAGGTTTGCTGTAAAGATAGTCGAGAGCTTTTATACAAACTTAGGTATCGCACATTTAATAAAGATAAGCTCGTCGTGCCCTAATCTGTAAAGCCTCGTTTCGTCTATGGAGAAGAGTGAGAGAGAGAGAGAGAGAGGGAGGGACAGGGAGGGAGAAAAACTTTCCCTCGATATCAGGCGCAGGAACGACGACTGTGCCGGCGTATGTACCTGCTCTCGGTGGCACAAAAACACTCGGCAGAAAACGAAAGTGCCCGCGAGAATGAGTGAAGGGAGGTGCAGTCCGCGCACAGCGCCTAGCTTTAGGAATCTCGTGCGTTTCATGCCTCCGTACACACAGGGACGCATATACAAACGTGTGTGCGTCTGTATATATATATATATATATATATATATGTGTGTGTGTGTGTGTGTATATGCTTAATACACAGACACACGCGGAGGGTTACATGGTAGACCGACTCCTGGTATGTAGGAGATTCTCGACTCTCGGGAGAACTAAACCGGTTTCACGCGCCTGAACCATTACGACGTTCTCCCTCTCTTTCTATAGACGCAGCATCTCGCGTGTCTATACACCTCCGTATATACATATACAGATATACACGTATAATACACACACGTATTCGTGATATACGCGTAGGTACGTACGTCCGCGTAAACCGGGTCGCTGTTGAGCGCAACGCGTATCAAGGTTAGCAAGAGACGAGTGAGAGACGAGTGAGAGACATGGGGAGAGGGAGGAGAGACTTTTTACCTCTTCTTTCGTGAATTTTGACCGGGGTTAACAGTATTACTAGGGTTTTTTCCCTCTATAGAAGCGGAGGCGAGAAATAAAAAACGCCGCCTAGAGAAAGCGTATATAAAGCACAATCATCGACGTCGCTTCTATTCAAAATTCGCCTGTCAGGACAGAATTACCCGTAACTCTGTAGACCGTAACTGTACTTGTATTATTATAAGCGAGCGTAAATCCTTTTTGATCGTGGATAAATTAAAAAATACGCGTACATATTGAGCTTTCACAAGAGACTCGCGCATCGAAATACAATAAACGATCGAAACGAGGTGGTGGCACGCTTAATACCATCTATGTAAACAAGTTTAATAAATTATAAACGTTGTCTCGAATGGGAGAAAAAAACTTATGTACCCAAGAGTCACGCGCGCTCGAAATATATTCATTCAAACCGTTCCGTCCACCGATCTCAAGGTGTTGGAAATGCCTCGCGTCATCGGTCACATGTGCACACCTGCGATACATCGACGACTGTTCTCTGCTATCATTACAGCGAGAGGAGTAGAAAGAGAGAAGGTCGTCTTGAAAAAAAGAACTAGCGAAGGTCATGTGCCTAACGCGCGTGCAAATTTCTCTAGGCGACAAGATTTTTCGGCAGAATAGAAATGATCTTTAATGCCACGGTTCATTTTTATTGGCTGAACTATAAATACTTTAAACGAGGCGCGCTTATATACATTTATCCGTACATACGTAACGAACGCGTTCCTCTCGTTAAGACTACTACGGCTATTGATTTATTTACAAGCTTGTTTTTTTACAGACTAAATATAGGTGTATCTTTTAATTCTCACGCAGACTCCGTAGTTTTCCATTTTCTTTTTCCTCTTCTCTTCCTATTTTATATTTAACATACCTCGTGAAAACACCTAATAAATTAACGAAATTGCACGACGGCTTGAACTTTCACCGGGACGACTAGAATTCACACGCAAATTGTTTTCTCATAAAGTCGCGAAATTTACGAACGTTTCAAAACCGCTTCTTCTAAACGTCGTATTCGCGACTTTCCCAGTCTTTGGAGCGAGAGAAAAAAAGAAGTCGTGTGCGTACGCGTGTAGTAAGAACAACGAGGACAATGCAAAAAAATTAGTACACTGGAGTTGAAAAGTCGAAAGAAAAAAAAGAGAACCGTGAGGATGAAAGATAAGCAAAAAAACACCTGCATACCAATCGCGTGATCCATTGCGCAACTCGAGGAAGGACAAGCGGGGCTTAATTTCGCACGCGGTTAATTGACGACGAGAGCAGAGCATTGCTTTGATAATGCGACGCTAGGCTAGCGCGAAAGTAGTATATTTTTTTGAAAATCACCTACGACTTGCGCAATTCCTCCCGTATATTCCTATATAAGGAAGAAGCTGCTGCTGCTGCTGCTGCTGCTGCTGCTGCTGCTGCTGCTTCCGAGCACAGGGGCAGATCTGAATACGTTATTCGAATAATCGAGGAATTTTTATTTTTGAAGTTTGCGTAATGACAATTCTGCTGAGATGGTGATTACAAGAATCGCAAATCGCAAATCGCAAAGTATATTAATTTAACGGTAATGAGGAGTCATGCACGCTCGTAAATACACCTCGATAAATGCGGCTCAGTCAGCGCTTGTCGCAGTTGTTACAAAACGTTTTCGCTCAACCTGTTGCTTCGCTGTCTCGTATATATAATTTTATCTCGAACGAAGCTCCCAGCGAGATTTTGTGCGTGCCTCCTACAATGGCTTTATCGCGTTATCGAACGTGCATTTTTTCAACCTTTCTTCAGTCGTACGTGATACATCATAACGTGATAGCCAGTGACGCGATTGATCGACGCGTGAAGCGAGGATCATTTTCACAAATTGCCGTCAAGGATCAAGCTTCGGTTACAACGTCGCCGAACGATACCGATTACACGTAGTTAAACTAACTTTTCTCTCTCGACGTTGAGAGGGAGTCACATAACTTTGGATCGTTTTTCTCGAGGGCTTATCAGAAAAATCTTCTAAAATGGCCTTTCTTTTTTTTTAGGCGCGTGTTTCGTTGAAGGAAACACGACGACGAACTTGCGAAGATGTCTACAAAGTCGTAAAGTTTTTGAAATATTGATATACGGTATGGAAAATTTGTAAATACGTCGAGGGAACGTTTTGAAACGCGACAACACTGTGCAACAGTTGCATACGCGCCAGTGGTAGCTCGAACGTTTACTGGTCTATTATCAAGACTATTTTCATTTGTATAATTTACGATTAAACTGTCTTCCTCATTTCACTTTAAATGAAGATTAAAATCTGAATTACATGGGCACTTAAAAACGTTTAGAATCCCCTTCGAGAACCACACACACACACAAACACACACACACACACACACGCACACACACAAAAGACATTTGAAACATTCGCATTTCCTTATAAAATTATAACATAGCGTCTGCTCGTCAATTTCGACAAGCTAATTTCACAACCGCGCGTAAACGTACTACATATGCTCTGGATATTTTTCTCATTGTTCAGCACTGCGGCAGCATTTATTTTAATATCAAGCAGGCGAAAATTTGCACCTCGGCAGCAAAATTCGCCTGCCTAAATTCGTCCGTGTTTACATTGCGCGAAAGCTTCTTGCGGATATATACCTCTCTCTCTCCCTCTCTCCCTCTCTCCCTTTTTTAAATTCGTCGATGACGTACGCAGGAGAAGAGGCATGTGAGTGGATCCTTTATATAGAGAAGCCTACCGACTATACGTGAAACGAGATGCAGATCGGCGAATAGGTACGCATGCGACAAAATAAGATGACTCTGAAAAGCCACGTTAAACCGGAAAATATGCGATCCGGTTCAGTCAGTTTTTGCGCTACATTTTACTTTTCGTTTTTCTAATCCTGCGTAGCAACAAGCCTTTCCGTCGCACCGGCTACACAAAATATATCTATACGCGTCCCTATGCAGATCGAGAAAAAAAATTGAATCCATGAATATATATTCGATTAACCGAGAGTGCGAGGGGAAACACGGATGGGGTAGTGTGGGAGAGGGGGGGGGGAGAGAAAGGGAGAGAGGGAGAGAGAGAGCGAGAGAGAGAGAGAGAAAAAAGGAATAATCGTCGTTAAGTAAATACACGATGAAGGGATCAACGTTCCTCGTAGATACATCGGAACGCGAGCAAACAAGCCCATATCCCTCTTGTGACCTCGGTCAGCACTAATGATATAATACGCAAAGATGCCACGTACCGATTCCCTTGGCGGCACTGGCGAGGGCCGGCCGATCGAGCAAGGCGCCGCAGGCCAGGAGTAGACAGCAGAAGCCAGCGAGCCAGTAACCGCTGCTACGGGCGTCACTTCCGCTGTAAGCCTGGGCCCTAAGCTGCTGCTGGTGGTCATCGTCCCGCCGGCGACGTCGCGGTCTCACCGCCATCGCGCCGCGGCTCCTCCGTCCTTACGACGACCCAGCGCCTCTTGCTTTCTTCTTCTCCTCCCTCTTCTCTCTCTTCTTCTGCTTTGGATTTTTTTCTCTCTCTTCTCTAGCTGGTAGACACTGCCACGCACCAAGCACACCGAGCCTCTCTCCGATATCTCTCCTCGTTTCTCTGCGCACTTGACTCTTTTTCTCCACGCTGAAGTTTAAGCGAGCAGGTACGTGTACGACTGTGTGTACGTATGTGTGTAAATAAACGCGCCTGGGTCTTTTTTTACTCTCGGGCGAATACTTAAAAAATGGCGCAGCGAGATAATAATCCTTTTTCTCGCGAAGTACGCTTATAAGTCGCGAGTAATTATGGGACGAGAAAGCGCGCGTTGTAAACCGGTGTATATATCCAGGTGTATACGTGTGTCGTTGCGGAAGTACGAGCGAGCTCGCGCTCGTTGTTATTGTTACGTTTTACGAGGGCGCGTTAAAGAGGTTCTCCAGGAGAAAGAGCAGCGAAGATACGACGATCGGGGGGCTAGTCGCGGTATCGCTCGCTCTCTCTTCTCTAGGGCAGCCGCGGTCGTCTGCCGATTCGGCCTTAGTCCATGGCGTCTTCTATATAACGATACATCTAGATATATATATGTATCAATATATATATATATATATGTGTGTGTGTGTGTGTGTGTGCGTGTGTGTGTGTGTGTGTAAAGTGCGCGCGCTATTTGGTCGTGTTGTCCCGTCGCGTGTATGTCCTTTATACACGCGCACGCACGGAGATTTCGTCGTTGGCACCGTCGCACGGTTCTCCTCGCGGGCTGCGCACTGCACGCACACCTTGTAGACCCGGTCGCGGTCAACAGGCGACTGCCCGGGACTCGTGCCACCACCACAACTACCGACTCTCTCTCCGCGCTCTCTTGTGTTCCGCCGCGAGAGAGACTCACGCCGCGAGTGAGCGAGCGAGAGAGGGACTAACTCCTTTCCTGGTCCCCGCTCTAGAGCCGCGGCCGGCTCTCGGTCTCTCGGGCTCTCTGTATCTATCCGTGGGCCCCTCGTTTCTCGCTGTGTCTGTCTATGTGCCCGTCTATGCGCCCGTCTATGTGTCTCTCTTTCTGTGGTGTGCATTTGTGTGTTGCGCGACCAACATGGCGACTCTCGTGTGCCGGCGACAGGTCCCTCTCTCTCTCCCTCTCGTTACACACGTATACCTCTCCTCGCATGCCCTAACCTCTTCTTTCTATACGGAACGCTCCGTGCCCTCTGTGTATGTATGTATATATGCATACACGTACTACATTAGCGGTTAGCCCCTTCTCCCCCTGTGACTGTGAGCCATCGTCTCTCTCTTTCTCTCTCTCTCTTTCACTTGCTCGGTTGCTCCGCGACTCACGTACACACGTACAGCAACTTGTTGCTCGTTGCTTGTTGCGCTCGGTTCTCGAGAGTCGAGGGAGAAGACTTGCACGACAGAAGAATCGAATGCACCGAGCGCTGTATATGTGTGCAAGAACGAAAATTCACCTTTGCTTCTTCACATTTGCTTCTTCACATTTGCTTCTTCACATTTGCTTCGGAGCTGTCCATATCGATTCCTCGAGGAAATCCCGGTTTTTTCTTCTGTAAATACCGCGCTATAAACGTACGCTGACCAGAGACCGGAGAGTGAATGACCACTTTCGAATTTGCCGCGAATACAAGTTGTCTTTTTCTACATTGACTCGAGTGCACTTCTTTATTCTTTCATCGATTCGAGAGCAGAGCACCGATTTTCTCATAGGCAAGCCTCTGTAAATACATTGCTATTGCTATTGCTATTGCTATTGCTAGTGCTTGCTGTTTCAATTTACGATAATCAGAACGAATAGAACGAAGATTAATCAAATACACGTGTATACGCAGGCGCAATAAATAATCGTAGACGCCAACGAAGCGAAAACAGCGAAATCATTCATTTAAATCATTTATAACGTGGCTTCCTTTTCAGTATACGAATAATACGAAAAGCGCATGAATCTCACACGCAAATGCGTAAAGGCATATACACATATACTCTCTCGCTCTCTCGCTCTCTCACTCTCTGAGAAGTCTCAGACTCTCACACGTACATAGGTATACATTTGGTATATACATATACACCGGACAACAGCAGAGTCGTGCGGCGGTGCGGCGCAGCGGCGCTCGCTCTTGGTCGTCGTGCACGCATTACGTAGGCGCGTTTTTGACGTGTACCGTATAGTTCGTATACGTATGTACATACGCGCCCGTGCTAGCCGCACTCTCGTCTCTCTTGTTCTCCTACTTCCTCCTTCTCCTCCTCCACCTCCACCACCTCCTCCACCTCCGCCACCTCCTCTCTCTCTCTCTCTCTCTCTCTCTCTCGACTTTTTTGACGCTCTTGTTCTTCATTGAGAGGTGAGCCTCGATGTTACGTTTCGATTCGAAAATCGGCTCTCCGTTTACCCACATCCTGTGAGAAGTTTATTCCGATGATTCGTTAGCACGCACGCGATGAAAAAATATGAAAAAAATAGTACTGTTGGTCATCGTACCCTACAGGGAATTCCCACTGGCGTTGAACAGGTGATTTCCGCGAAATATTTCGTTTCGAGACCATTGAAGAAGATGTTTGCAGCTGTTGATCGGTAACGTATGGTAAATATACGAAATCCTAGTTTGTTTATATCGTAAAATTCCTCTCTAAAACCGTCGAAGTTTCCCAACGAGGCGGAGTACATGTTTGTGCATTCCTCGAGGGTTCCTCTCTCTTCTATAGCCATAGGAATAATAACAGCGCTTGGATTTTCCTGTACTGTGTCGAGGTTTGTCGATCGACAGACTCTCCGATGATGTATATATCCTGAAAGGTCTTCTCCCCGCCCATTAAGAGAGAGAGAGAGAGAGAGAGAGAGAGAGAGAGGGAGAAGGAGATCTGAAAGAAAAAATCTGGATTAGGTAGTGTCAGTCACAGCTTTTGTTACGGGGTTTCGTTCTCATTCGAATTTAGTGCAATAAACTAAAATAACGCCATCTAATCTAAGACATACTATGAGTTAAATAATGGAACATTAGTCACGACATGTTTATGTCGAAGATATACTCTCAAGATATTCTCGACTTCTCATCTTAACGCACGTCATTTACTGGCCATATTTTCTATCTTTTTCGATATAAGGATATACATAATGTTAATAATGTTGCATCTTTATTTTTCTCTCATTCCTCCCCGCGCTATATATTTATCCGTTCTTTTGCCGCTCGTTTCCTACTCATTACACTTGACGCTTTCCTCTCTCTCTCTCTCTCTCTCTCTCTCTCTCTCTCTTTATACTTATCTCGCTCTTTCTTCGCATGTCTCTCTCGCGATCACGAGGTAGTATAATTTTTTCCCTCCGCGAAGATATAAAAAAATAGCGTTACGTCGACGCTACCAAGAATCACAATTTCCGAGTGGAAATTTACTGTATAAAAGGATTCGCGAGAATCGCAAGCAAATGCAATCAATCATTGACGTCGTAAGAATTATGGATTGTTCTATAAAACAGCAGTCTTGCGTACGTATAAAACAGAAGAAGAATAAAGGCATAATAAAAATGATTCCGCGGATCGAGCCTTCTTCCGATTGGCATATCTTTATATACGTATATATTTGCAGCATGGGTTATATATGTAGGAACAAGCAGAGACACGACGTGGACTAAACGAAATATGTCGACAAAGCTCGCGAAAAATCCGTAACGAAATTCCCGCGCGTACAGTCAACTCGCGTCGCTGTGCACACCGGTTTTTATTACGAGAAAGAGAAAGAGCGAGAAAGCAGCGTTGGCTCGAGAATATCCTCGCGCTTGTGTACGCGCAGTTGGAAGCTCTTTATTGGCCCTCTATGTATGTGGACTTATATGTATAATTCTATATGTATATTATATCTCTATATATTTTAATATATAATATAATATTATACTACATGTCTGCGTATATTGTATTTTTAGCGCACATTCGCAAGCAGAGAATGAAAAAAAGGACGGCTGGTACAATACAAAACCGCGTGACGTGACAGGTGTAAATTGAATTTTCAATATTGCCAGAGCCGGGTATAACTGTCGAGAAATTTAAACGCTTGTGAAGAAAATGTGCATATTCATTCGTTGTGGGTTTCGTAATGAATTTTGAATTTAAAGCCAAATCATCATTTCCATACTCATACTTATCATAAACGAGATTCATAAGGCATTACTATATTTTTTTTATGAATGTTCATTTTTTACGAGCTCAAAAACAGAAAACAGCATGAACAAATTGAAGGAAGCGAGGATCTTGAAAAAGCGTGTATTCGTGTCTCTTTGGTTTTTCTCTCTCTCTCTCTCTCTCTCTCTCTCTCTCTCTCTCTCTCTCTCTCTCGTCTGGGCTCATGTGCTTAACGGTATACCTCTTGTATACCGACCATGGGGCCGACAAGTAGAAAATCCGGGCTTCCGCTCCTCCTCCCTCGTCGTCTCGACCTTCGAGTGCGTCATAGCACCGAATTTGTAAAATCGAGATATAGATAACCCATGTATATACCTTTTCCCAGGTATATATAATAGCTCGCTCGTATAGATTTTAGTGAACCTAAGCGTATCTTTCAATGGATAGTTTCTAGACAGATTTTACAAGATTGTCCCCTGCAAGGGTCGTTCTCGAAAATATTTAGGATGAGACGACGGGACGTTTAATTGGGTTACATTGATGACTTGCTTCTGTTATTTTCGAGATTTTCTATTATTGAGAGAGCCCTTACTTTCCTTTGATGAGACCTTTCTTTTCATCGATGGTAAAGATAATATTCTGAATTATTGTCTCGTCTGATGACATTCGAATGCACCAATCTGTGTCATAAATTTCAAATGAATAATATGTTTTTCAAATTTTCACAAAATAAGATCTGCAACATTTCAAAATATACGGACAGTTCGAATTATGTAAATAAATTTTCAACAACTTTTCGAAGTTGGTAAGAATGTTTTTTAAAAATTACAGCGGTCGGTATACCAACGGTTCTCAAAAGCGAGCGCGTATAAAATCGCTTTTATCCGCGTAGTACATCTAGTCGGTAAAGGAAATTTCTGTCTTGCAAGGCGTAGTCCTCTCACCTCTTGACACCGAAAAATGACATGTTAATTATTTGTGCCTCCGAGTTTATTGGTTAATATCAAATTTAATACAATGGATAGATTTGAATACACTGATATGTTAATATTACCAAACGAAAATCACATCAGATATGATCGTGGAGTCAGACTTTATGATGGAGAAATTAGGGTATGTTGTTTAAAAAAAATAGGACAACGTAACCTTTGTGACTGTAACTATTTTTCTATACGTTAAATCAAATTAATGAATTTTGCTGGTTTTTAAACAATTCTTTTATCGAATATACCATTGATTATTTCATGTAGGTTATTATAATTTCAGACTTCATTTGAGGGTGGTGAACTGATACTTACAAGTCACAGGATTGTTTACAAAACAATAGATGATGTGACGTTTGCTCTGCAGCTTAGGTTGATCATTTATTTTGAAGAAGTCAATCCTGGAGCTTTATTCTTCACACGTAGCAAAAAAGTTATTTTGCATCTTTCAGAACCCCATAGTGGTATGTACTGTCTGATAACAAATAAATTTTATAAACATCCAACAATCGATGAAACTTTTATGTTTATTTATAGATAAATTAACTGGACCTATAGATAATAGCAGGTATAACTACGTGAAGCTGTCATTTAAAGATGGCTTTGATCCCAATTTCATAATACATTTATCTGATGCAATTGCAAGACGAGTTTGGGAAAGTGTTCCTCAAAGTATATCAACCAATACAAGTACAATAAGTCCGGTTAGAAATCTTTGCCTTTTATATAAACTCTTTTTGTATAAGTGGTAAAACTGAAAAAATTTGTAATAGGGAGGAGTGAGTCAAAGGCAGCCATTACCTGCCATCAAGCCCAGAACTGGTATTATCGGCATTGAGCGCAGCCTGCAGGAGCAGCAGAGGGCTACAGATGAGAGCATCAACGTTGCCTTCCAGGACCTGAAAAAATTGATGGGCATGGCTAAGGATATGGTTTCTATATCCAAGACTATATCAGCAAAAATAAGGGTGATTGTCTGAATGATACAGTTCGCTAATAGCGTGTCAAGTCTCATAATGCGAGAAAATTACAGGAACGACAAGGTGATATCACAGAGGATGAGACTGTTAGGTTTAAATCTTACCTGATGAGCCTGGGCATTGACGATCCAGTTACTCGGGATGCCTATAAGAGCAGCAATGAATACTTCAAACAGTTGGCTCGACAACTAGCTGAAATTTTGGAAGAGCCAATTAAAGTGTGTAAACTTATTTATAATAGTTTTGCATTGTTATATTTAAGATGATTTTTCATCTATTTTTAATATACTAGAATTGAAATGTACATTCTTCAATTCTTCTTTGTCAAATATAAATTTCCTATGTTATTAGGAAGTCGGTGGCATGATGGCCTTGACCGATGTTTATTGCCGAGTCAATAGAGCCAGAGGTCTGGAACTATTATCTCCTGAAGATTTGTTAAACGCATGTAGGCAATTAGCACCTTTGAATCTGCCAATAGTATTAAGAACTTTTGATAGTGGTGTTATGGTTTTGCAGTCCAGAGCTCATAGCGATTATGAAATTGCTGAAGCTGTTTCTCTACTGGTAAGTAGTGTTATTCACGTTTATAAGAAAATCAGTATCTAATATAACATTTTTCACAACAGATAAAAGATAGAGGGTCTGTGACAGCCACAGAACTTGCACAATCCGAAGGAATTTCAATGGTCCTAGCATGCGAAAGGCTACTGATGACAGAGAAATATGGCAAAGCATGCAGAGATGATTCCATAGAAGCCTTGAGATTCTATCCTAATCTTTTCCTTGAACAAGAGACGTGATAAATAGAAAGAAGAGCAAATGAGATTTCTTAATTCGAAGCATAAATGGTCCACCAAATTTGGCCATGGAATAAGGCAAATTCAAGTATCAAAAGTACAATAAATATATATACATATATATATATATATATATATGTGTTTATGACGGTCGATGGAAAGTGTTACTTAATTGTCTAGTGCATTAATATAAAAACACAGAAGCTTTAAACTGATAAATGTAAAGAGATATTTCTGTGCATTCAGAATGACGAATAGCACGCCTGTATAAAGTTAACAATAACGAATAATGTATATTTCTCAGGCTCTCAACGTTTTGTATTTAGCCATTATTTTATTTAAAGCGCATCGCTAATTATACGGTTTTGTTAATAATAATCGTCTTTCTCTCTTTCTATATTCACTGCAACACGAACCCAGACTCTGCGTCAACGGAAATTTCCGAAATACGTTTTCCCTTTGTCCATTGAGCTGCAAATATCCTAAGTCCTAAATCCTCAATTCACAATGTATACACAGAATGAATAGTTCGAATTTGCACATTAACGAAAACAATACCCCTCGACTGAAAATGCTGCGTACCGATATCCCATTAGTCGAGGCTTATCCACCAGGATGATCCGTCTACCTGGTCTTTTAACCTTAAAAAGGGGTAAAAGTGCCGGGCGAGTTCCAGCCGTTGGTTCCAGGAAAATCAGCTCATCTCGAATTGCGCGCCACAAGTCGGAACCCGATGACGTCTCGCGAGCTCCTCCCTCGACGACAGGTTTCAGTATCCAATCGATGCTCGGACCGTCGTCGATCGTTAATCCGAGCTTTTAACCTGACGGAGCTTCTCTTGGAAAGTAGTGAAAATCCCTACGGGCGTTGATCGCGAAAAAACAATGGATTGGAATTGTTGTATCGGTATTTATTAAATGAAAGCGAACAAAGGTGAAAAACGGCTCGGAAAAATTCGACAGGAACGGAAACAGCCGAGAATAGTCGAGGGCTCCGATAGTCAGGATTGGTGAACCGACGTTCACGTGCCCCTAACCTCGAACGTCATTGGACGGCGTCGAGAGCGCAGAGAGTGGGGGGTCAGGCATAGCAAACGAGGTTCTCCCGGCCGCGCAGTTGCCAGCAGCCACCATTCAGTCACAAAGACAAACTTGTACGCGTATCTCAGGGGTTCGCGCGTAGTCGGCGGCAAGAGAAGGAAGAGAAGAAAGAAAGCTGTGCTATGTGTAGCCGAAGAATGTGTTCGAACAAGGCCTCGATATTGAGTTTTATCAAAAGTTGAAAGTCTGCGAGGAGAAAGAACGAGGAAGATATAATTCGTAGTTCTCAGAGAGACAGAAGAAGTATTGCTGTTCGATCGATTCGCGCGAACGCAGGAGGAGGACGGGAGTATAGTCGGTAAATATATAAATATAAATATATAACTGTAAAACGTCCCAAACAAACAAAGCTGCTACTGCTGTTACTGCAGCGTGTGTACCCAACTGTACATATCGATAGGAGAGAAAGAGCTGCCTATAGCTGAATATAGCTGAATATAGCTAAATACATATATGTATATCTCTTTGTGTGTACGTGCGCCGCGGCTCGCTCCGATTTCTCTCCCGTCCCGTCGCTTTTCTCGCTCGCCTTACGAGTTACGATTAGCCTTGCTATTACAGCGATACGCGTATATACGCGTATACCTTCGATTCCCCTCTAATATGTCTTTCTCTCTCTTTTCTCTGTCCTTGCCGCAGCCGCAGTAGCAGCAGCAGCAGCAGTAGCAGCAGCAGTAGCAGCCAGCAGTCCAGAAAAACACAGAGCGGTTCCGCCATCTTGTGGAGCGATACGCTCGTCGTGTTCTATATAAACATACCACATCGGAGAGAAAAAAACACAGATCAGCAGTAGTCTCGAGCGCGAGTTTTTCCAGCTGGAAAAATTTTAGTATCGCGAGATAGAGAGAACAAACGCTATAGTAGTTGCTTATTATAGCGTGATCGTGCGTGCGAAGGGGAGAAATAGAGTAGGAATTCTGTAGAGATAGAAGAGAGTGACGACGAGACTACTTGCTATCGAGGGGTGGCCGAAGGTCACCGGATGTGGCAAAATAATTCAACGTTAGTAGTGCCCCTGAGCAGTGGGAGGACATTAATAACAGCGGCGAGAAAGGCTCATCTGTGGCTAAGACCAGAAGCAACATCGCGATCCTCGTACTACAATCGCAGAAGAACCGAGTCGAGGTAGCACACCAGAGACACGGCGCTTGATAGATTCGCAGGTATTAGAGATTTTCACTTCTCTTTCTCTCTTTCTCTCTTTCTATTCTTTTCCCCGACAGAGAATGATTCATCGAAACGTGCTCCATGAGAATAACAACGAACAGCACCAGGAAACGCTTCGCTTTGTATCTCTGATGTGTGTGCGCGTATGCAAACAAACGATCCGGAATTTTAAGAATAAAAAAAAAACGACTTGACGTCGGAAACGCGAAAGAAAGTTTGTTTACGTAAAACTCTGGCTTCTCTGCCAGTGGCATATATACATATATATAAATATTCGTCGGCCGATCTCCCCCACCACCTTTTTAGGAGCTCTAGGCTCTGGCGTTTTATTGCGCAGTTCTGACTCGCCGACGTTCTATAGTAGCTTCCCCCCTCTCTCTAGCTTTCGGACCCTGTTTATAGCGCCGACCTGTCTGTCGGCTCTTTTTTGCCCCTGCCTGCGTGCGATTATTTTCTCTTCCTTTTTCCGAATTATGAGCTATCTTTCTCTTTTGGGGTAGGAATTATATTTAGTTTCGAATCGATTTATTCGACTCCATTTCATTAATATTTTAATAATCGTAGGAGAGAACCTTTATGGACAAGCGAGGGACAGGCGTGATTATTTTATGCGGGCGAATGTCCGTGACCCCGAACGATGATGTATCATCGCTGATCGTGCTAAATTCATTATTTATTTCTTTTTCCAAATTCGTATACAATCTCTCTCTCAATCGATTCTCTAAGATTGAGAATTTCTCAAGCGTCGATCAAGCGATGTAACCGTGTAAAATAAAACATAGAAAGTCGTATGTTACACAACTAGATCTAATGACTAACTAATGGCTATTTGGCTTATTAGAAGCATCAAAATTGTTCACGCTTTATTTATATAAAATAATAATGAATAAATAATATATATAATAATGTGATAAATCAGATTATCTGAAATTAAAAAGTGCATTCTAAACATGCGCTCAAAAAAAAAAAAAAAAAAAAAAAAAAAAAAAATGGATTTTTCTCCTATTTTTGTTGTAATACCATTCGATTGATCCATTTCGAATATTTTTTCGTCGTTGCACAAGTATATCGAATTTTGCGAATTAAATTTTTCCATGGGACTGTTCGCACATTGCGCTTCTCAAAGCTGTACTCTTTTTCTCATGATTCACAAGACGCAAACATACAAATCGGCTTGCGGAAAATATTTTCATCATCGCTTATCGCGTTCTTCGGAGAGCATTGCTATCTCCTCCTCTTCCTCCTTTCAATACTCACGCACACGTATAAAGACGTTAAGTTGTTTACGCGATTTATTGAGAAGTCGATGCGTACTTCGTAATAACCCGTTCTCGAGGCTTATAGAACAGGAATCGATTTGAAAGTCTAGCGACGACCGAACTCGTACCGAAGCTACTCTAGCCTTCTCGACGAAATATCCTACGGTGTGTAATAACGACGTGACCGAGCTGTGCTACCACTGCCATACTCGCGAGAGTCAACAGTCACGCGCTTGGCAACATTGCGCAAACCACGAAGTGGAGACGATTTTTCCGTGATTGACGCACACGTTATATGTACAGGTACATGTATAGGTATAGAAAAGTGTGGAAAAAGAAACGACACAAAGAGAAGCCCGTATAACCCAGAACGGCTGGCGAGCGTTGAGAGATTTTCGAAGCGTCCGCATTCTCCCTCTCCTACCATGCTGTCGGACTCTTTCTCTCTCTCTCGACAGCTGCTGTTGCCGTGGCGTATACTTTCTAACTTGCCCCGGTTGTGGCCTGTAGCAGTCGCTTCCTTTATGTGCCCTGCTCTCCCACCGCGTTTCAGGCTTTCACAAAGCCAGAACGCTTGCCAGGCTTCGTTCTTTTTTTCGACGGCTGCGTTTGCGTGAGACAGGCAGGCCCCTGCAACGGGAAGTCACAGACGCGCTCCGCCCTGGGAAAGTAGGGGAAGGTTCGGGGCTTTTTTCTCTTTATTTTTTCTTTATTTTTGACCTCTGTGTTTTTCACATCGTAAAACGTCCAACTTTTCGGATGATTAACGAATGGATGCTTGGTTTTCGTTTCAGGCGATCCTAACAGCTTCGACGGCATATTTTCCGAGCAGTCTCCGAGCCAACGGCACCATCATTATCATCAGCTGCAACGGCAACAGCAGCAGTAGCAAAATGACGAACTCAACACCCAAGAACAACAAGATCGCGAGGCAATGCTCGCCCAACACTCAAGGCAAGAGCAAGCGTAACGCGAACTACGTGAAGACGGTTACCTACTTCTCCAGTGGTAATAACATCAACCCCGGAGCAGGTAAAAGCGTTGTTCAGAGCAGCGCTGGAGCAGGTAAAAATACCGTCCAGAACAACGCAAGTGGACGCCACAACAGCAGGTTCTCCAACGGCGGTGGAAGCCAGAGCTGCAGCCCACCGCGCAGCTCCGCCAAAAATATTCCCCGCAACTCGCCTAACCGTTTCGACAGCCCGAGGTGAGAAAAGGATAAGATGAGCTTTGTATATATATTACGATTTGCAAGCGAGGTTCATGGTGTTGATTGATTTGTATTTATGATGCTTGCAGGGGCAGCCCGACCAACAGCTTCTACGCCGGGGCCAAGTTCTCGGAGCCACCATCGCCTGCTAGCTTACCCAAGCCGCCCAGTCATTGGACCGGCTTGATGGCGAGCTGCAGAAGCGAGGCGTACAACGGTTCCTGTCACATTTCCAAGCACTTCGAAATGCTCGTGAACGTCCAGGCTTGATATCGCAAAATACCGAAAGAAGTTCAGTTCTAGAGTGCGCGTCGGCGATCCCATTGAGATTCGATTCAGTGAATAATTTGTGCGCGCCGGTCTCGTTTATCAACATCATGAGCCGCGCCAGAAAAAGCAACATCTGTTACCACAACAGCAGCAACAGCAGCAGAATCATCAACAGTATCAGCAGCAGTAAAGACCGCACGACGGAGCCTCGCGATATTTTCGCGATTTGTTCGCGATTTGTTCGCGATTTGTTCGCGATTTCCTAACGCGCGGATGTACAGTAATAATCAGTGCCCAAGCGGAGAGCAAAGTTATAATAACAAACTTCTCGATGGAGTTACTTTGTGTTTGTGTGACGATGCACGTTGTGCGCCATCTTTCAGCAAGGGACACATATTTTCGAATTCGTTCAAAGTTGTATTATTATACACGTGTGATGGGGCTCCATTGAAAGCCTGTGATTTTAAAAACCCTCGACGCTGATGCGGAGAGAAAGAAGATACAAAGAAGGTGAAAGATGAGGCGGAAGAAGAAGCACTGGGACAGGTAAAATACGTAAGTGAAGATGTAGTAGCTTCAACAGACTGCTGACGACGATGATTTTTTCGAAGGGTTAGGTAGGAGACCTATCGTACCTAAATAATTGCATTGATGCGTGGGAGACGGAGAAGGAGAGTATGCTCGGTGCTTCTCCTGATACTAAGCTCACCTGCTGCATTGCGTCTCAGTAACTATAATCGCGTTTAACATACGATTCTCTATTTGGCGAGCCGTGTATAAAGATGTAAACATGTATTTTAGATTATCGTGTATTATTAAACGGATACAATTACACTTACACACACATATACACAACACTTACAAAAATGTCTATCCAGTGAAACGTTTGAGCGAATTGCGAGCGAAAGAAGCTGTGTAAAAATCTTTTATTTCGAGGAACGCCGAGCTTCAACGTCTCTCTCTCTCTCTCTATAAGAGAACTCTTTTGTTTCCATGCGACAATGTGACGACGCGAATCATTTTCGCTTTCTCTTATATCACCCCACCAACCCCACCCCTTCATCTTTCTTTCTCTCTTATTCTCTCGAGAAAAACCAAAAAGTCTATCTTGTTTTTTTATTTGTTTGAAATTAATTTGAATTCAATATCGACCCAGTGAACGTCTCGTCGTGCGACTGACGGTAACTGTATATTTACGATGTTTTCGCGACGTGATTAATTATATATATACATTATATGAAACGGATGCCTTTCGATCAGAATTAAAAAAACAACGATCGATCGGAAAATGTGACGGCGAGTATATATAATTATTAAACAAAGAATGAAACAAAAACTGAAAAGGATATTCGAGGTATTAGAATTTATGGGAGAGAAAAGACACAACAGCAGAAACTCGATGGACCTTATTAAAAAAGTAGTAGTTTATACACGTGATTTAAATAGAGTTAAATACAAAATAACGGGGTAAGACGGGATAGAACGTGTTTGTTTTTAACTGTACAAAATTTTTCGACGAGTCACACATTTACGAAACACAGTTAGAAGCTAATTCGTAAATTCAAACAGCTTACGCAGGCGACCGCGTCGTCTCGTATGGCTGTCCTCTCCGTGCATTGCCGCCGTATCGTGTATTTTCGTTTTCTTCTTTTCTTTCCTTCTTATACTATTATAATAATTTATCTTTTTTAAACTAATAATTAAGTATTAAGAATATTTTTACGTTTCTTTTTTGTTTTTTTGCGTAACTTTGCAACGATTGATTTTGCAAAGCCTTATACAGAAAAGCGAATGATTATAGTGGATATATACGTTGAATATATTCACTAAAGTGAAAATCTTTTGGAGTGAATGTTTTTCTTTATTTTATTTTATTTTATTTATTTTTTTTTTTCATTAGTAAGTTTCGAATGAAGTTATACACTGAGTATGTATACACAATTATTCACTTTTATCTAAAGAACAATAGCGCGAGCTCAATCTTGAAGCGTGAAAAAATCGCTTATGTGCCAACGCGAAGCTAATGTGATTAACCTTAACGGGAAAAATTAGATTTATTTTTTATTTTCTTAAAAAAAGAAAACAAAGAAAATCCAATGATAAAATGAAAGATGAATTGTGATTTCTTTGAAAATCTAAAAACGCGTCGTGGACAAGATTGAGTTTGCCGAAGTTTGATAAATATCGTGTTCGTGGAGCCTTTGTTTTAGTCGAAAAAAAGCGAAGCGCGCGCGAAACAAAATTCTGAAGTAATCGGAAAGGAGTTTAGAGTCACGATTGACAAGGCGAAAACAATCCACTTAAATTTTTTTCCATAGAATGTAAGCCATTATTGTTACTTCGAAGAAATAATGAGGGCAGAGGTAGTATATTAAAAGTAAGCGCAAGCGCAAATTCAAATATCTTTTGATTATTATATTCGATTCAGACGAGAGCGAGCGTAATTCGCTCGTGTTCGAGAGATTTTAGTTTGATCGCGTGTCTTTTCGTGCCTTACGAACTTAAGTTTAACTTTATTATTATAACGTGTTTGATTAATATATAAAAAATTATATTTTTTCTTATTCTCGAATTATTTTATTTAAGGGTTGGCGTTACGTACAAAATCAAAATCTTTTTTAAGTCCTGTTCACGAGGAAATCACCCGGAAGAGTTGTGTATAGATTGTTACCAATTTCTGTTTTAATTCAAAAGAACCGAAACAAAATACTAAGTCTGTCTTATCTCTGTGTTTTCTTCGCTGTCGGGCCAAGAACGTATGTGATTGAATGTAATGCGGATGTATGGTTAAGAGTGCAAGATGAAATAAATAATAAAAAAACTTAGACGATACGCGAAGTAACCGTGTAAATGGCATTTACTTTTTTGTAGGAAATTGTTTTTAAGCACACTTTGAGTCGAAGGCTTGATTTTTTCCTGGAACCTGCTCGTTGGGTCGACTTTAGTATTTTTCTTTTAAAATCACCAATGTACTTTTTATCTCGCTAAATTTGAGAAATTCGATTCATTTCCTTGGTTTTATCGACGTGACGGTTCACGATTGTGGGACTCGGTATCCGAACCGAAGCGAGGCACGCCAATATTGTACGCTAAAATAAAGATTAATGGAATAAAAAATAGAATAGGCGCAGACAAAATAAGAAACAAGCAGCAAACGTCGATTTTTCTCGCGAGATACGGGAAACAAACGAAGCCTGAGATTCTCGGGGGGGATGAAATTAGCTGTGATTCTTGAGACCCTATAGGTACGACTAATTTTTAATCGAGTACACGGTAAAACGAGACAAAATAATTATTATTGGGATAATACATATTTCAATGTATGTATATACATATGTATACATATAAATATATCCACACACGTCGATACACACGTCGATACACACGCATATATTATATTGTATACTATATTATGTACACGCGAGATAAAGAAACAAAAAAAGTATTAAGTCTAATGGATTGGAAAAATCAAGTAATAAAGTATCTAATTTAAATAAGTCAATAGGGAGGTCATAAGAGCCGACGTCAACGATACCACGAACCGGGCCATTAAAAAACAATCTGTTTAACGAACTGCTTACCTTATATTAAAATAGAGAATCTTAACGAAAAGGCAGAAAGTAACGAAACTCGTCCAAAATAATTTCCATTCAGTCGCTGAAATTCCAATTTCAAACGGTGTCGTATATATATATATACATGTATCTAGAGCAACAGCTAACGAGTCGTGCGATCGTTGATAATACGGACCATAGAAGCGTGTGTTATTAAACTGAGGGATAATATCGGTTCCTTAAATTCCTCCGACAAGAGGAAAGTCGAAACTTTTTTAGGATAGTAA
This sequence comes from Apocrypta bakeri, assembly GCA_018906985.1. NCBI lineage: Eukaryota > Metazoa > Arthropoda > Insecta > Hymenoptera > Pteromalidae > Apocrypta > Apocrypta bakeri. The sequence continues at coordinate 1,743,959 of JACCIA010000022.1, forward strand.
AGGAGATATTTAGGATAAGTAAAAAGCGATTGCGAGTGGTGGGCCGTTTCGAAGGAGAAGCTGTCGTTTTTTCTCATCACACATTGTGTGTAAATATTTTAATCACAGATACATAATAATTTTACTAATTTTTTTTTAAATTGCCTGACTAACATCTTCTTACATCTCTGTTCTGAAAAAAGGTTTTTCTTTCTTTAAAAATTCGCTCTCGATAACAAACGATTGGAATAAAGCTCGAAGACGAGAAAAATTTTAGTGTTCGGAACGGCCCCCAGTCAATCGGCATTTTATGTGATACTCTAACGTACAAAAAATCGTTCGTCGCATTAGGTTCGTTCAGATGATCTTTCAGAATGTGGCATGATCAGAGGGTAATCCGAAAGGTGAACACTAAATGTATGCTCTATAAAGAGAAAGAAAATGATAAACTTTTTTTCGTCCTCTTTTTTTTTTCGCAATACCACTCGATCGATGTATTATTAATATTATTTCGTTTTCTTTTTTTCTCGTTAATTATTTTTAAATTAATACTCTTGGAGTCTGCTAGCTCTTATCGCCAGCTCCGTACCGAAAAGATCTCCTTCGTGTTATTAAGTTGTGTAAGTTTTGTCTATTTTATATATATATACCTTATAATGTGACAAATCATTTTTACACTGTGTTCAGATGGAACAAAATAAAAATTTATTCCACGCGTATGTATATAGACAACCACAACAAAAATCAACAACAAAAAATCACAAAAAAGCTAAAAAAAATTGTTTACTTTTGTCTTATAAATGAAATTACGCGGTCGATTCACAAATACCTTACTTTCTTTCTTCCCTGAGTACACGTACTATCTCCTGTTTCTATATATCCGGAGAAAGCGAAGATTATGTCAAAAGCGACTGAACTTTTTCGGTGTAGGTAAACAGTATTTGATACTTGACTTGAAGCTTGTCTGGATTCGATATCGACGCAACATTTTTTGCATAGTTTCTCCGGCGACGAGCGCGGAATAAAGGACGCGACGCTTAAACAAATACGGATTTGCAACTAGTCCGATTAAATAAAAGCGTTCGTCGAATTTCGCGCTCGACGTCGATATGGCGAAACACGGACAAATTTATTCACACATACACTCACACACACACACACACACACACACACACACACAAACAAACAAACAAACAAACAAACAAGGTGTCGAAACTTTCGAAATTCGCGCGAAATCGAGCAAAATTCACCGAAAGCGCCGACGACACCACACGAAAGAAAAAAAAGATCAAGTAGTTTTTAAGCGAGCGTAGTTATTAAGAAGAACCGAGTTTAAAGATTCCAAATAAACACAAATGTAAGGAGGGAGAAGGAGAAGTGCTTAAATGAAATAAGTCAGGGCGACGATATGCGTATTTAAGACACGATAAAATCCACACATTTGTACATATATATATAAATATATATATGACGCCTTCGAGCGAAGTTCTTTTTGTAATTTTTTGCGAAAACTTTACAAGCGAGAAACTTTTGCCGAAAGGCGACTTCATTTTGTATAGACTCGCTAACGCGTAACAGGTGAAGAGATAAAGTCGATTTTATGAACGAATACAAAAAAAAAAATAACAGCAAATATACGTCGCCCTGACCTGAAATAGCTAGAAACAGCGGCTATTACTTGTGACAAAACATCGGCGAGGAAAAAAAACAAAATCATCGCTTTTCTCCCTCCTTTGCCTTAGAATTTAACTGAAAAATAAGCGTTTTTAAGGGTTTCGCGAAGGCGCACAAATGAAGAGGATTTTTCGAAAATCAAAATGACATTTATTGATGTTTTACCAACAATGATAAGTAAAAAAAGTCCAATTTCTCACGCACTTTAACGATGATATGAAGAAAAAAAAGATAAACTTACCCGTACACATTCTATAATAAAAAAAGATATGACAAATCCGTTCTGTGCGCGTTCGCGAATGCGCGACACGATGAATTATGAAATAGAGGCAGCCGGTTCTCGCAACGTCGCCATCTACCTGCACACGCACATCCGAGTTAGTAATATAGAACCAAAACTATGTATGTATGTATATATATATATTTATGTATATACACACTTACACAATTATATTATACGTGTCAATAGAATTTTTCGAACGACGTGGTTATGGAATTTACAAAACAATAAATCGTATAAGGTTATCCGAAAGTTTTACATTAATATACATAAGAGAAAGAAATGCAGAGCGTGTGCGGTGAGAAAGGTAAGACGTTCGGGGACGATATGGCCAGCGAACTTTGTACATTTAAGCGTAAGATTTAAAGAAAAATGAGCGAAGCATAGAATATATATATTATATTAAAATGAAGAAACACTGTGAGGTTACGGCGCGAGACGCAACACACGTTTCGCACGCAATTTTTTCGCCCGCCGCCGGTTAATGCGGCGGAAGTACTGACTACATTTTAGAGCAAGAGCGGAACAGATTATTCGAGAGATAATACAAAATTTTGCGAGATATAGCGACGATATTCAATACCGCGAATAGTATATTGATTGTATCTGACACAAGAGAGCAAAAGCGCGTAAGGTTTCACATTAAAAAAAAAAAAAAATTATGAAGACATCTCGAGGAAAAAAAACGAGATTCACAATGTGTAATAGTTGAAGAAAAAAAAATCAGAATTGTGAAAAAGCATCTATTCATTCAACGTTAAGTCAAGAGGCGGACAAAAAATCATATGCACACAAGATTGCGCGAGTGCTTCCTGATCAATATTATAAAAGAAAACAATTAGTAATTTAACAGTGAATAACTTTGTCAAACAAAAATCTTTGATATCCGCTACACTTGTGTCTTTCGGCCTCATTATATTCCATCTCGATGTATTATTACAAACTCTATATTTGTTGTTCGTTTTTATCTGAAAAAAAGAAATTTATTGTCTCTGTAATATTCTCTAATTGTGAACGAAAGAGCTCGCAAGCTACGGGAAAAGCGCGCGCGTGGATGAGCTTTCATTTGGCGAGATAAGAAAAATATAATGAGTAAATTCGCTTAAGCCTTGATCCACTTGGCAAATAATATGTCAAAATTTTTTTTCAAGAGTCGTCACGAGATTTTTTTTCTTTGCGAAGAGGAAAATCAACCGGATATTTTTGGACCACTGAAGGGAAAATCGATCATCCGCGCGCGCGCGCGCGCGTTTTCGCGAGTACTATATCTTTAGTATAATATTGTTTCTCGTTTTCCTATCGATTACATTGTATATTGTCACACACAAATTTCGTTTCGGTATATTCGTCTCAGTTTGTAAGAGCATTACAATGTCACTGTATTATTCTCATCTCCACCGATCGAGGCATTTTTACGTTTGTTTTTACATTTTAACGCGAGAGAAAGAGATACAGTTGTATGCGAGCGAAAATGTTTATTCGTACGGAAAGCGTTATTATATTATATACAAACTCTATACATATACACATAATGTATGATAATTTTTAAGATGAAAAAGATGGTTTTTTTGTTCAATTCGCGCGTCGAAGAAAAGAGTGAAAAAAGAAGGTTTAAAGATTGCGGCAGAAGAGAAAAGGTGGATGGATTTAAGGGAAAGAAGACGCAAGGATAACGGCGATCCGTTCCTTGATTCTTTGAGAGCAGACGAAACTAAAACGGCGTTATAGATAAGGCTTTAAGTTTTAAGCTACGAATCACTGTGATTTCCGTTCAAGATGCAACAACTGATAAAAAATGTATAAGTATATAATCTCTCAAAAGGCTTTCGAGTCGTTTGCGTGTCGGTGACATGGTGCGATATGATGGAAGAAATAACTTAGTAACAAAACAAAATAATGAAACGAGACAAAAAATTTATCGAATTGTAAATATATATACATGTATAGAAATAAATCGATTGTGATGCGATAAATATTGGACAAGAAGTATGTGTATTGAAGAAGTCAGAAGTCGCAGAGATAGAGTATCCAGTGAAAAAAATGAATTCGACAGAATTGATGACAAGGAATTCGAATTGGCCGAGTGACGTCAACGAGAAGCAGAGTCGTCTAGCTAAGTATCCCTCTGAAAGAAACAAGCAATGGCGAGGATCTTCCCGTCGACGGGAGAAAATAATCGGTTTCTCGTTCACCTACACTCGGATGGAAAGAAATTGATCGGTACACACGGAGTTGGCCAGAATCGCGATGAGCCTCCCTCAAAGGGACGCGAGCGATAACGCAAAGCGGATCGAGTATTTCGTGTAAAACGTAAAAGGCGATGGAGCAGAGATTGGAAAAATACGAAGGAGAAAACGAAGAATCGGTAGGAGCCGTCCCGACACCAAGTGCCGACGAAGTATAATCCAGATGAAACAAAAGCATAGTTGACATCGTATTGGTTCGTTCACTGATACATAGCAAAATCGTTATATGTACTTCACGATCGACCCACACATAATAAAAAAAATATCCACGCATGTATACATACACACATCAGCTCACTCGCATAGAAGGCCACCTGTGTTTACAGGTGAAGAAAAATGAGAAACAAACAAGGCATAATTAAAAATAATAATCGATGTCACCACACAATAATAGCGGACGAAGTTAAGATAACGCCTAGTATATCTACGAACGAAAGCTAGTTTTGTTCGACATGATGAGAGCGAAGTAGAGGGAGAGTCGGAGAGATGAAGAGATGAAGAGATGAAGAGAGAAAGAGAAAGAGAAAAAGGTGATTAGAGAACGGCATCAGTAAGAGGATGTGACAAGCTTAAAGGAAAGAAAAAAATGGGCGCGAATGTTGAAGTCGAAGCCTCTGCAGCGGCAGAGTACCATATGTGCATGATCATACGAGAAGAATATCAGAGCGCACGAGTGTGAGGGTGCGACAGAGTTCCGAAGTAGCCCGGCCTCGGCAAACATATATAAAAAAGCCAGCCGGGACAGCCGCGCTACCCGTTTATTGTTCCCGGGAAGCTCGGAGAGTATATCGCGAGCTCGTCCACCACCGCGTGACTGTGATACTACCGAACCATATAAAAATGTAAAAATTGTCTCTTTGAAAGAATAGGCAACCAAAAAAAGGGAAGATGTATCCGTACGCCAAAGTGCGTCCGAGCGCGTTTGTTGTTTCGTGTATGCAAGAGTGTGTTGTGTTAACCGAGTGCCTGAGAAGATTAGCAAAAAAGGCGATGAATAGTTCGATAAGATGATACGATGAGAGGATGGATCTTTGCCTAATCCCCACGTAGAAGTAAGCATAGGCGGATTATGTCAGTGCAAAGAGCGACGGCAGGGTTGTCTTCCAGCGTCGACGCGCTAGCGTGCAATAGATGAGAAAAAATAAGAAGAAGTGTTCCGTGAAGTGCTGCAGAGAAGATACCCAATGTTTGCCCAAGCTTTATCTGAACTTGACGAAGAGAGGAGTTTGTAGTTTTAAAGCGAAAAAACATGCTTTCAGCGAAGTGGAGAAGAAAGTATGAAAGACGTGTGCTCTTTCATTGATAGACCGACGCTTTTTTGGATCGACCATATAATTCATATTAGATTTTAGTGTACACAAAACTCTGGAATTCACAGTCTCCGGATCAGTCATGAAGATTCTACATTCTTAATTTTATCTTCCTTCTAGAAATTCCCTTTCCTTTATTCGATCAGTTTTATTCCATTACTATGTTTCACACTGGTACATTTCACTCTCGACGGAAGCCAAATTGTGGAGTTACGCCTTTACATCCGGAGGCTCGGCTGCAAAATTCAAAAGATTATTTTATTATTCTGCTCTTCTTTATACCCAACATATGTATTAAAAAAACAAAATTTCAATATAAAATGTACCATCCTCCCCAATCCTTAAATTCCCCGTACATAGTTATTTCCAAATTCAATATTCCCCCCCCCCCCCCACCCTTCCTTAGGGCCCTTTTCAGGGCCCGCAAATTTTTGATGATGAAGAACGAACTATTTATGATTCTTTTAACGAGATAATTTAAAAAACTGCCCTTTTCAGGGCAAATGGAACAAACAAACTATATAAATCAGCTCTTTTCAGAGCTAAATCATATCAACGTATTATTTTAACAAACAGTCCTTTTCAGGACTATATAAATATATATTTATTTTTCTACGTACGTTCAAACTGCCCTTCTCAGGGCAAAATCTATTTTCAGTCAGGCCAAATCCCGTAAACATTGAATTCAGACTGAACCAAGGACACGCTGATGAGAAACTGGCAATCATTTCCAACGTGGCCTATATTTCATCCGAGAATCCGAAGCTTTTCCGGATAATCGAAAATGTGTTTCTTTTATCTGGTATATCGATGTAAATCGATGGTATAAATCTTGTGATAAATATTTAACGCTTATCCCACATACTGAGGACTCGGTCTAATTTACGTACAGATTATAAACGTACAAATCTGTATGTGTAGCAAAATTATAATCATAAAATCTGTTTTATATTTAATAATCACGACAAGTTGCGAACCGTGTTGATTACATATAACGATTGATTTTTATCGATTCCCAGATTATATCGATGGTCAACGTTACCAGCAACAGCTAACTCTGGAGTAGAAGCGGAAAAATCGAGACTCGGAGTGACAGACAAGCCGAACGAGCTCGACCTAATTTTTCACAGATTGAAATAGCATTGTTTCGATTGGAAATACTTAGAATCCGCTATAAGAATTAAAGATAGATTGTTCGAATTGCAATTATTTAATATGTATTTTCTGCTAAGCCTAGGCTATGTATAGCAAACAAAGCTACATTAATCGAGAATGAAATAATGATCAATTGCTTTATATAACACCTACACAGAAGAGAATAAAAATAGTCGTTTAAAAAACAATTTAGGCATTCAAAATTATTGACTAATTCTGAAAACATTCTAAATACGCAAAGCGAAGCAATAAGATCCAACCAGATCCACCAAGTAGAATAAATAACACGTATTTTGGGCTCTTGAGTACATACGTAACGCCCCATAGCTAGATTGAAAATAACATCCAAGGCAAAAGAGGCAAACCGAGTTCAACGGCTTATTCTCGCGGTCTCTCTACTCCTAAGTTGTTCGAGAGGTCAGTTAGCGCGACTTTCACTTGCGCGAATAGCTTTGCAGTGGGAATGACCTTTTAGCGGAAAACATTGCAAGCTAGTTGTCTGCGGCTCTTGGAAAATGGAAATACTCGCATGAATCTCCTTTATTTCAAACTAATCTCTAGAAATATGCAAAACCTTGAAACAATTTATGACAGAATACATTCAAACATTGTAACAAAATAACGTTCGAATGATCATTATCTCTTTTATAACATATTTTTATTTATTTGACGTGTCAAATTTATAGAGTGACTTTCGAACAGAATCATTTCAATGAAATTAAGGTTTCCCTTTGAGCAAACGAGTTTCATTTGCTATTTTATTTATTTACTTACTTTTCAATCAATTTGTTTCGTAAAATATAAGTTCAAACACTGTAACAAAATAACATTGCATTGGCAATTATTTGTTTTCTAACATTTTTTTAGTTGAGCATTCAGGCACGATTTTGATTACGCGATAGTAACGGTGGTCAGTATGTGCGCAATGTAAAAACCAATTTTCTGTTTTGAAATAAAAATAACAAAGCTTTGATGCACTTTTGAGCGGATAATAGCTTTTTATTGTTAAAGCGAAGTTATTTTGTCAATACGAAAATATCGATTTACTCAGCACAGTTAACAGATACAACGTCGGTAATGTAGGTCACTTACATCTACATTTTAGTCTGTATTCTAAATCGTTTTAAAATTTTATTTTACTCATATTTTTAATACGCGGTTAAGTAATTATCCATAACTTTCAAATCATATCGTTACAAAATGGTACAATTTTCGAGTCGAATTAAAAAAAAGAGCCAACACTGCAAAAGAATGCGAAAATTGTTTATTCTATAAATATAGTTGAACTGTTGCTGCAAAATGCAGAAAATAAAAATTTAGCTCTAAAACATTATCATAGACCGCTAATAAGTTGTTACCGTTGTTGATTTAATAAAATTGTCAAAGTATGATGCATAGCATAAGTATACTCACCTTTGATGGATCTTAAAATATAAGTCGTTAACCTATTACGACTTTTATTTTCATTCGTCATTCAAAACAAAGTCATTTTCTGCGATATTAATTTATCGAAGTATTTTTCCTTTAAAATGTCTGAACAGTAGCGTGCAGGTTGCTACTAAACGAGTCTTCTAAAACGCCAAACAATACTTAACAATCGCGCTATTGTACATGAACATTTTGAAATATTATTGGAGTATGACGCATCAGTTAGAAGGATTCAGCCTGCGATAAAAAAATCATAGCTAAATATTCATAGATTCGATCAATCATAGTATAGAAAAGGTTTTAACATTTTTACACACAAGGTGCAAAGTATTTGAATATTGACATACGTGAAGGTATACGAATTTCATAACGATATGTAAAAAAATGCGAGCGTAAAAGTTTCGCATTCAAATGACCTATTTGTAATTCTTCACACAACATTTGCATTTAAATAAGCCTAGTAATAGCTTAGTACAAAGAATCATGAGAAAACTACGCATACGATGTAATGATTATTGTTGTTTAAGCTGTGATTACATAATACATCATATCATCGGTCAGCAAACTATAGGTGATCCTTTATAAAATTATCTATGTCGATTAACTAGAAATATATAAGTACCATTACCTCAATTTGGCAAAAACTATACCTTCTGGAGTCTGGTGTACGCGATACTAACGACTAACAATATCAAATAAATAATGAAGCTCGTTATAAGCAAAGTAAATTTAATTCAACAATGCGTAAATGCGTAAATACGTATGCATAAGTTTAAAGGCAATTATTGGGTATTCGTTCGAAATAATATGATTATAAAACTGTTACTAGTTATTTAAAGACTTCTGGAAAAGTATTTATTCGTACTCCATTGCCACTACTATAGACACGAATAAAAATAAAGATTAATTTAATCGAATTTCTGATAACAACAGAATTGTAATTTAGATTTTATCATACTTGTATCTTTCTATTTGCATAATATTTCTTTCTATTATCTTACATTGTATAACGCAAGAAACAACAAACATTGATGATCATAAAATATGATTGACTGACGAATAAATAGCTTTTTATTAGCATTATTTTTTAAATGTAAAATTCCAACTATTCACGAATACGACGTATGTTCGTGAAATTAGGCTCGATTCAACATCTGTCTTGAATCAAAACCTATTTAAACATTTTTTTGTTATGTATGATCGATTGCCATTCGTTTACTTCTAAACAAAATCATTAAAAAAAGATGATAATTGTTTGCAAAATAAAACAGAATAAAACAATAAAACACGATTAAACATTAACATTACCAGTAAGAAAACCTCCTGCATTTTTAAAAATAACTAGCCTACAATTAATGAGCAAAAATGTAGAAGATAAATTTCGCGAAAATAACTTCCAAACGACCTCTTGGCCGAAAAGTTGAAAGCATTTGAAACCAAATGCGAAAAATTATAAATATCGAAAAAACCTTGAGGTATATATATATACATAACCTTCCATAATTTTTCAACAATAACTTTTTACCAACAGTTCGACCTTCAATGAAAAATTTATTTTAATATGAAGCTCTCTCATACGTATTGCTACTTGGAAATGCTTGAATAAACATAATATCGCACTCAAATAAATTCAGCGAATTCCATTAACACGATAAGTAACATGAAAAAACTTATAAAATTTTTTTACAATTTCAACCGTAAATGATTGGGAAGAAACATCCAGAAATTGATAGAAAATGTAAAAAATTAGCATTTAAGTTCATTTATTCTTTAGAATGCCTACAAAACCCGTAAACGCTCGATCACGCGCGTTTACGAACCTCTAGTTTAGTAAAAATTCGCAAATCACATCTCACGGAAAATTCAAAACAAGCATACGGATACACATACGAACGTGACTCTATTCGGCAAACATTTTTTTACACTACACAGATGTGCGAACATTCGTTGACGAAGTGACAGAATTACGTAAATTTGACTACACTCGAACTGCTAAACAGCTCTTTGGTAAATTTCATTAAGCAATACAGTGAAGTGTAGCCAAAAATTATTGTAAATTTTCTTCACTCGCTCTTGCTTTCTCTTCGTACAAGATGCAACAGACTTATTCAAATTCATAAAAAATACTGCATTATAAATCTATATATTTTTAAGCCTAAGTCAACCTTGTTGACCTATCTTATGAATTTTTTTCGCGAGATTAAATTTACAATAGTTATCATACTCAGTTGTTTGTGCTTCATTCTTCATTCTTCATTCTACATTCGTCATTCTTCATTCATAAATTCATCACATGCTTCATTATATTTTCCAAAATAAGTATCAAGAACATAAGCGCTTTTACACGCAAACCCAGATTTACCGTTAGAATGGAGAGAGACCTTGAGCTATGCCTTTACGTTTATGAGAACTGAAATTAATCTTGATAAAGTTAACGACGTAAATACGGCAGTGAAAAACTATAGGAAGCACGTAGAAAAAAGAATCATCGAAAAAAATAATACATTCGAAACTTGCAATCGCACTCATATTAGAATATTCATCTTTAAAATTGCTTAAGTTTATTAATTATTCTTAAAGCGAATAGATTATAATTATAATTATCGTTTGGTAAACGCAACTAACTTACAATTGTTACGTGAAGCGTTAATACCTTTTGAGAATATTAAATTTCATCGTGTTTTAAGTCTAGCGAAATTAAATTACACGTACGTATCTCGTCGTGTGCGTTTGCACATTGCTTCGAAAGCGTCATTCAGAATCAGCTAAATACCATTTATAAGACGACCAACTAACGTTCGTTAAAATCTCTGGCTTACATACACTATTCATCAGTATATTAAAAAAAAGAACATTTGGTATCCAACCTAAATCCAGTTAAATTCAATAGAGTCAACGAATGAATTCTCGCACTGCGTGCATACATTGTCCGTTCTTCAAGTCACTCGAAATAAAAAAAATGTAACCAAAAAAAAAAAAAAAAAAAATTTAATCGCGTCACGTCGAAGAAGTCTCTCGAAGAATCCGTTCTAATCATCGCTTTTGTTACTTCCCGTTTCTTCCTCCTTTAGATAATTGAAATCCTTCATGTCGCTCGGCTGCCTACAAACCCTCTCGTCGCTGTCGCAAACCAGTCCCGGCGCACACGGACAGAATAACAAATAAACTTCGTCGAGATGCAATTCCAAGCCATGCGGATAAGATCTCGAACTGCCGTTGGTCAAAAGTGGACCGTCCGATCGACAATAATCACCGACTTCGTGAAGCTTCTGACACCGAGGGTAGCTGTACCTTTCGTTGGCTGCTGACCGATTAAAATGTTGTTATTGAGCATTATTACGATTAAAAAAAATTAAAAAATATCCTTTTGTGGATTTCATTTCAAATTTACAGACTGACTTTCCAGCAGAATCACTTTAATGAAAATGAGGTTTCCCTTTGAGCAACGGGTTTTATTTCGTGCGTTATTTATTCGCCTGCTTTTTCAATGCATTTATTTCATAAAATAGCAGCAATGAATGTATATATATATTTACAGAAACCAGTTTTTGCAAACTGCGTTTACCTCTACGAAATTTTTATGTAATATCATTTATACGTTTTTGACTTATTCCTTTAGTCAGTTTATACATTGGATGACATTTATACATTTGATGAAAAAGAAAATGATTCGTCGATTCAAATCTAGCAGTAAAGTTGAACAAAATACCTGGCCCAAAAAATCTCATTTTCTAATCATGACAATTATCCGAGAGAAAATACAATTAAAACGCAAAGCTAAGGATTTTCACGGAAGAAAAAGACAATAATAAATTTGGACATAAGACTGAAGTTATGCATACTAACATATCGTGCAGCAGTATCCATGTGCGCAGTCGAAGTTACTGGTGCACTCGATCATCGCATTCGAGTGTTTTGGAATTTTCGCCAAGGCTTCGCTGCTTGCGATCGTAGCTACAAGTAAGAAAGTGGCTATCCTCATGGTAGTCATCGTGTTGATCTGTGAAATTATGAGATTTTTATTGTTCGTTAATTTTACGACCGAACGAGTGAGTTACAATAGACTCCTTTGGCATTGGATTGATTTGATTCAATGTTTTCCTGGTACACATACGCGCGTGCACATTATTCTTCCAGAATAGAATGAGAACGATAAAAAAATTTTATTCTTCGTCGTTTTTCCGGAAGAAAAAACTATTTTTACCTGCGGCGGATTAATTAACCAACTTATTGTTTAAGAGATTGAGGGAACAATCTTTCGCGACATTTCGAGTATAGCCTCGAGCTGTACTGTGAATTTTACATGTGCACAATGTGTACTATATTAAACACTCTGCATCGTCTCAATGGATACGATAGAAGAGCAAATCGTTAATCTATTATACATCACCGCACATCGATATCGACACAAACGATTTGTTGTGTATTAGTATTATCGAGTCGCCTCTTCAACATATATTTATGTGTGTGTGTAGTATATATATTTGTACGGATCGTCGTTAATTGATTCTAGAGTCTAGAGTCTTAGTTTGAGTTCTGCAGCTGCAACCGATTTCAGATTTATATTCGTCGATGATTTTCGTACAGAAAATTCCAAGGAAAGATGACGCCGATCGCGATATAGTTGTTTTTAGACGATATGCGTATAAATGATCCCGCGCGAAGTTATTGCAAACCGGATCGCATATATATATATACTTTTTGCTCAGTAGTTCAGCGAAGTTATGACGCTGTCTTTATCTGCCGATCTATGGGAGACCTTTTAAGGAAAATTGTTTCCATGCCAATAATGCCATTAAATTAACTCTATCTACGCGCGTATATTTATAAAAACGACGAGCTCGTTTATTATTTTTAATTCTTTACCGATCGAGGATGTAGAGAAAAAACGAAAAAAAGAAAAAAAGGAAAAAAAACTGAAACTACAATCTCACTCTTTAACGAATAAAAATCACTGGATGAACGATCGGCAAAACATTGAGCAAACGATGTATTTACACTTGCCGATTTTGCAAAGATCGCAATAGACACAACAACTGTACAAAGCCGTCGCGAACGACATACATTCCCGACAATCACAGCTGCGATTCTTCTCGAAAACAACAATATTTGTCCCAGCAGAAGCAAAACGATTTTCTTTGCACTTGCTTTCACAAAAAATATTGATTAAAAAAATCGTGTGAACAAAACCCACCTTTCACCGAATTTTCCGATGGAAAAGCAATATCGGTATATATTCTCCAGTTAGAATAATGGATCGCACGATGCACTTGGATGAAAAAAACGAGTCCGGAGCAGTTGTTCTCCAGTCGAAATCCACCGGGCGTTTGACTCGTCTCGAAGTTCGCGACTGGTATACTATATACTTTTATGCGACTCGTCGCTCGCGGCGCTATGTAACACTGCGCGCTCTCTCGACGCGAGAGCGTGACTATGTATAAGTGATATAAAAGGGAGTTGATGTATTCTCTCTTCTTTTCATACAGGCTTCTCGTGCACGTATACACGGGCTCTGGTTCTTTTTTCTCTCTCTTTCTCTCCTCAGCCCTCTTCTTCTTCTTCTTCTTCTTCTTCTTCTTCTTCTTCTTCTTCTTCTTCTTCTTCTTCTTCTTCTTCTTCATCTAGAAGGAAATATTCTCTCGCGTTGAAAGGGATTTATTATTACGGATCATTGTTGTTGTTGATGTGTGTGTATATGTGTATACTATGTGTATATACGTGTATACGTGAAGCAATGATCTAACGATGAGTTCAGCATCGCGAGATTTACCATACAATAAGAGAGACGCGCACGGCGTGGTGACTTGCCGATTAATTTATAAGCTCGAACACATGTGTATATATAGAAGATCTGGAGATCTAGAAGTCGAAGAGCGAAGCTCCGATGGTTTAGACAATTTTCCAGACTCTCGCTCCTACAGGTAGAGGAGAATTCGAGCGACATGTGGAATTTCTGGAATTTTCATTGAAGCTTGCTTCCCGTACCGCGCGTACAATCCATATATCCAATAATGCATGTATGCAGAGGCAGTGCGGCAGGCTCGTCTGCGAAAATCGCTAAAGAAGATAAAAGAAAAGAGTAGGAAGATAATAATAATCCATCGGCGACGTTGAAGAAGAATACCACGCGGCTCCACTTTTAACCGGTTGTCACGAGAAACGCATACTTATATTCGGAGGCTCGTAATTGGCGCTTTTATTGCTCTCGTTATATTATATGAGCGCGCGCGCGTCTCTTCGCCGAAGGAGAGCGAGAATATATGTATGTATATATACTCTGGAACTGTGCTTACATCTCAATGTATGTATATCGTATACCTACACAACTACACATATACAAGTCGATGCAGTATTTAAGACAGCGGAGCGTCGAATCGCTCGCTAGGTTTGCCCGATCGCTTCGAATTATTCGCTCGATGGAACTTTCGGGACGGTATGTCGTCTTTCGTCGTGTATACATCCAGCTATCTATCTATATCTATATATACACATATGTCACACAGATATATAGGTTATCATATAGAACATGGTTATATATTTTCATGGCTTTTTTACGAGCGTATCGCGGATGAGTTCCATAATTGCGCGCAGGGTCGAATCGCGTTGAGCCACGGATCAATTGGATGAGACTCGTTTTAATTTAGGTATTGCCTCGTTTATCAGCCGGCCTTTTTCTTCCTCGCACAACCGAATGCTATGCCCAATAGTCTATGGAAAGAATAGCGCTCGGTATCGTCTGCGCATTTCTCGCTATTCTTTCTCGCTATTCTTTCTCGCGACAGGGCTGTATATACGAGCGATTTTTTACCAAGGATTCTGAACTCCGAAAGCAAATTCATCGATGTTTCCTATTATTCGTTTAATTTTTTTTTTTTTTTTTTTTTTTTTCAACTCCTATCAAATTCGAGGAGTAATTCTGTGCTGGAGTTGATTTTCTTGGCCGCGAGCAATTCTGAAGCTGCATATTTTATCTGTCTACTTCTATGAAATGTGCTTTCCAATAGCGAGTAAGCAGTTAAATTGAATAATTTATCATTTTTTCATATTATTTCATGAAAATATCGTTCAATAATTAATAAGGTTTATAAGCTATATTTTCGGAAGCTATCAAGTATACTAAGAGCTCGTATTTGAGAAAACATTAAATTTTTACCATAGAATATATAACGTTTTTAGAATTGTATTTTGAAAAATCTATTAAGCCAATAACCGAGGCTGATATATCAGGAGTATCAGGCTGATATAACAAAGGAACAAGGGTTGATTTGAGGCTGTTATAGAACGTAATAATAAAGCGTTTAATACTTAAAAGTTATATTATGAATTTACAAATTTTCAAACTTCCCTTTTGAATAAGTAAATTTTTTTATTATTTTTTTTAATTATTCAGTACACTGATGCAAAATACCGAAAAAGATGAAGGTGTAGGCGAGACAACATAAGATATCAAGAACATATTCCGCACAAAAGCATTTTCAATTATTGAAGTGAAAAGAAGCATTGTTCGTAAAAATAAAAATTTATCTTATTTCAAAAACTGATTTATTTAAAAAATTCATGTCCACATCCAGTAAATTTGTTGTATTCTTACGGTATATTTAATTAACAAGGTAAATTAATTTTTCATTTACTTTTTCTTTCAACAAATCAATTTTCAAAACAAAAGTTTTTTCGGTGCATGTATCGATGTTGGAACGTGAAGGAAAATTAGATAGAGCGATTGCTCGATAATAATGCAGATGGCGTGAAAAAAATACGGTACGAGTGCGTGTGACGATTAGATCGTCTTTAGTATCATCACTTTCAGATGTGAAAGGTTCCCTCTCTCTCGTACACTTACGATAAATTATAAAGTATAATGCGGTTGATTTTAGAACATTATATGGTGAAATTACTTTTGTTTTATACAAATTAAGCTATTTATTACAAAATAATATGTACATATATACGTATTTCGAGAATCTTTCTTTTATTTTCTATAGGCTCTAATGTAGTCTAATATTTATATTAGCGTACATGATATTTACTTAACGAGTTATCACTAATTAGGCAAATATAAAACAAGACTTGTCCTATAGTCGTACAACGCATCGTCTCGTCGCAGGTAAGATTCATCGTTTTAGCTGAAACAACGCGGAAATAACACTAGTGTAGAGTATTTGTAATGATAATTATTCATATCACATCTCATATCACACAGTATATTAAATATACTTACAGTAGCATTCCCGATGTCATCGCCGACTCGATGCACCTTCTAAAGATACACAATCGTGAAAAAACTTTCATAGCGTTTCCTCCAATCACAGTTATGAGATGTATGCAGGAAAACATTTGGTTATTCAATGCCACGTTCTCTTCTTCTAAATACGGTAGCGGCATTCGACGATTCAAATAAATACTTACAAAAAATTGCTGTTATTATTGGAAAAAATTCGTTTACGAATAGTTGAATTCATCTTCAATACCTGCTACTGCTAATGTCACGCAAAGTGCCATGAAAATAATAAAAAGTGAACTTCTCATGACGCGATCGACAGATATCTTTTCTCTTCAATGATCTTTAGAAGAGTTGACTGACGGTCTGGTCAAAACCTTGATTTCAAAGCCTTTATACCTCTCGATCAATCTCCTCCTTCCTTACTAATATCAATACGTCAGCACGATGATTACGTCAATTTGAATGTGTTATTGTATATGTATACCATTATACTACCATTATACTACCATTATACTAGCGCTGCGCATACTCGATCATGAATTTTATCCAACATTAATACTTATTCATATGAAACAAGAACTGAGATAAAGTTACTTGCGTTATCTAGACTTTTTGTGACTAAGACTCGCGACGAGCGATTATCGATTGCGGATCTATATACTTAATGCGCACATTGAGCATTTTTAATATTAACTATACGTAGTAAATACACTTTCTGTTCTTCGTAGTCAGCATTTTGTGATTTACTTAACTTCGAAAAGGAAGAATATTTTTTTTTATTTTCTATCTAGAACAACATATTACAGTATACTCTACGACAGTTAAAATTAAGATTCATTTCTAATTGCTCTTTTATTTAAATGCAATTTTAGACTATGTTAAAAATGTTTTACAGATATAAATTAGGTCAATAACAATCATTATCTCAAATAACGACGAGCAATATATCATATTTATTTAATGTGAATATAAAAATGAATAGCTAGATAGTAAAACTATACTCGCTATTATTACTACAAAATGCATTTAGACGCAAATAATAAGCGAATTACGAATAATTAATTTCTTTTCGCGCTAAGAACAATCTTAATTATATTAAAGCAGCTTCTGGCAATTTTCCACGCAAAATTTAGTTCGCCACTGTTGTGAATTCGCTGTAAAAATATAAAAAGCACAGTATTATTTTGTCAAATTTAAAATTAAATTTTCAGATCGGTACAATTATAGAATACATACAGCCGCCACATTGTCGTTCACATAATCTTTTTAGATCATTTATATGCGGGCCTTTATGAGCAGTTTGCAACGTACCTAGCGTAGACACTTTAGAACAAACTGATTAATTTGAATTGATTATTTATATAACTTGTACTTACAAAAGGAGCTCAGAATTTATACCTGACCCAAGAGCTTGAGCCACACAAATCACAAAACATAAAAGTGTTATAATGAAATTATTCATTTTGAAATACAGCGCCATTAAATATTACTATTTGAATGAAGTAGATTTTTGCCTAACACGTCAACTGCTTTGGACTCTTGCTCTATCGAGACTGATTCATATTTTATATTGATGAATAAAAACGTTAATCGATAGGAATCGTTTCCGTTACGCAACTTGACGAATAAATGCAATAACAGCACAATATATTAAAACATTTTTTTCTTAATATACTTATCGCAAAATGAAGGATAAAGTACAACGATGCTTTTTATTATATATAGTATTTATAATTTTATTAAAACTCTGCGCTTCCACGTACTTGAAGGAAATTTATTAGCCACGCTAAATTATAGTCCTCTGGTACAAAGAAAAATGAATACCTTCACCTTTAATTTCACATAAAAGATCATAATTATACATATAAATATCTACATATAAGAGTACAAGGTGTAAAATTTAATTCCACACCAATTAAAAATTCTTTTCTAATATTTTGTTTATAAATATTTCGTTATCATTTAAGAAGCCTTTTCATCTTAAATGATTGCATTGACTCGAAGTTCATTAGTATTAAAAAATTATGCATTTACGAAATTCGATTCTGAATGCAAATATATTATAGTTTCAGAAATTATTTATACTCAATTCATATTTATTTACAATCTTTAAATTTATATAAGCTGCACGCAAATGACTATTTTTGTCGTCTTTCATTATTTCCTTTATTTTCGCCTATTGCTGAAGTTAAAATCTCGTTTTTTGGGTTTTCTCTTCCATTTAAGGGTTGTGACCTTAACTATTTAAAATTAGCTCTCAATGATAATGCAAACCAAATCTTGCATAGTTGTTTGTTACATAGACTACGTATATACATGTGTAATTAAATTAGTAATATCTTATCTCTTTTTGTTACTTCAGTTAGATTTATTTTCAGCTAAGAATAAAATTAATTTCATAAAAATATTTCATGATTTCTAATCTGACCATTCATTCGAGATTCGAAATTCACATTATTCAAGGTATTAACGAAATAGATCTCAAATTATAGTACCTATATGTAATACCTTCAATTAATTATTTTTCTTTTCTATTAACAAATTTTCATCTCTAAAACTGTCTACATAACTGACAATCCATTGGTTATTATTTACTTAGAAACAGTTATGAAATTCAATGACGCTTCGTCTGTGAAGAGCATAAATTACCATCGACACAATCTTTTTAACCGATAAAATTAGTTCATAGTTTAGATTGCTGTTGCGTACCCTTGCGCGGGACGTTATTGAACGGTTTGAGTAGCGGATATAATGGATGGCATATCTTGAATTGCAAAATATCTTGAATACGCACAGGCTTCTTCTCCGTCTGTTCAAGAGTCTCGTTTACCTCATTCGTAGTCGAGGTGGTCGGTGTTTCATCTTCAGCTGCATCACTGCCTTCTACTGTCGACACTACGTGAATGCTCAGCTTGTGTCTTTCAGTTGATAGTGAATATACTACTTCCTGTTACGAAAAGCAAACAAGAAAATAATGAATACGATTTCCTTTCGAATAAGCGTGATAATTTTATCTTACCTTAAAGAAATCAATAATTTGACTTCGCGAAATTGTTCTCAAATAGGCTACTTCAATGTTCGCACGATCAAAATTATATTGTTGCAAGGATATCTCATTCCAAAAGTTATTAGATTCTACACTCAACATTTTGGGTTTCTCGAGCCGTTGTGTCGCGAGAGACTCTTTGTGGCGATTGAATTCTTCTTCGGACATATCCGTAAGATAGGCATGCATCGATTCCATAAACGCATCGATTCTTTTCTCAACATACTCTGGGTGTTTATTACTCTGAACTATAATACGAAGACCTTGTACGCCGTTCATTCGACGAATGCCACTGAACACAATGTAACCTAATTGTTCCTTAGTACGTAGAGTATTAAAACATGGCTCAGAAATGATTTGCGTGAAAAGCTCGAGTAGCATGTTTCTTTCAGTTGACTGTATGCCACTTTGGTAATATATCTGCGTGCAAGAGCTTTTATGGTGTTTATTGTCTACTTCGTACAAGTAATGAGAGCCCTTTGGTAATTCAAGTTCACGATATAATACTAGTTGATTAGGCAGAAGCGGAGTCAAATCTTTTACTGAAGAAATCAACGCCGATTCAACATTTTTCACTGTCATAAGAGCTTCTGTTTTGGTGATGTTACCATGTACGAGACATTCGATGTGCATTTTACTCATAAGTAAGGGTATAAATTGCCTCACTCGCTCCGCGGTTAACACTGCAATAAATCCATTTTTTAAATAAAATTGTTTCATAACAATAAGATAATATAAATAAAACTTACTGGAGCAAGCATTCAGAAGTTCATTTTTCGCCCAGGCTTGCTCTGATAAAAGCACGGCCAAGTAATATGCCGCATGTTGATAAGGTTGTTCAGCATCGAAATTCCTTAGACCCCGAACATACTACGAATCGGAATAAATATAGAATAAGCAAAAAACCTTGAAATAGTTGCATAAATTTAGTATATCAAATGCTTGTAATCATTTGCTTACGTTTTCCTTTAATATATTGAACCTCTTTTCGTCAATTGTGAAATTGACCATTCGATCTAAAATTTTATTCAATAGCACATCCAATTTGTGATCATAACCAGCTATTATCAACTAAAAAATGCATAAACGTTTACTTCAATTCGACCTAGACATGAAGGCAAATAAGGAATTGGCAAACTCACGTTTAATCCGTATTTACTCTGATTCAATTCCCATTTTAGACCAGCTAAATCAGCATTATAGGCGTATTCGTTAAGAGAATCTTTGAATAGTTGGACAAACATGTAGGTCATATTGCTATTGATAGGATCAATGTAGGCTAGAGGACTGCAAACAGATTACGCTTTTGGTTACTTTTGATCTTGTAATTTGTATCATCAACAAGGTTATGAAAACGGTTATCCATTACCTAACGAAATCAAATGCCATAGTAGCTTTTGGTAGAAGAAATTCATCGTCTTGTTTAAACCATGTTCTTATAAATGGACTGTCTTCTATAATGGTAGGGAATTTCTCCGACTTTTCAAGGGGTTTGATATCAAATTTCGTAGGTATAAACTCGTTTTTTTCAGGTAGCTGAAAGGCATCGTCGTTTCCGGCATTATTCCAATGATGAATAAGTTCATCCGAAATCTTTTCTTTCCTGTATTTGGTACCATACCAAGGCTCAACGCTATCGGCAGTCTCATCGTATGCCTTGGCTACCACCTGTACCCTTATTTTCTCCGGTACGAGGTAGTCGTTAAGTTCGTTAATAAGATCTGGTCGCCACTCCGTTAAAAGTTTTGGAGCACTGAGAACCTCTTCAATTGGATATTCTTGTAGCGATTGCGCAGTGAAATTCACGTAGTTACGCGGCGAGATTTTCTCTTTGAATCGAAAATTCATTTTTGCTATGTCACTGTACTCCTACAATTCAAAACCATTCACTAGTTAAATACCAAAGTCATTTTAGTAATACAATTATGTTTTTAGAATTTACATTAAATATCCACTCGACTGGTCCCTCTGTCTTGAGCATATTAATATACTGGAAAGTCATTGTGATGATATCATCAATGTGAAGAATTCCCTCCTCGGTGAGATCGACATAGACGCTGAAAAAGTCGAAGCCTCTAGCAGAAGAGCGTTTCCCTGACATTAAGTAATTGCACCATCCTTTTTCTTTTAACGCTGATAAGAGTGAGCCTTTTCCTTCATGTCCTAACGTATGCGACCAGTACAATACAGGCTGAAATTAATTTTGTCATTATTTTCAAATCTTATATTGCAGTTATGTAGAGAAATATATTTATATATTTACTCCTGATTGATAATGCTCTTGCATATCTGGAATGGGAAACGTAATGTTGAGACTTCTAATATCCTTTATGGGCACTATGAACCACTTTGTTTTAAAATGCTCGTCTTTGAACGGATGATCGGTCCACTTTGGTGCGTCAACATTTTTGTTTTCAATATCCGAGAACATCTCCACGACTAACTTTTCCAAGTCATCTAGGCTTTCTGTAAAAATGACAATGTTTTTCAATATTACGTAAAAAGAATTTATATTCAAAATTTACCTTTCCCTAGAACACTCAAGTGCCATGATATTTGCAGAATACCAAGTGTTATGAAACTTTAATAACTCCTGCCGCACATCAATATTTTTTTGTTTCGGTATAATTTTTAATGTGTCTTTGCTTCCCGTTCCAAATTTAGAATAAACATGATTGGGATCGGCTGTTGACTTGTCTAGCTGATCCATTCTCCAGCTGTCATTGGCTAAATTTTTCTCGTGTTCCAAATGGACAGCAGTTATTTCTTTTTCTGTAGCTGATTCTGTAAATAGGGGAGCTATAAAGAACTGTGAGAATCGGTCGAGTGCGCCTTCCAATTTGTCAGGATCCACATCAAAGTAGTAATTGGTGTGGTCCAGATAAGTAGCAGCATTGCTTGCTCCTCCATTTTGAGATAGGTATTGATTGTAATCGTTTACTTCTGGATATTTGGTTGTACCTAAGAAGAGCATGTGCTCACAAAAATGAGCTAGCCCAGGCAATTCTTTTGGATCGCTTAGATAACCTAGAAAAAAAAAATCCCATTATAGTTCTGGCCATGGCAATAGTAAATTTTCGTTGATAAACAAATACTTGAAAAACCAACTGACCAACATTAACGTCTAAAGAAGCAGCACTTTTATCAGTCTTGGGATCACTTATAAGTAATACTTTCAATTTATTGTGAAGAATTAATCCCCTGTAGTCTCTCTTGTCGTTTGGTGACTTCACTATATTATTATAGCGTGTTGGCTCTTTGAATTGATTTATTTTTGTAGGTGACCCCATGTCTGAGGATTTGTGCCTGCAAAATTCCAGAAAACAATATGCTTTTTAGCAGTGACAAGTACAATTAAAAAGCTTTGTCCTAATATCTTTATCTGAAAATATGTAAGTCAATAATGAGAATGGAGCTAAAGAGTTTTTATAGTTCAAGTTAAACGTTAGCATTTGTGATTAATACTTGAAGGAAAGGGAAACAAAAGCAAGTAACAGTTCATAGAATTTTTTTTACATCACGTTAATGAACGAGTAAAACAATGACTTATCCCGCTTATGATCATGCAAAAACTATTCAACAAGATTATAGAAATTCTTACGCAGCAGCATGGTTCTCGTACTTGGAGAGTTGGTTTTGGTTTAACCAAGTCATTATCGATTCTTAATTTCAGAATAGTAATCAAACCAGAAAAGATTTACATTATTGTCACATTAATACTGTGGGCAATGTTTTTATAGAGAACCAAATAATTTTACCAATTATGAACAAGGAAGATAATCGCGTCGTGTTCTGCAGTTAGTGTAGAAGTAGTACAACTAACGAAGATACAATATGTACATTTACGTATGACGAGTTTTTTTTCCACCACGTCAATTCCACAGCTGTATACTTATTATATACCTTGGGAATAGCTTACGACTCACTATGAATAATGAAAGTAAGCACGCGCTACCGTCGAGTATTGCTTACACACACGAGCACATATACATATGTAAATACATGCTTTATCGATATAGCGTCCGAAACTTTGTACCAATTTTAATTTTTGCAGCTGCAGTGTTATGATTCGAAGTGCGAACTTTGCACTTCATTTGGAACGCGTTGATTTGAAATTTCAACATGTACAGACTTAATTATTTAATGTAATTATCTGGTCTATTGAAAGTGTTTGTCTTCTAGAGTGAGGTTATGTTAGAGAACAAGTGGGAGAATAGAAGTAAAGCTTGATTATTGAATGAAATTTTTTTTCAAAGGTTTCATTTTAATTGCAACGACTACTTGCATAATATATAAGGATACATAACTTTTATAATTTCCAATGTTTCTATGACATTTTAGGTTATATTAGAAATAGTATTTCAAAATATTGAAATATAAGAGCATGCAGACGCATTTTTTAAAACCTATTATGAACTCGTTAGCGCATATTCAATCATATGAAAGTTTTACAAAAGACAAAGCAAGAATAGAAAAATTGTTGCTGCTTGAGGTTAGGATAACAAGTTTAGCTGCAGAATAAGCTGGTAAAAAAATATTTTGATTTTTTTAATCTCACCTGGCGAAAACGAAAGAATGCAGGGGAATGAATAGTATCCGGACGCGCATCAATCGTTTAGCAAACATTTGTCGTGGAGTTTTCTTCGGTCTTTGCTCTCTCTCTCTCTCTCTCTCTCTCTCTCTCTCTCTCTCTCTGTTATCGCGCCTATACGTAAACGTCTTCACACATATACTCGTAGCAATACTTTTCTCTCGGCATTTGACTCACTTTGTTTATTCTTGAAAACGAATTTTCGATCTCTTTATTCATCTTTTTTCTTTGTTACATAATAAAAGATTTTGAAAATTATTTAAAAGCTGCGACTTCTTACTACAGAAGTCGCGTTTTTACTCTATACTTTTATTACAAAATATATACTTGTGGTTTACTCGCCCATAATAAATTATCGACTCAGATCCTGTTGCCGTGCTTATTACATTATGTATCCTCAATGTATACTCTGGCAATAGTTTTGGTTATAATATCAATGCCTTACGTGATATCGATTTATCCGGTAATAAACTTTGTACCCTCTTTTTCTTCCCAAATTCTTTTTCTCTGTTGGTATATAAAGAGGTTAAAGTCGTCCGCTAGATGTCGAGAATGTTGACTCAGAACTAAGTCAAAAGGGTCGTAAGTCGTACACGAGTATAAAGAGTAAAGGGACGATGTAAGATAAGCCTCTGCTAACGATAAATTTTTAATGATTCAAAAATTCTAGAATTTCCATGGTAAGTAATCACAAATTCAATTTTGCTTGCTGTTCGGTTGTTGTAAAAAAATCTTTATAAATCGTGTTAAACATCGCAACGTTTGCTTGTATTATCAATTTTCAATATCATGTAACCTTTTTTGACTTTGAAATCATAATTATATAAAAATATACAGAAAAATGATTCTTCGTTAAATCACTAAAGACTTGCTTTTGCATTCGTACATCTGTAATATATATATATATATATCTATTGATATTAAATTAATCGGGGATGGTTTATTTGTGTCTTGTCTTTATCGTGAATAACTAAAGTTTATCCTGGCTTTGAATATTTTACAACCAAATAGCCCGTCATCTCCGTGAGTTATTGCAGTTGCTTGTTAAGATTGATTTCGGATTTAGAATAATATATTAGACTAACTTCTAATATATAAATGTTCCGCTAAAGTTATAAAATATATCAAATTAATCATACTTTTTTTATGTATGAAGTATAATTTATTTTGCTATACGATCGTTTATATCGTGTACACATTATATACAGATCAAGTAGTTATTATCGTGAAATTCAAATTGCAAAAGTCAAGAGCTTACTTCGCGCGCGTTCTTTTAAATTACGCATTCGACGAAATCATAAATAATTATATATAGTGTGACGAGGATATGCAGATTATTCATACGAATTAAGACCAATAAAATTGCCAGTAAAATTCTACTTACTTGAATGAAAAAATTCGTACATCAATTTTCTCATCATTTTAAGGCAACGGGATGTTTGAAGAAAAATTTTCGTTACAGATTGCTAAAAATAGGTTGTCCAAGCGGCAAGCGATTAAAAGTGTGAAAATGAAACTTTTATAAGTATGGACAATATTTTAGATGAGAAATAATGTATGGATTACTATAGATATTATTATAAAGTACAAAACTCATGCATAACAGATGCACTTGAAATATAAATCGTTACTGTTACCCATATTAACCCATATTTAGATTCCTTTTTTCTTCGACCAATTAATTATTTTGTGTGTATTTCTGACTCTGATAGGATTTTAAAAATACGATGAAAAGGATATAAGAATAGTGTGTGCTAATGGAACTATGTGTCATTATATCGAAATTGAATAATTGTTTATTTCTTAATAAATTAGATTATACAAAATTCAATATTTTCGTTGAGTTGTAGAATTTAGATTAAAATTAATCATACTTTCCTTTTATTTAGGAAATAAAATTTATTTTTCAAAAAGCAAATCTTTTTGTGAATTTGTAAAAATCGAAAGACTGAAGAAAGCGTGCAAAGCGTGTTAAAATAATAATAATTATGTACATCATGTATAATTATTACATAGGATATGTATGCACGATTATTAATAGATTATCTCTGAAGTAATTGATCATAGAAAAATAGTACTTATATTAAATTTGTTTTTAATGAAAAAATATCTTCAGCTCTCAAATGATGACTTTGACTTCTTTGAAAATCAAGCGAGGTTTCAAGTCAGCATCATAAAGAGCTCTTTTAAACGTTGAAAGTTATTCAGAGCTTGGACTGTTGCAGTGTACCCTTTAGTGGTACGTTGTTGAAAGGCTTGATTAATGGGTACAGTGGGTGGCTAGTCTTGAACTGCAGAATGTCTAGGATACGCGTAGGCCTTAGCTCCGTTTGTTCAAGCGTTTTGTTTGTTTCATTGGCATCCAGAGTTGCGTTTTCGGCTGTAGCTCCATCTTCTGTAGTCGACAATACGTGAATACTTAATTTATTCCTCTGAGTTGACTGCGAGTGTACAAATTCCTGTTAAAAAGAAAGTAAAATTAGATTTACTTTTACAAAAGTATGAGAATTTGATCTTACCTTATAAAAATCAATGATTTGGCATTTTGTAATTGTCTGTAAATAGGCTACTTCAATGGTCGCACGATCAAAATTATACTGTTGCGAGGATATCTCATTCCAAAAGATTTTAAATTGTGAACTTAGCTTTTTAGGTTTTTCGAGTCGCTGCGTAGCTAGCGACTCTTTGTGCTGCTTGAATTCTTCCTCGGACATGTCTGCGAGGTAATTACTCATCGATTCTATAAATGCGTCGATTCTTTCCTCAACGTATTGCGGGTGTTTGTTGCTTTGAACAATTACACGAACGCCTTGAATGCCGTTCATTCGGCGAATACCGCTGAATACAATGTATCCTAATTGTTCTTTGGTACGCAGAATATTGAAACACGGCTCGGAAATAATTTGCGTGAATAGCTCAACTAACATATTACTTTCCGTTGACTGCATACCACTCTGATAATACACCTGCGTGCAAGAACTTTTATGATGTTTATTACCTACTTCGTATAAGTAATGGCAAGCCCTTGGCAATTCAAGCTCACGGTATAATACTAGTTGTTTAGGTAGAAGAGGCGTTAAGTCTTTGACCGAAGAAATAAGCTTTGTTTCGATATTTTTCATCGTTTTAAGAGCTTCTGTGTGGGTAATGTTACCGTAAATGAGGCTTTCGACGTGCAGTTTGCTCATAAGTAAGGGTATAAATTGTCTTATTCTCTCCAGAGTTAATACTGAACAAGCATTTAAAAGTTCATTTTTTGTCCAAACTTGTTCCGATAGCAGTACGGCCAAATAATAAGCTGCATGCTGATATGGTTGTTCCGCATCGAAATTTTTTAAATCTCGATAATACTACGAATTAAAAATAAATATAGAGTAATAAAAAAACACTGAAATGGTTAAATAAATTCAACATTCCAAACAACTTGCTTACGTTTTCCTTTAATATATTGAACCTCTTTTCGTCAATTGTGAAATTGACCATTCGATCTAAAACTTTATTCAGTAACACATCCAATTTGTGATCGTAGCCAGCTATTATCAACTGAAATATGCATAAACGTTTACGTCAAATAGACCTAGATTTAGAGGAAAATAAGGTTGTAGCAGACTCACAGTTAAACCGTATTTACTTTGATTCAGTTCCCATTTTAGACCAGCTAATTCCGCATTATAGGCATATTCGTTGAGAGAATCTTTGAATAGCTGGACAAACATGTAGGTCATATTGCTATTGATAGGATCAATGTATGCTAGAGGACTGAGAATGGATGACATTTTAAAATTGTTAACCTCTTGATTTATATAAGTGATAAAACCGGTTAACTTTTACCTAACGAAATTAAACGCCATAGTAGCTTTTGGTAGAAGAAATTCATCGTCTTGTTTAAACCATGTTCTTATAAATGGACTGTCTTCTATAATGGTAGGGAATTTCTCCGACTTTTCAAGGGGTTTGATATCAAATTTCGTAGGTATAAACTCGTTTTTTTCAGGTAACTGAAAGACATCATCGGTTCCGGCATTATTCCAACGATGAATAAGTTCATCCGAAATCTTTTCTTTCCTGTATTTGGTACCATACCAAGGCTCAACGCTATCGGCAGTCTCATCGTATGCCTTGGCTACCACCTGTACCCTTATTTTCTCCGGTACGAGGTAGTCGTTAAATTCGTTAATGAGGTCGGGTCGCCATTCTGTTAAAAGTATCGGTGCGCTAAGGACCTCCTCAATTGGATATTTCTGTAGCGATTGCACTGTAATAGTCACATACTTGCGTGGCTCGATTGTCTCTTTAAAACGGAAGTTCATTTCCCTTATATCACTAGACTCCTGTAATATAAAATAAATCAATCTGTTAATATTAAAATTATATTGCTATAATAATAGTTCTCGTTTAGATTTTACATCAAAAATCCATCTGACTGGTGGCTCCTTTTTCAACATATTAATGTATTGGAAGGTCATTGTGACGATTTCGTCAATGTGCAGAATTCCCTCCTCGGTGAGATCGACATAAACGCGGAAAAAGTCGAATCCTCTAGCAGAATTTCCTCTACCTGCTTCTAATGAATTGCACCATCCCTTTTCTTTTAAGGCAGATAGCAGTGAACCTTTAGCTTCGTGTCCTAACAAATGTGACCAGTAATTTGAGGGCTAAAAAAATATTGACATTAAATTGACTTCTGTAGAGTAATTTTTGAAGCGCGAAAAAAAATATTATTTACTGATGATTTAAAATCCTCTTGCATGTCTCGAATGGGAAAGGTAATATGTAGTTTTCTAATGTCCTTTATGGGCACTATGAACCACTTTGTTTTGAAATGCTCATCTATGAACGGATGATCGGTCCACTTTGGTGCGTCGACATTTTTGTTTCCAATATCCGAAAACATTTTTACAACTAACTTTTCCAAATCGTCTAGGCTTTCTGTAAAAATGACAATGTTTTTCAATATTACGTAAAAAGAATTTATATTCAAAGTTTACCTTTCCCTAGAACACTCAGTGCCATGATATTTGCAGAATACCAAGTGTTATGAAACTTTAATAACTCCTGCCGCACATCAATATTTTTTTGTTTCGGTATAATTTCTAAAGTGTCTTTGCTTCCTGTTCCAAATTTAGAATACACATGATTTGGATCTGCTGTTGATTTGTCTAGCTGATCGATTCTCCAGCTGTCATTGGGTAAATTTTTTTCGTGCTCCAAATGGACAGCAGTTATTTCTTTTTCTGTCGCTGATTCTGTAAATAGGGGAGCTATGAAGAACTGTGAGAATCGGTCGAGTGCGCCTTCCAATTTGTCAGGATCCACATCAAAGTAGTAATTGGTGTGGTCCAGATAAGTAGCAGCATTGCTTGCTCCTCCATTTTGAGATAGGTATTGACTGTAATCGTTTACTTTTGGATATTTGGTTGTACCTAAGAAAAGCATGTGCTCACAAAAATGAGCTAGCCCAGGCAATTCTTTTGGATCGCTTAGATAACCTAGAAAAAAAATCCCATTATAGTTCTGGCCATGGCAATAGTAAATTTTCATTAATAAACAAATACTTGAAAAACCAACTGACCAACATTAACGTCTAAAGAAGCAGCACTTTTATCAGTTTTGGGATCACTTATAAGTAATACTTTCAATTTATTGTGAAGAATTAGTCCCCTGTACTCTCTCTTGTCGTTTGGTGATTTCACTATATTATTATAGCGGATGAAATCCATTTCCAAGAATAATGTCTGCAATATTTAAAACCTTTTAGTATTTACATTTGAATAGAATATGTATTAGCTACAAAAATTAAACATATTGAAAAGAAATATTATTAACACTTAAATAAACTACAACATACAAATAAATTGTTAAGTTAATTCCTGCAAGTTTATCCTAATACGTTAAGTTAAGTTCAGTAACCATTGTTCAGTTGCAACTGAAACTTTTTCTCTAGTTTGAATTAATGTCTTAGCTTAGTCTTTGTTTTATGAACTGAAAGGAGAGGGAAACAAAAGCAATTAACAGTACAATCTTTTTGCTTTGCATAAAAGAGCTACTACAAAGAGCTCATGAATACAAAATACAAAATATTATTGATGCATAATCATTGAATTCTTACACAGTGGCAGGGTCTTTGAACTTATAGGATTTGTTTTTGTACAGTGCAGTTTTATTACTGAGATCGATTTGTAAGTACTATCGTCGTTTATACAAACAAATACCAAAACACTGTTATGCATAAAACGAAGTCAAAGAATCAAGAATATCGCTGCACCAAGCGCCAACCCGCTAACTGCCGGCCTTATCTTCGCTATAACTTTTACTATAAGTCTTATAGCCTATAAGTATCTTTTGCCTTATCCAACGCCACATCGCCAGTCGCCGCTACGCCCAACGCTGCCGCTGCCTCCTTCCAGATTCCAGCTTGGCAGTTGCTCCAAAAGCGCATGCGTAGTACGGTGAATTTTGAATATTGAATTATTGACATTGACTAATTGAATATTTCGCATTTTCACGTTTCGGCTTTCGCCAAATCGCCAAATCGCCAAATCGCCAAATCGCCACTTTGATTACTACGACAGGCTTTAGTAATGTGTAATCAAAATCATTCTTCGAGAAAAGGTCATTAAACATATTTTATTAGAATATGATTATTGTAACAAAAATTCCACTGTGTACTTTTTATAATTATTAAGCATTTAAATGTGAAAATTCATTTTGTATTATTTTGTAGTATTTATAAATTATCATTTTTACTGAGGTTTTTTTTTAAGTTATTTTATTATTTTCCACGCGTTCCAATGAGGACACGTTAGCGGACTGCTCGCTGATGATAAAAAGTATAATACATATGTTCATTCGATTGCTTTAATTAGAATAATTTATGTGCCAGTCAAGGTTATTTTTTAATATACACTCAAATATATAATAAATGTTCTCCTTGATAAATGAACTAACGTGAAATTTACTTTTCAGATTGGACTGTAAAAAGTGACGGACGATTTCAAATTCTGTCTCCTACACCCTTGTTTCTACTTAAATTATTTTATTAATCGATTTATATCATTCTATAATATTTTGGGAATATTCTATTTAAATATGTATTTTTATTTATGTGTCAATTCGAGGAAAAGAAACTTTAAATCAGTAAATCTTTACGTAGGTAGGAATAAAATGTTATATATATATATATATATTTAAAATTTGAACAAATTGTAATCGAAAAATGAAACATTTAGTAAACCATTTGTTGAGAAAGTTTGTCATATTTGTAACTTTTGCATATATTCCTTTTAACGGCTGAAACTACGAAATTCTTCAATTTATTTTAAATATAGTTTTTGTTCCAGACTTTTCGGCTTATTTGGCACTCCCCGAACAGGAATTTTAATTTAATAGTTCGAATATTTTGGTTTGAACTCTGTGTGCGTAAAATGAGTTTTTCTTTTAATTACAAAACTAACTTTTTTCGACAGAAGCCTGTGTTTCCCAAATTCTCGATCCACATCTCCTCCTGTTCACAGACATGTATTTTTCAAACGAATTTTACGTGTAGTTGATAAAAAACGGTAAAAACTCAAATTTCTCGTAGGTTCTGGTACACCGAGTACACCCAACATACGCATTTTATTTATTCTTTTGATTAATCGAATTCCGCAGACCTGTTAAAAAACATTAAATACTGTAGCAGTCGCACGCAAGCGAAATACTATTTTTTCACATCGTTTCTAATAAATTGCATAATTTTTAAAGTAACGAATATGTATATTGTATATGCGATGCGAGAAATTCCTACGAATCAGCTACGAATTATCAATAGTCGAGCGGTGCTAAGCCGGAGTTAAATATTGAAAATAACACAATGTGATTAATTGGTTTGGGAAAGAAGATAAGTTAATCCAAGTAAATATGACTTTTGTACTTGAAATAAACGTATCTTCAACATCTTGGTGCAATAAAGTCTATATATACTGTGCGCTTCTGGGTTGTCATATAATCCACTGTTGTTAAAATGTAGACGCAAAGATAGACTTAAAACATACGTCATTTTAAAGGGGATTTACTCTTATTATTACAAAGCTACATTTTTTTCTCAAAAGTTTATTAAAAAACATTATTTAAGAAAATTGAAAACCCACCGGAAGTTGATGTTATTATTCGATGCGGAGTTGTACCTTAAACACTTAAACAGTTTCATGTATTTTTAAGATTCAAAACTCAAATGATGTGATTTTCAATTTGATAGCGTAAATTCACATAAAAATAACACCGTTTGAGTTTTGATCTTAAAAATCGAAAGCCTACATTTTATGTAATTATCATCATCAACTTCTAGTAAGTTTATTGAATCACATTTTTTAAGATACTTTAAAAACGACATTAAAGAAATAAGTGTAAACCCACCGTAATTTGCATTTAACGCTTAAAAAAGGAAGGTATTATTTTACAAAAGTAAATTGAAGCGTAGTTTACAGGAATAGGAGAATTTCGAGTCGGATTAATCATTATTGGATAATATTAGAACTCGAAAGCACAATTTTAGTATACGAACGTGATAATAAAATTAGCATTGTAAGCATAAAAGTCGCATTTACTTAGATTACACTGTCTTATTTCTCAGGCGAATATGTCGTTTTGTTATATTTGTCGTATTTACTTCCTCAAGATGAGCTCTTTCTACGAATAAAAATAAAAATACAATCAATACTTGTATATGAACTTTGTTAAGAGCATAGTGTCAGCATACAGTTCCGTAGCCTAGTGTGCACATTCCATACACGTTCTCTGTATAAATAATATGTAAAGTTCTATTTGCTATCTATAGCTATTGGTTAACGAAAGCAGACGTTAACTTCAAAGCATCCTGCTGGCATACGTACGCGTATAACGTATTGATATTGATGTGCTTAACTCTCTCGTTTAAAAGTACAGTAGATAGAGATAAATATATAGATAGAGAGAGGGCGAAAGAGAGAGAGAGAGAGAGAGAGAGAGAGAGAGAGATCTGGTAAATTATAAATCTCTGCACTCTGCAGGGTTCTGGTTGCTACGAGACGCGTTGCTCGAAACTAACCCGTATGTAAAGCAAAGCGCATGTATGTATGTTTACGCCTATTCTCTCTTCTACACACGTATATTATAATTGCAAAAATACATATATGATTCTTAGGCAATTATTTTCTAAGTGAAAAAGATGCAAGGACATCTTTTTTCTATACGTTTGTGATTTTTAGTTAATCTGGAATGTCTCGCATCCTGTTGTCGAAAGTTTTGAATCCCCTATTGATGATTACCGTTTCCTTTGGTAGCGATTGAACAGCGCTTGCATTCCAAGTTCTAACCGTCATTGCGGTAGTCATACGGTTACAACCAGATGATAGT
Organism: Apocrypta bakeri; assembly: GCA_018906985.1. NCBI lineage: Eukaryota > Metazoa > Arthropoda > Insecta > Hymenoptera > Pteromalidae > Apocrypta > Apocrypta bakeri. The sequence continues at coordinate 1,777,261 of JACCIA010000022.1, forward strand.
AAATATTTATTTGGAATTTTTCAACGACGTGAATCGATTCAATAATTGCTAAAGAAATGTAAACACGGTACTCAAATAGTGGCATGCTTATGCGGATTGATTGATTTCTTTTAAAGACTCTATCATTTAAATTTGATAAAAGAAGATAACAAAGATATTTTTTTACGTACATGCATTTTTTCTGGACGAATTAAAAACGTTTTTATCGCTGTTTGTAATTATAATTTATTTTGTACAATGTCTGTTGAATGCTCATGACTGTTTAGAAAAAACAGTCATTCGTTACATTACAAATCAATAAATGCAAGAATATTGTTATGGCTATTTATGTTCCATATACATTATATTATATACATAGGTATTTAAACAATATTATTAACGGCTTTGCTCCTTTGATAAACCAAAAGTTCTACATAATTCTAGGAAAATACCGAGAAATGTAGAACAGATTTCCACGTATTACATAAACATAAATTATGTTTTATTCAAATATAAAGATCCACGCTTCGATTTTCCCTAACTCTGGCACTCCGAGTCACTTACTGCATTTTCTATTTACATCACAAATTTTAGCTTCCAACTATATAACATTTCGTGTTTTCGTTAGCAAATTAGTAAGCAAATTCATTTTTTGCTGCTTGTTTTATAAAAATCTATCGGTGAGCCAAAATTTTACTCTTTGCTCTTTTTGAAGAGCTTCCATTGCTTTCGAATCTCGTGATCCTTTGGCCCCCACTGTTTCGAAGGTTCTAGCGCTCTTCTGAAAATCTGTAATAAAAAATCACACTTAAACTAAATTCTGGCGAACATTGATATATTTCAAAACTTACATCGGGAAAAGAGTGATTCCTCTTCTTTATAACAGCGATAAACCACCACAAAGGAATTTGCACTAAGGCTATACTGAAGAGAATCCATCCGATGACTTTGGTCAAATTCAATAAATTAGTTTTCAAGTTCGGATACAATTTTTTTTTAAATTCTCGTAATAATAGATTATCAGTATACCGTAAAGATAGTTTGGATATACAACTCCGTTGTAAGTCAGCAGTTTGATGGTGACCATACTGTAGATGAAGATGACAGCAATAATAGCAGGAGTGAGAAAACGCCAGCAGAACCTCCAAAAGATCGACAATCGACGTTTCAGCATAAACTCGATATCGTTCATGAAATTTTCATGGCCTTTTGAAAAATGATGCGTGATTCAGTTGCAATAATTGTCAATCGTAATAAGAAAAAAGGCGTCTTACCGTAGGCGTAGAAAACTGCGATTAGTTCGAAAACTGCAGGTACGAATGCGATGAAGGACGTGGCGTAATAGTCTACGAACGTAACCATGAATTGGCCACCCTGTAAAGTGATATCGTTAGTTTTTACAAATATAATGAGTTCAGTGTCAAATCGTATTTTACCGGTGTGACGTAAATGAGACCAATGAGAAACTCAAAAGCAACCACACCACAAGCGATGGGCCATAGTTTCCAATGTGGAAATTGGTCGTGAACGATCGTGATGATACTGGAAGTAAGCGCAGCTTCACTGCCGATCCCCAAAACGAACATCATTATGAAAAAAATCACGGCGAAGAATTGAGGTAGCCAAGTGAACTTGGCGATGGCGTCAGGATAGGAAATGAAAGCAAGACCGGTTCCACCTCGTACTACAGTTGAGATGTCATCAGAGCCAAGTTCGTGTGCCAGGTTTCCAAGAATACCGAAGATCGTACAACCAGCCAAGAGAGATGTGAATATGTCGAGTGTCGTTACTATCTGGGCATCTCTACATCGCCAAGAAAACATATCGTTGACTAACTCGTCGATGATTCAATTACATTATAGGTCTTATACCAACCTGTAAACATTGTGCTCAAACTTGTTGTGCGAAGAAAACATAACGATCGCTCCAAAGCACACTGTCAGGGAAAAGAAACACTGCGACACCGCATGATACCACACCTGTGGTCTCCAAAGTTTGTCCCAGACCGGTGTTACAAAGTATAGGATACCGTTTAAAGCACCATCGAGGGTTACCGCTCTAACCAAAAGTCCGATCATCACGACGTAAGGGAAGATCGACAAGAAGTAGGCAGCCTTGCCAGAACTCTTGACACCTCTAACGACCACCAGAAGAACAGCCAACCAACTTATGGCCAGACAGATGGTTAGACGCCAGTCGGGTAAGCCAATTCCATCGTCGATGTTTGATTTCTCTCGCAGGACGTCCCTACTGTTTATACATTCACATTTTGACCAGCGATCGTTATTAATAAATAATCGTGGATCGATCTAGATGATCGCTTACTAAAAGTACAACTCCGCTGAGCTCTTGAGACTTATGTTCTTGGGTATCGGTATGGAGGAATTCCTCGTAGAATCAAGGCAGTTTGGACCCCATTCGGGACGACACTTGGCCCAAGGTAGCTCAGACTGGAAACTCGCAACCAGGTAGAACATCGTCAGAGCCATCAACGAGCAGTAGTACGAAGCCAAAGCAACCAGGACCATCACTTGTGCGTAACCGATTCCTATTGCATACGTCAATACATGCCGATTTTACGTCTATTAAATATGTATTTTATTATAAAAAAAAAAAATTAGTATGAAAGTACAACCTCTGAACGCAGGCACCATGTCCCAGATCTTTATGGTCGATTTGCTGGAAAACTGACCAAGAATCATCTCCAAAAGATAGAAAGGCCTCCCGACGACCGTGAGTATAATGATATAGGGTATGAGAAAAGCACCGCCTCCGTTCTCATAAGCAGTAAAGGGGAAGCGCCAGACGTTCCCCAAACCGATCGACATAGCGATACAGGAGAGTAGAAATTCTCGATCGTTTCCCCATTGCGCTCGCTTGTGCTGCTATACTTCAATGCAAGACGCGAACAATTAGTTTTTCAGAATAATGGATGAATATTTTTTTCACTTAAATTCAGTATCATAAGGTTTATTAACCGTTATAGATTTTCCATCGATTCCATTAATCTCCTTGGAAATGCTGGTGACGCTGATGCGTGGATTCGTCTCATCGCTGGTGAAACCGTGATTCGTCACGCCGTTATTCGAATTCTTGGAATAGACGGAAAGAAAAATTACACAATTGCTCAATTATTTAATTAAACGATAGGAATAATACACGACGGAGGGCGTACTTGTAGAGATATGAATCTAAGATAGGTCGACTTTCCTTGTGATTGTGATTCTAATAAAGCGAAACCGATGCTTTCTTTTGATCAGATGCGTGAAAAGCAAGTTTTTTCAAAGAATAATCTAAAATAACTATCGTTTAAAAACAATGTAATGAACATTAAGTATAAGTTTAAAAGTATGTAGCTCAATGTAGCCTCCATATAATGTGACTATGTGACCCAATGACCGATAAAATCAATCATTATCTTAATCATCAGACAGAACCGGCCTCGAGTGGTCAATCCTGAAATGTTATCTTTATCTCAAATTACATCAATTTCGTATTTGCAATTACAAAGTCAGGTGCGTGTGAAAACATATTATATTTTACCTCTTTTTATAAATATTGTTTATTCATTCATATTGTTTATACTCGATAATATTAAAAGTCTGGATAATCGAAAAATCTGCACGTGCACACTGTAAAACCTTGTAAGACAGATCATCGTCACAATGGAATTCAATATAATTTGATCGAAGAATCAACGAATAAGATAAAAGGTTCGTTGGTAATGGTTCGGATAAAAACTCATAAACTTATTTAATTGCGTCTATGGAACAGTAGACACATGGCGATTATAAGAAAAAAGCACGTGTTCTCGATGCACTTGAAAACAATGAAATGAAATGAAACGAAGAAAATGAAAATAAAAGCCGAAATCGGAATGGATTATCGAATTTTATATTCCCGAGTTAACAATACTAACTGCTGTGTATTCATCAAGTTTCCTCGTATATAAATTCGACCGCTCGTGGAAGTTTTTTGAATTATGCTAAAACGAATAATCAATTATCAAATAAGGCGATAGCTATGCCGTTTCTCTCTGTTGAACAAAAAGTTCCTGCAATTGAATTTTTGCATATTTTCAATGAAAATACATCGAAAAATAACGTATCGTACTTTGTTGTCGAAAATAATGCAAACGAGGAAGAAATCACGCGACGTGCACTTGTTCAGGATATGTACGCACTTCATTGTCGGAGTATTAGCTCGATAAAAGATACAATAATCCCGAAACAAACATACCGCTCGTAAAATGAAAAAGAAAAGGAAAAAAAAGAAAGAAGAAGAAGAAGAAAGACTTACGATCTGCGCCATTTGACTGAGAAATATGAAGATGATAAAAATCGTCCAAGCGACACGGCGTCACTGATGCCGATCGGCACTCAAAGTACGATTAATTAACTTTAGGGTCTGCTTTGATTTTCACAGGTAGACAGATCCGCGGCGCGTCGACGACTGAAACTCACGCTGTATTAGGGAATCAACATAGCACTATAGGCGAGAGAGATGAGAGCTACCGTCGAGCGCGCGAATCGTATCCAATAAAGATAAGACACCGATTGCAGCCGATTACTTATCCACCGTATCCAACAATAGACGTGTACATGACAAATTTCATACTTCGAATTTTTTCTCATATCGTAGAAGAAAGACGCTTGTGTGTAGTTTTGAAGGATACGAAAGAAGAAATTGGTTTGTAGATCGATTTCGCAATAGCCAATATCTCAAAGAGCTCGTTAGATCGAGTACTATAACGAACGATAGAGCGAAAAATATTTATGAAATTCCGCTGTAGAGATAAAAAAAAAACTTACAATCTCGCCTATCGCGGAGAAGCTCGCCTATCGATTTTGTTCCAAAGGCTTGCGCAGCGTGTAAAAATCGTTCGCTTTTAACTTATACAATGCAAATAGCTTATTCGGGACCGTGTCAAAGCGCCCAACGAGTCAAAGCGCCCAATGCCAAGAAATAGGTCTGTTCCCAGCGATTTTGGTCGATATAAAGTGCGAACATCCAGAGTCTGACTTTTCACCGTATTATCGGCACTTTATATCGGCTAAAATCGCTGGGAAAAGACCTATTTCTTGGTATTGGGCGCTTTGACTCGTTGGGCGCTTTGACACGGTCCCGCTTATTCATCAATAACAAATTAAATTTTTGTTTTCTTTGCGCAACGAGGCTAACTTCGCGTCTCCGATGGAAAACATGTCGCCAGAATTACCGAATCTTTGCTTGGAGAAAACAAGGTATGTTGAATTAAACAACTCGCACGTATAAACGCACGTATAAACGAACGTATAAACGATATCGCATCTTCGAAATTGACAGGAAATCCGAAAAATCAAGCCTCGCACCGCAGGATTCCTGTCACTGCAAGTATCCTTCAAATTAAAAAACCTCAAAATGATATGTATAGTTTTAATCGATGCGCAATCACACTAGTACTAAACTGAAGCGACCATAGGCAAATCGGAGAGCAGCAGAAGCTCAACGGACCTATCGAGCGCCAGGTTGTACTTGAGACAGCACTTGAGCGCGATTCTGCCGGCGGCTCTAGGCGAAATTGCCCTGAAAAAGCCGCTTTACCCTTTGGAGTATCTCGGTCAATGGCTCTTGCATTACAGGGTTCGTGTACACGCTCTTTTTCCGCCGCTGACTCGCTCTCCACAACTTAGGCGTCTTTTTCTTTTTTTTTATTTTTCCGTTTTATTTTTCTGTCTGCGGTGCAGGAGTGCGAGGAAAGAGAGAGATGCCGTAGGGAGTTCGAAGCAGAGCTACTCGAGGAGAGATTGAAGTTGAAGGACGAGGTTGTTATTACGGTGGGTTTACCACGGCAATTCTACTATATCCAGCTTACATTATTGTACTTTCAGACTTTTTTTTCAAATGTTCTCTTCTATTCCGTGCACAGGACGAGGAGGAGCACGAGGAGCACGAGGAACACGAGGATCGCATTGCTGACGACGACTATCTAACTTTTCAGTAATAACGGTATAAATGAGATTTTTTTTATTAGCGAACGGTCTTAACAAAATATACGTGTATATATAGATAAAGTTTAGCATATTTCTAATATTAATCATTACACTGCGCGTATCCATAAGCACACTGCCATTACTTGTATACATATACATATATATATATATATATACACATGTACAAATCACAGTAGTATCGTAAGAATCACACTCGCGCACGATAATAATACTGATTTCGGAAGACGCGTGACGAGGAGTACTTAGTGCGTATAGGAGAAAATATCATCATCAATTCCTCGTCGTCATCGCGGATGTGAAAGATAAGGATTTTCAGTTAAGCTTGGATTCATAGCCGAAGAGGACGCAGACGAATTGCCGGAGCCTCGAGGCTTCGCGTTTTTCGCGCTTTGTCCTTTGAATGGTTTTGAACTGTCTCCAGGATTGAAGATCTGATTCGCCCAAGGGACCCCAATCGTCGCTCGGTGCCATCGCTGCCAGGATCATCTGCGATATTGAACAATTATTTCATTAAATACATTGAAAATACAATGTTGTATATTTACTAAAGTAATTACATTTACTATAAAGTAATTTAATTATAAAAACGTTTAACTCAATGAATTCTTCATTATTTTTATCGATGAAAATCTCCGAAAGAATTCAACTTTGCTATTTTTAATGTAATTGTTTATTCCATTGCAAATGTGCATGAATAGCATTTTGATTGAAATGCTTTGATAAAATGTTTTTCATAAAATGTTCCCTTTTAGCTTAGAGAGATATTTGTATTGGACAATCCAAAGAAACGTGTTTTATTGAAAATTTAACTATAAACACCGGGAAGAAGACTTTAATTTGTCAAATGTGTATCTGATCATAAAGGTTACGCAACTTTGCTTCAGAGCTCATTATTAATGCTGTTATTCAGAGTTATTCAAATTAGTTCATTAGATTTGTTGGAAAATACGAGTATCCTTGCTTACAAAGTTATGTATTTCAATTGATGATAAATATTATAGTAATTAAAAATTGTCATGAACATTCGAATCACCTCAGGCCATCCAAGCTTTCTTTTGGATAAAACGGTGTAGATGAACCAAAAGGGCACTTGAAGTAGACCAAAAGCAAGTAGAGTCCATCCCACAGCTATTCAACAGAAGACAAAGTTAAAGATTAGAAATAGTAAATACCGTGTAACAGTGGACGTTTGGAAAACGCAAAATAGCCTCGTTAAACTCTATACGAGATCGTAAACGTGTAAATTACTCGCAGAAAAAAATGAGGCAGCATTGAACGGATATAAATTATCTACGATATAATTATACATACGCAATTCTAATTCAATCGTTCAACGCTATGCCAAAGTACATACGTAATAATGACATTAGAATATTTGAACAAACCATGTGCGGAATTAGGATACGGGATTCCACCGTAAGTCAAGGGCGTAAGATTCACCAAAGTATAGAGGAATATAGTAATTAGCAATAACGGCGTAAGGATAGTCCAGCAAATGCGCCAATAAACGGACGGCCTACGCTCGAGCATGAATTCCACGTCATCCAGGAAGTTTTCGAGTCCATAAAGCCAAAAGACACCGGTAACCTCGAGACTGGCCAATACGAAAACTACAAAGGAAGCTGCGTAGTAGTCCACCAAACCCAATGCAAACTGTCCTCCCTGCAAGGAAATTATACAATTGGTGAGTAATTAAAGCAATTATATGAAGAGATTTTTGTCTCCAATCTGACGATCGATCGATAAGATTGGTAAGTGGCGCTGAGTTCAAAGCTAGTGCGGTTGATCGATATGTATTTATGCACACTACAATCGTACTCACAGTCATATTTAAACGTCGCATACTTAGTTTATTTCATGATTATTCATTAAAAAATTGTGTATAGATGGAATTTTAATTTAATCATTATGTCGTTGAATATATACATATATATACTCGGAAATCTCGCGTTTACTTAATAAGCTCACGGACTAAAACGATGAGATTATAAATTTAAAACTCACAGGTGTACAGTAAACGGTTCCGATAGCGAATCCGACGAGACATGTCACCAGGACGATGTGCCAGTGCTTCCATTTGGGAAATTGATCGTTGATTATACTGATTATACCACCTGCGAGAGCTATACCACTGCCTATTCCCAATACGAACAGCATCAGAAAAAACAGTACTGAGAATAGCTGGAACCATCAAGATTAAATATCGATAAATTTATACGATTGGAAAGTTTTTTTTTTTGGATAACGATAAGCGTGGCGCATCGACAGTGCTATCGGCGATCGGTTGACGATCTTCAATCAGAAAGTGCAGTACGCGAAGGGAGATATATTCTTCCTGCATTTCTGAACTCATGATTACGATCTTTCGTTTACATATTGTGTTGAAAAAAAATTAATTGTTAAAGAATATATGCATACATTGTTTACCAATGAATTTATGTATCCAGAGATTGAATCGCATCGAGTGAATTGCGGTTCTCTGTTTGTTTCATTTCGCTTATGAAAAAAGCATCGAATTTTCCATTTCATCTGACGCCACATGCTCGCAAGATTTCATCGCTGTGTCATCATCCCGATGGTCTATTAAACTCACGTTAAGTGCTATATAGATACGCGGAATTCCCGCCAATTCGTTGCCTATAATTGACACTGTAAAGCGATCTAAAAGCGATAAGCCTCATGTGATGGTTTCAATTTTCATGTACCTGAGGTAGGACTGTGAATTTGGCAATAGCGTCGGGATAAGATATGAAGGCTAAACCAGATCCACCACGAACAACATTGCTAATATCGTCAGTCCCAAGTTCGTGAGCCAAGTTGCCCAGGATACCAAAGATCGTGAAGCCGGCCATGAGACTTGTTAAGGTATCCAGAGTTGTAACGACTATAACGTCTCTAAAAATAAATGACATTTTCTAAAATTATCGGATGAGAAAAAAGTACCGATAATGGTAACTACGTTCCTTGTCAAATGACGTGTTAAGATCTGTGACATCTTGAGAGAAAAATAGTGTAATTTTGACTCACCTATAAATGTTATGTCTGAATCCGTTATAGGACGAATAAGTTATGAGTCCACCAAAACAGACTGACAGTGAGAAGAAGCACTGCGTAACAGCAGCATACCAGACATCAGCCTCGAATAGTTTACTCCAGTTAGGTTTAATGAAAAACATTATACCTTTCGCAGCGCCATCTAGCGTAACAGCACGTCCCAGTAAAGCGATCATAATAACGTATGGAAAAATAGCCAGAAAGTATGCAGCTTTGCCAGAACTCTGGACTCCTTTCGCCAGAATGCAGAAGATACAAAGCCACGCGAACAGGAGACCGAGGGTTAAATGCCATTCTGGAATTCCTAATCCATCGTCAATGTTGGGCTTTTCATTGAGCACCGTTTTTCTGCGTAGGATTATGAAATTTCACTCAAAGTGCCTTATCATCCTGCGTCAAACACAACAAACACACTTACGTGAAATAAAACTCAGCAGAACTCTTCAATCCACTGATGTTATTCTTTCTTTCGCTTTGATTCTCAGATTTCCCAGAATGCAAGCACGTTGTACCCCACTCATCCAAACACTGCGACCAAGGCAGTGGAGCTTGAAAGCTTGTAACGAGATAATACAACGTCACCGACATAAGAGAACAATAGTAGGTTCCCAGTGCCACCATCGAGAACATCTGAGCCCAACCGACACCCCGAAGACAAGGTGCTATCGCCCACATCTTTACCGCTGACCTATTGGTAAACTGGCCAACTAACATCTCCAGATAATAACAGGGTTTACCGACGATGATCAAGACCACGATGTAGGGAATGAGAAATGCTCCACCTCCGTTCTCGTAAGCCGTGAAGGGAAATCGCCAAACATTGCCAAGGCCAACGGACATGGCTATACACGACATCAGGAATTCCATACTACTATCCCACGTTTGCCGTTCTCGATTCTGACCAGTCGATGTCTTTTCATTGCTTTTGAGCGCAAGAGTTGTTTTTGACTCCTCGGCAAGTCTATACGAAGTCGCCGGTATGGTGTAAGGTCCTGTGGTGTCCAAACCATTGAGCTCCACGCCATCGTCTCCCACGAATGCTGCATTTTGCTTGCCTTCCTACTTGCGCCAAAATAATGATTATTCATTGCTTTTTTTCTCACTCTTTCTTCCGCAATGTTTAAGTAATCACAGAGTAGTATACGTAATAATAGGAAGGAATGGAATAATAAGTTAGCAGAACCGATCAATGCTAAACGCGCGGATGACATAAAACTGCAAAAGCAATCATGCATCGAGAAACTTGATGGAACTATCGGAAATTCGCTAAAGTGAGGAACTCCCCCTCCTGCAAGTGGTAATACAGTTATTCCGACGGCGCGTCACTCTAGGCGTATTAATCATATTCCCTTCCGATTTGGATTAATCAATCGATTGCTCTTCTAATTCGATTCTCTCAAAGACTCTCCCGCGTAAGCACTCCCGCGTAAGCACTCCCGCGGGGAATGCTCTTGCGCATTTTTCTCTATAAGAGTTCCTGATTAACGATATAAAAGAAAATAAGGTGTAAGTATCCCACAGATATAAAGCAGACGTAACGACGATTAATTCCCCATTATATTTCACCTCTTTTTTTTCCACTGTAATTACATGGGACGTATTGTCATTACACCGGAATGCGTGTGTTTCTTCGGCCGTGAAGGACGAGTCTCGTTCTAACGTGCGAGAACATCTGCATATAAAACTTGTCGCTGCAATGATTGGTTAAAAATATTTTTCGACTCGTATAATCATAGCGGCTCGCACATCGTCGCGTTCGATCACATGTCCGCAAGTTCGTCTATTTAAATATTTTTTTCACTCTGATAAATGCGACCTCTGCGATACAACGTAGGAAAAAAACCAATCGCGATGACTGATGTGCCAATATCTAATTAATATCGCGACGAAAAAAAGCTCGACTTTGTCGTGAGCTTTTTTACACGTGAATCATTTTTTCCACTTTCGACTTTCGATTTTCCTTCGAGATTGCACTCGCGCGTTTGAGTTTTCATTGGAGTTTCACGCTTTCGGGATAGCTCGCTATATACACTTTATACTCATATTACATATATATATATATATATATATATATATATTACTAACCGATGAATCGAGCGCACATTTTGCAACGAGTCATTATACTAGAAGTTATATGCCGTCAAGGTTGTCGTTTGTAAATTAGATTCGAAAGGCGAATTTCAAAATCGCGTGAACGCGGCTTTTTTTTTTGTCGCAGCTCTCTATTAGACAGCGAGCGCTCGCATTATATTAACGAGTCGACCTACTATTTTTATTTATTATAATTGAATATTTAGATTGAGACGTCTTCGAGACACTTTACGGTGTACAATAATCCGAGCAGCTTACACCGGTCGTTACGTCATTCGTCATAAAACGTATTATTATTATTGAAATGGCAATAGTTTCGCGAACGATGTATTAAAAAGCGCGTGTACAAGCAGAGATAAACAAAACAAACGAAGAGGGAAAATGAGAAATTTTATCGCGAACACACGCGATCCTAAATTGCAGCCGAGAAATCGTCTCGTTTATTATACCTGTACTACTAAGATTACTCGAAATTTTATTTTATTTTTACACAAAATGAGTTACCATGTAAATTAAAATAAGTACGTATTTTTACGCGCAAAAAGGACGGGGTTAAGGTTGGGAGACGGCGAGACTATTCGCCGCGTCGTACCCAAGCCGTACTCACACTACTTGTCGAGCTCCAGCCCGTTAACAATATATACCGTGAAAGAATAGAAGAAAAAAAAGATTTATATAATCTATACATAAAAATAGATGAAAATGCATAAAAATCAATGACTACAAAGTAATCTATGCACAAGCAGAAAAAAATCAATTTCAATCCAACGAACCTTCGCAACTCCCATTATCCTTCGGAATCAGTGCGCACCTTATCGAAGCAGCCACTGTGTACAACATCCACGTGCTGCAACTCTTATATATTTCTATCTGTCTAAACTCCCTCTCTCTCTCTTTCTCTCTCTAACTTAAAATTACACACACACATAAATATATATGTATATGCATGTATATATAGACACACATGTGCAGAGTATCTCTAGGAGAAGACGGCTCTATGTGTTCGGGAGAGAAACCGATCGGCTCGAGGAACGACGACCGACTGTGAGCGCTGCCGATCCCTCGCGGGAATAAACGAGTGGTTGAGACCCGCGAGTGCTATTATGCCCAGAGGAGTGTACATAGAGACGTTGTTGCCGACTTCAGAAGCTCACGATGCTCTCCTTCTCGCCTTACGCGAACAATCACGCGATGAAATCATGATTTTTATTATTTTATACTTTTTTATTTCATACTCTAGGCTCGTCTATTCAGTAATTGTAGGTTTTACGATTTACGTGCAGATGTGACATACTCACAGTTTTATACATGTATATTATGTATACTCCGAAGGTGCAGCATCAATCGAATTTCGCGCGTTCGAAATCACACCATCATTTGCCGCGGTGACGTTCCTTGTATTATATTTGAATTTTCAAATAATTCGCGCGCGAACGCTCAACCATAACGATCTGGGAAAAATGTTACACTCCTGCGCGCAACCGTGTCAGATTAGTACGCCGATGATAATGCAGTGGCTTTTTTCTGTATACATGTACGTCGTTGTTGGTGTTATTTTGTTGTTTGGAGAGAAAGATTTTCGTGGAACGTTGCGCGTCCTTTGGAGGATCTCCCGTAATGCTTCCTTCGAACCAGTTAACGCTAGTTTCAACTAGATTACGTCTTGCGGTTCTACACTTTCGCTACGGGAGGTAATATGGGGGGTATAGTAGATGCAAAAGTGCTCTGCGTTACAGTTATAAAATAGTTCCTCTATAGGGTCATTTTTTTAGTTTGCCGATTCGTTTTTTTAGTCTCCGCTCTCTTTTTCTCTCTCCGGAGATAACGACGATCTATCGAGACGTGGCTGAAGTTGGGCTGGAGTACGCTTAAAAGCAGTTGTACAAACATTTTCTTAAAAACTGTTTTCTTTTCAATATTTTATACCCGACCCGTGTATAAATTTAAAGAAGACTTTTTGTTGTGATTTTTTCTAAAAGCAAAATAATATTCGTTGTATCAATGTCCGATCTTTTACTTCGAAACGACACGAGCGTGTTTAGTTTTTACGGTTGAATCCGAAGTAAAACTTCTGAAAAAACGTAAATTTCTTTTTACGGCTTTCGCGATATACGTTAAATTTTATGCCGAGGGTAGATTTCTTTTCTCTTTTTATGTAAGCTGATACCGTACATGCAGATAAAATACTGATTCGTATGAAAACGCAACTACGTAATTTATTGAAAAAGAGAAAAAGAGAAAAAGAGAAAAAGAGGAAAAGAAAAAATATAGGTCGAATAAAATATTTGTAATTACAATAAATCCATCGCTTCAGTCGCGCCCAGAATGGCAAATAATAGTTTGCCCAAAATCTGCATATGAATGCGAAGTGTACATTCCGAGGAACGGCGCATACGCACAAAGCAAAAATATTCAGTTAGCGTGTTTAAAAATGCAAAACAGCGCTAATTTGCCAATAGCCGTATGATTTTAAATTGCAAAATTACGTACTTCTCGCAAAGTTCACTTAGTACATTTTAGCCGTGTAACGTACGTGACTGGAAAAATGTTTTTCAATCGGTTTGCATCGACTGCACAAGCTAGGTTAGTTTTACAAAAAGAACGAACTATTTTTTATTGCAAACGATCGAAATGTTTTGCAACGGAAAAAATGCCATCTCAAATTGAAATTCATCGATATCTCATTTGCAATGCCAAATAAATCACTTCATTAACAATCGACAATAATAAAAGACATTTTTTTCAGCGTAAACGTCGACAAAGTGCATCCTATGAAAAAGTCAAACCTTTTTTTCACTCGTTACAGTGTACAAAATTTCATGCCAATTCCGACGCTCTTTTCTAACGAAAGCCATTGACAAGCGCAATAACGATGTATGCTCAGCTGGTAAATCGACACTTCGAACAACAAACCGCTGCTGTCATCTGGAGTCCACATTTCGAAGCGTCAACTATATACTACATATATACTATATACTATATACTACATACTATATACATTACATGCACAATATATATGTACGTCTATATGTATATATATATATATATATATATATATGCATGTATATATACTATAAATACTCGACAGATAGAGCGAATACATAATTAACTCAGCTAAGTAACCGATGCGGAATGCGGTCGATGAATTTTTCCTACTTCGAAGCCTTTTTTTTCTTTTCTCGCCGTAAAAAAATAATCCACGACGCGTACAAACATTTTTTTAGCTTTATTACGCAAACACAAGCGAGATTTTTACTTTTATAACGTATTTACGCGAGCTAAACTGATTACGGGCACGCTCTGGCGGGGGAAAAAATGTCGTTATCGACGCTCGAGTTATAAGTGACGAGTGCGTACTATAAATTCGAATTTGCATGTATTTATATAATTGAATAGCTGCTCTTCAAATTCATATGTATGTATGCATATTACACCGGTACGGAGTATCATAAATGCATTTCGAGAGGTTAATCGACTACTTCCCACGTTGCGTCGACGAGAGATTCATCGAAATACAAGGCGTGATTAATAATCCGCGACGACAGCTGCTGCTTTCGTCGCGCGTTCAAATAAATAATTTTCATTATTATCTCAGCTGTATATATAGAGCCGCGATGCTTTGCGCGATGATTTTCGCGCGTACGCGAGCAGTCGCATAAATCAGAAGCCAAACCGCAGAGTCAGATTACAATGTGCATATGTATACGATTTAATCCGAAATGTACATAATCTTTCGGTGTTTATATATACGCGGGATTATATATTTATGGGATTTGAATGAATTTTCGAATGCACACCTGACAGCTACCGTACTTTATCATTTCTTCTGGAGACTAACTCGCGAGAGAGTCCCTTTGAGCATAAACTATCCTCTACCGTCTATTGTTTCCGGCGAGATCTGTGCTAAAACAGACTGCTACGATGATTCGTCATACGGAATAATATTGGCATTTAAAACGAAAATTATCACGATCACGAGGTATGTTTGTAAAAAATTATTTTCGAAACATCGAAAATCACGTTTTCATTTGTTGTAATTGAAATTTTATTTCGATGTATTGCAACATTTTTATTTCAATTCTTTCTTTCTGTCTCGCTGATTCTTAATGAAATTAGTTTAATGCTCGCAATGTATGCGAGCATTAAAATAATCAAAAACAGTTGTAATTGATAACTATGCAATCGATATAAAGATAATTAGACGAGAAATTGTTAATATCAGTCAGTAGAGATAAAACGATGTTACGCGAAATTTGCATGAATACGAACGTCCATTGAAAAGTCGTTACAATTTTCGTGAATACGAAAATTTCAGCAAAAGAGGTATATTTCCTACAGTCAAATGGATACATTCGCGACTATTGCGATTTTTAGCTAAATATACACCAAATGCACCTATATACGGCTACATAGGTATATCCTAGTCTGAACAGATTTCTTGAAAATTGCCGTTCGTTTATTTCTATCCGCAAATGCATTTCGAAGCAATTTCGTCTAAACCGAACAGGTCGCAATCGCGGTGCAATGCGCATTCGAGCGATTTTTCTCACTCACAGCTCGAAGAATCCGGAAAAATACGGTAACTGGTACGTCCTCTCTACGTAGAAAGGTATGCCCTCGAAAAAAATTGTTCAATTCCGTAATTGCCAAGCAATACTCGTTACGACTCGGACGCGAATTTGGTCATATGGGTGTAATTCCTTTATACACATAGAAGTATATAATAAGTATATGTGAGAATATAAGTATAAAGTATACGTATTATAATCCCCAAAGAGAGAGAAAGAGAAAATCGTATCGGACACTTTGGTTAAAAATTCGCGATAGCGCGTTCGTCCGATAAACAGACAGCGATCGCGGCAAAACAGCCGGAGATGTAACGAAAATACGCGACATATCCGTGACCCGAGCGCGTCTGGCTTATCATCTCTCTTTCACTTCGTGTACATGCGCTCGTTGAGCCGACAATAATAAATCCGTAACGAAAATATTATTTGCAACGAGGTCGTCATTACTTCTCTCTCTCTCTCTCTCTCTCTCCTCTCTCTCTTTTCCGCTCATTTGAAAAACCGAATGCGACATTTTTTCGAGAAAGAGAAAGAAATGCTCGGGTGCAAATGAAGTCGTAATCTTAAAGTGCAGAGTCAGACTCGTAGTCCATTATAACGAGCATACGTTACAATGTTCTCTCCTGTTTCTCCTCTATATGTATGTACACACGCGCACACACACACGAGACAATTATCGATTGGTTTGCTCGCCGACAAGCTTAGTAGCGATAAGAGTGATAAACGACTCGAAATTTAGTAATCCCATCGACGATGTTTGGTGTGCATATATGTATACATATAGTGCATGCACATACGTATGTACGTAATAATGCTATGCAGCTTCTTCTTTCTTCTTCTTCTTCTAATTCTTCTTCATCGAGCTATTGCATTTGCAGTCGAGTGTAACGGCGCAAAGGTCACTCGCACCGATTAAAAATTCCTGGGAGAGCAGACGCGATCCAAGGCATCGCGAATGTAATATCTCGTATTTAATTTCGTTGCCAATCGCGAAATGCACGTAGGTGCGGTGTATTTTTTCGT
Source organism: Apocrypta bakeri (assembly GCA_018906985.1). NCBI lineage: Eukaryota > Metazoa > Arthropoda > Insecta > Hymenoptera > Pteromalidae > Apocrypta > Apocrypta bakeri. The sequence goes on from JACCIA010000022.1 coordinate 1,793,969, forward strand.
GCCAGCTTACAAAGATGCGTATAGAAGTGAGTTGATGGATTAGTATGTGGTGAAACGCATCCGTCTACGTGTGCAGTGTTGCGAGACGCGTAGAAACTCTTGCCATGTACAGATCGTGTGTACCTATGACGTGTCGTGTCTGCGGTAATTGCTAATTTGGCTGATTTTTTAGAAAAATTGTGTTTTTACGAGTAATCTCTTAATAGAGTCGAACGCCAGAAATATTACGTATAGTACATATACTGATGCTCGTCGTTCCGTTTAGCATCGATGCTTTGCCCGCGATCGCGCTTTGAGATAGCGTTTCATTGCATTGGAAATTCATATTCAATTAGAATATCAAGCTTCGCCAATATATCAAAATATATTGCTTTTTGTATTAAGTAAGTAAGTATTTCTTAATAAACGAATTGCTTTTATTTCGCAATCCGTGAACTACTACGCCGAACGCGGTAAAGATATTTTCTCATTAGCATCTCGTGCAATTATGCGAATTTTTCTGCCGATGTTGTCTCAGTTTATACGACTGAGTTAATGCGTTAGCCGGGCAAACGGTCAATTTTTAGAGATGATTTAACCCGCTCTAAAAGAATATTTAAGTAGCAAACACGGCCACCTTAAAGAATTCTTTTTACGAAAAAGGCTATATGTCTATAGTCTAATTTTAGAGCTCGCGTCACCTCCCAACCCTTAAATTTCCATTCCAAAACACCTACCGCAACTAAAAACTCTCGAAACCCACGTATAATCTTTTAACTGCGGATCAATAAACTTGATCGTAAAGTGCCACACCGAAAACTTTTTTTCTTATTCTTCTTCGCCTGTGTAGCTGACTAAACATTACAAACATTATTTATGCGAATACAGTTGACATCACAAATGAATGTGAATGTACACAGGCAATTTGTAAAGATCAGAAATATAGAATATATAAAAATGAGTGTAAATATAGTATGTTTAAATGATCCACCCCCCGTCGAGCAAAGCAAACGCACTGCTCGATCCATATATATAAGCTACAAACTATATCCGCATCTTGTTGCATATCGGCGGTTAGTACACATTGAGAGTCTCGAACATACACGCAGCCACATTTATAACGAGGTGTCGCGTCTCTATTTTTTCAGAGGAAAAGCTCGTGGCAGTGCTTTTTCGCGTTATCGCGCATCTCTCGGGCTTTTCCCCAGAAGCGGAGGCCGCGACCCTGAGCCCGATATCGCACGCGCAGAGAAGTGAGCTTGTAAAAGCTCGATTAAGTCTATGTTTGTGTATGTGAGTGTGTGCGTGTGTGTGTGCGCGCGCGCGCGTGCGTTTTCTACGTCGAGATAGTACTGGACGTCTCTCATGTGTAATAACTTTTTTCGTACAGAAAAAGAAGAAAGAGTTGATATATATACTATGTATATGAGTATTATGCAGATGGAAACGCGTGCTAGACTCAGTTATAAAACCTCGTTGTTTCCAGTAATTACTTCATCAGCGGTTAATCGCTTTTGATCGATGCGATTTGCTGCTGCTGCTGCTGCTGCTGCTGCTGCTGCTTGTGCAAAGTTTCATTACCAATGTGCCTTCGAGAGCAAAAATTCTATGTCTTACCCAAACAGGGTAGCAATAATTAAATTTTACATTCTCTACTCAAATTCCATTTTTTATTATCGGTTTAATTTTATAAATCACATTTTATTCGCTTTGCTATCGTATAAATAATTGAAATTATTACTTATATAATTTCCAATCCAATCGAGCGGCTGCACTGTCAAAATTATCACCGTACAAAATAATAATAACTACAATTTGTAAAAAGTTTAATTTTCTCTGCACTCTGCATTTATTACACGTAAGAGATTAAAAATTGAAAAAAACTGGTTATCTTTGATCTTTCGAAAAAAACTTTTGTAAAATTCTATTTCTAGAATGAAAAGCAATACAAAAAAATGTTGTTCATTCTATTTTTAACCATTTTAACTTATACCGGCATTAGTTAGTATATACATAAAGTAGAAGCGTTTTTAACCGTGTGCGATATCACAGCTTTAAACTTGATATGCGCATCTACGAAAACTGTAACTGTAGCATATCCAGACGTGCGCGCGGACATTAATTATAAGCAAACTAACATAATGCAATGCAAATGATATAATTAATAAAACGAGATACTTCGTAAAATCGTTATTTTGTATAATCTTCAGGTATAACGTCGAAGCTATTATTATTATTATTACGTACCCGTATGTACATATTATAGTATAAAAACTAATCCGTTCTATATAGCTGTGTAAATGTACGCTGAAAAAAGCTTACGATATATATATATATATATATATATATATTTAAAACCCGTTTCTATTAAAAAATTTTCTGAGTTATAGCTTTTTTCATAGTTCAAAAGATGTGTCGCAGAGCTTCAATTACACTATAGAACGTCAATTGCGCTTTATTAGATTTCTTGTCTGAAAAATAAGTTTTACAAAAGCGCACAAATGTGCATTATGTTTCAACGGCATATAAATTAGTTCGAATGAATCGACAACGGTTTTCGCATACATATAAAACACAATAGACAAAGATGCTTTATAATGCCACTGGTCTGCTGAACTACAGCTTTTCTTCGAGATATACTACATGGAACGTATGCATAGGTTTTATGTAAGACCAGTTGGAACATGAGATGTATGTGCGGCAATTGACAGTGGCGTTTATCAATTCGACGAGTCGCGCCGACTCGTTAATAAATCATGATACATTCGTATATGTGTATATATATATATATATATATATATATATATATGTATATTATACAGTACACTCTCGAAAACTACTCTTTCTCTTTATCATCGCGACAATGTGCATCTCGATGAAATATTCAAATCCCAAAGCGCGTCGAAGCCGTCGAATGGTCGAATCCTCGTGTCGCGCACACACGACACACACACACGGACACTCGCGGAGGGAGTTATAGTTCGTGACGTCGCGACGGACCTTCGAAGGTGCATCGCGCACACACACGTGTGTCACCCTTGTATTTGCTTATATATGTATATATAGGTTGCACACCTATACGCGAAAATCGATGACCGCGAAGACTCTTTTAGAGACAGTGAAAAAATCAATGTCGCCGATCAATTTATCGGAATGTATAAAGAATATGGGCGAGTAAAACGGATTTTTCCTCCGATCGATCCGTTCTTCGATATTTGCGTTTAAGAAAGCTAGTTGTATTATATGCGTGTAGTCGGCGAGCCGTCCGTCTGGTGATCCGGTCCGCGGGTCGGCGGGTCCGCACCCTTCGCTCGAGATTGAACGTAACCTCGTTAGATGGCGTCGCGGAATGAAAAAAAGAGCGTGGCGGCTAGTGCGACGGCGTCGCGACTCGCGCGCGCAGTCAGTCACTCGCGGCCGAGCGAGCGAGAGAGAACTTTTCGGTGCGTTTCGTATGCGTATGTGAAGATATACTATACGCACACTCACACGCGTATATATGTATATATTATATATGTATACAATCGAAGCAAACGGACCGTCGCTCGTCCCGTTGGTCCTGCATATTTTTAACGCTCTCGAACGCAAAGTTTAGCTAATTTTTTTTTTTTCAAACTCGTCGCAAATATACTTGCGCACTTATAAACCACGCGATAGTGATAAGACATAATACGAGACATCGAGCGATATGCGCGCGCGCGCGAGCGACGACGTTAGCAGACGATAATTCACAACAGCAACGGGGTAGATATACAGGCAGAAACTGAGAGTAAGAGAGAGAGAGAGAGAGTGAGAGAGAGAGTGAGAGAGAGCAGGGCTGTACGAGCAGCTGCTACAGACACACATACACTGCGTCGTCTGCTCCCTCTCTCCTCCCCACCCCCGTTTCTTTTCCCAAGGACTCTCGGCCCGGACTGCGCTGCCGCAGCTTCAGTAGTAGCGCCAGATCGTGTACGCGTACTGTCCTGCGACGTCGTGTCCCTCCTCTCTCTCTTTCTTTCTCGGTATATCTCATACTCTCTCACTCTCTCTCTCTCTCTCTCTCTCTCTATCTATATATTCGTGTGCGTGCGCGTGTGTTTTTGTGTACATATACGTCAGTCAATGAATAAAGGTGGATGGTAAGAGTAAAAGCGCTGGAGACAAATACGCGAGGACAGATAAGACACTTGGATATCGGAAGAAGGGAAGAGCTCAGTCAAGCTGTCGCCGAGCGCTGCAGCGTCCGCGGCTGACCTGTTCGAGGCTCTGCGCCAGCGAATAGCCGCTACTAGGATGCCGCTCTTCAGCAGGCGCGATCCGGCCAAGAAACCGAAAAAGGATGCCAAGGACGACAAGTCGCCCTCCATCGAGGACAAGTATGTCCTCAAGGAGCAACTCGGCACGTGAGTATTGCATTACAAGCATACATAACTTCAAAAACATAAGAAAGGCTCCCTTATTGACGGGAGATGGGGAGGGGGCCGGTTGCTATACGCACTCTACGGGACTTTCTTCTTTTTCTTTCTTCTTCTATCCCCCGCATTCCCTTGGCTCTTGGTGTTCACAAAATTAATCGTTCCCTCTCGGAGCGCGGAGAGAGTCTGAGCAAGAGAGAGAGAGAGAGTGGAATTGGATCGCTGGAATTTCTCTGCCGGCGACGATCGATTCCAAAGTTTCTATGAAATTCAGCCGATGGTACCTACGTGTGTGTGTGTGAGTGTGGCATAGACGGGAAAGAGTGGGAAAGAGTGGGAGAGAGAGAGAGAGAGAGAGAGAGAGCAGACTACGTCTAGTGCATACCTGTGCTCTTCCATCGCAATGCGAATGGCTTTCGATATATACATATGAATTTCGTTGCGAAACCCGTACGTGTATTGGTATACGAGCGACCGGGAGAGAGAAAATGCAGCCGCCGTCGTCGATACACTCGATTAACACCGGCGACGCTCCTTTGAGGTTATTTCAGCCGTGGAAGCTGAGAAATTGATTTTTCCAAAATAATTTACGTCTACTGTCGTTAACGGGCTCGATTGATATTATACACAAGAAAGGTTTACATTGCGCAATGAGTTCGACTAAAAAAAAGAGGTGCGCGTGCCGTTGCAGCGATTATACAACCGGCTCTATGGCAGCTCTACGTGCGTCTATTATACATTTCTCGCCTCACATCTATATACCTCGCAGTTGCACGAAAGTACAAGCGCAACTATCCACGTACCCCCACGTATATAACGCGCGTAATGAGTCTTTACTCTTTAGTCGTCTCGCGCGCAGAAAACTTTCAAATATGCACATGTCAGCGTTTAGCAAAGGATTCGATTCGCGGCAAGGCTCTACGAGTTTCCGTAGAAATATACTTCTGTCCGCGCGTTAAGTAGGTCGTGATCGTCCACGTGAAATAATCGTTCGCTCTACACGATTGATATTTCCGACACTATCCTCATCAATAATGCATCAATTCATCGACGGCTCTTTATTTCTCTATTTTTCTATGGAAAATCTCTCTATCTATATACACGTACCAAGACAAGTGGAACAGTAGAGATGTGACAGGGTTGTTTCCGTGGCGCGCTTTTATCGCCTTATTTCGCGGATCGAGATTTGCGCGCCCTCGGGAATTCCCCCGACACTCATTTTTCCGTATTGGAAAGATTAGAGCCAATTTCGTCGATGCTGCTGCTGCCGCTACCGTTGTTGTTGAAATTTTTTTCTTTCACTGAGTAATGGGTTTTTTTTTCGGTGATTTGCGAGAAGATGAGACAGCGAGAAACCGGTCGCCGCGTATTGTGGCTTTTTATCGCTTCTTGGCCTGAAATGCTAATTAAAAGAAACGACGGTTCGAGTTGAACTCTACGGCTGAGATTCAAAACAGAGAAAGAGAGAACGAGAGAAAGAGAGAAAGACGCGGTAATGAAGGTACAGTTCGCGGGGAGATTTCTCGAAAATGGCTCTCCTCGTGCTTGAAAGGAACTATTCAAGGAAAAAAAGAAAGAGACGGCATTAGTCCCATTAAGACTAACGAAATCCCCGTTGTGTTTTCGTAAAATCTCGTGCACACGTACATATATATT